>RBKR01000029.1:0-425538 GCA_004835665.1 Phoma sp. XZ068 | reverse complement strand
CGGGGGAGAGTTTGCCCGAGGTCAAAAAGAACACTCCATCCTAGGTCCGTCAGTGTAGACCAGGAAAAAGTTACAGGCTAGGGCAGGCGCTGAGTGAGGATTAGCATATAGAGCGTTCTTTCTTTGGAGAAGAAGCTTTACGTGTTGTATCTTGGGGCTTTGGGCTTGCGTTGAGGGAACTCATTTGTGCTGGTTGCTCAGTCGCTTGGAAGACTGGCTGCTCTATATATGCCTGTGACCCAGTCCTTCGGTCTTCCATATGTGCCGTCGTATTGAGCTAAGACTTCTCCCTGATCTCAGTGGCAATTCACGTCCCATCGGACTGTCCATTCTAGCACTTCCGTGCTTGTCAATACCGCCTCAATGAAACCAATACGGGACTATTTTGATCTCCTGTCTCAAACATCCAATCGATTTCAGTGCATAATGCAGGTTGGCTTCTTCCTGTGTAACTGTATCGCACTCCGTGGCTCAGTGCATCTCGGTATTATGCGTAGGGTGCAGGTGATCTCATGACTGGCGAATTGAAGCCCTTGGTAGGCTTTCATTGCCGCCAGCCGTCCGCAGTCACGTTTCCATTCAAGAGAAAGTTGCATCTCGGACGTATGCGAAACCAAGAGATGGCTCATCACTGGCTATCCAAGCCCGCACGATGGCACAGGTCATCTGTATGTGCGCAGCCACATCATCATCCAAGGCACAAAGCATCTTGGCCCATGCAAGAGGAGGAGGGGCTTCGTTACTGGCTGTCTGAAGCCCACAGCATGGCATGGTTGCCGCCTTGTGATAGCACGTTGCATCGTAAGATTCATGCGGATGTCACTTTCTATAATTACAAAGCCAATCGCCAACAATTATGTATCCTGATGGCCATGGCACAGCCTGTTTACGGGCTGGAAGAGGATATTGGCTCCGGCAGATGTTACCACGGCGGCAAAGGTTTCATTCAGATCACCGATAGCTACGATATTCATGCAAAAAGAGCCTAGGGGGGAGGCTAAGCAGATACGTTAACGAATGAACCATCCTTCAGGTGAAGTCCGACGACAGTCTGAGGCGTGGATAACGATCGGGTCTCGGGGGTAGGAGGTTGTTCCCACATCTCGCGAGACAGACAACCTCACGTGGTATGTAGGCGACCACGGCTGGTACACGTTGACCATAAAAGGCCAGTCACCACCGTGCTTTTGGAACTGACCAAATCACCATACACCATGGACCAGACTTTTTTTGACTTCGACCTACTATTCAATGAAGATATGTGGCGTAGCGAAATCTTCAGTACTGATGTGAATGTAAGTCAGTTCTGACCTGTCAACGTAGCATGGCTAACACTGACAGGCAATGGAGTCCTTCGAGTTTGTGCAGGACACGCACATATCTGCAGAGCTGCTTCCGCAACATGCACTCAACCCAAGGAGCACCTACTATTGCACCATTACTCGATGCACCTATGGACGTCGCTATATGCAATTGCGAGAATACCAAAACACCAAGCTTTCCATGTCAGAAACCGCAGTCCTGAGCTTCAGTCCTTCAACCCCGAAGCCGGCCAAAGCTTTCCATGTCAGCGGTCGCAGCCCTGAGCTTCAGTCCCTCGGCTCCAAAGCCTCCAACACTCGCCATGTCAGAAATCGCAGCCCTGAGCTTCAGTCCTTCAACCCCGAAGCCGCCAAAGCTTTCCATGTCAGCGGTTCGCAGCCTGAGCTTCAGTCCCTCGGCTCCAAAGCCTCCAACACCCGCCATGTCGCAAGTTGACGTTATTTCTTTCCAGAACCACTCTCGTTCAGATCAAGAGAGTGACGGGAGACGTTCTAGATGTCAGGTGTCATCATGCGATGAACGTTCTGCGATACCTGCGTCTGACCACTTCAGTGGGCGAGACTATGAGAACAGCAATCTCTTACCAGTCGTGCGAACATCTGCCTCGGGGCCGAGTCTGAAGCTGACAGATACTTTCGCACTCCAACAATCATCTCCACTCACAGAATCCTGTGAAATATCAAAATCAAGGGCTCCAATAGCCAGCCTGGCAAAACGGCCACTTCTGTGGTGCCCACGGCGCATTCTTTATCAGGGACGGGATCAAGAGTTCGGATCCTATTGTAATCGACGACGAGACCGATGATGAAGGACGACAACCAATGCGCCTCCTAAGACTACCACGCACCGTAACGAGGTTCAATCAAGCGAGCAGACGTTTTGCGAAAACCGAGTTCTCGTAAAAGAGCTAGAGTGGAGCGCAAAGGAGAGGTTGAATGGGCGCAGCATGGGAAGAAGTGCTGAAGGAGCTGATATCAGGGTTTTTACCAGCAGGAGGCTTACTGGATCGAATGCGGGAGCACTCGGAGGCGGCTGTGGAGGCGATGGTCCAGAAGCACGATGAGTTGGTAAAAGAAACCGGTCGCACTTGTCGAGACAAGGCAACGATATCATTGGAAGATATGCGTATGCTGCGCGATTCTTACGTCAACCTCATGGAATACTGGCTGTCTGTATCGGAGTGCACCAAAGTCAGCCTATGTTGGAGAAGCTTCGTACCTGTATGGATGACGTGTCGGATAATTCGGAGATGTTTTCTGGAATTTATGCCCATTATCGCCTTCAAAAGGCGAAGGTCATAACGCAGCGCAGCAAGCAAAGCTTGTGTGTATTATAGTGAATCAATTCATCAGTTTCAGAGCTATAGTGTCTAAACAAACTCTCTCCAGTTCCTTAGCATTTTGATCAGACAATTGTATCAGACGATATGCCTTTCTTATACACAATGAAATTTTAATACACTTCTTCCTACACAGGTAGCTTAAGATCTACCCTTAACTCTATACTCCTTGTATAGAACTACTTCTAACTATATTTAAAATTTTATGTACCGTATAGAAAATAAACCTGTTTTGTAGAATATATCTGTACCGCTACTTTTCCGGTACAGGTAGCTTTAGAACTGTTTTTAGGTACCTGTATAGAAAATAAACCTGTTTTTAGAATATATCTATACCGCTACTTTTCCGGTACAGGTAGCTTTAAACCGGTTTTTAGGTACCTGTATAGAGTACAAATCTGTTCTTAAAATACATCTATACCTCTATTATTCCTGTACAGGTAGTATAGAACTATTTTTAGGTGTCTATAAAGAGGAGAAACCTGTGTTAAGAATATACCTATACTTCCACAATTCCTGTACAGGTAGCTGGGTAGAGGTGTGTTATTCTTCGCTACAGTCGAGAGGAGAAGCGTTATCTATAACAGGTCTATATTTCAATAATAGAGTAATGTTAGTTTTTACCTTCACTTTTAGTAAACGGTAATAATTGTAAAACATAAATCTATTAGACTATGTACTGTATACGCTGGAACAAGCTCGCTTTGGGTTACGCCGATCTCCTTGGCTAACGCTTCTCCTCCGCTTCCTTGGTATCATGGGCAGTGGTTTCTCATCCGTAGAATGATCGACTGTTCCAAAAGGGCTGTCCAGACGTAGATTTTTAATCAGCTGCTGAAGTGTTGTAGGAAAGCCGCTTATAGTCTTTGATGTGCTTGTGATACCTCGAATTGACATTGTAATAAGCTCATCCTCTATTTTAGCTTGAAACACACCCGTCTCTTAAATGGCGGCAGACTCTCTGGTATATAGTCAACACATTTGACGGGATGACCTTGGATATAGAACCACGATGATGTGTCCTGAAGTCGCTTGTACAAATAGTGGATGCCATCAGCTTGTAAGTCGGCACGGCAGTAGATATGGCCGGAGCACTGTAACACACCAGCTTCCAGAGTTGGAGGACCATCTAGCTCAAAGTAAAACATTGACGCGATGATTGCATCAACAAGCGCAGTAATACTACCTTGTTCCAGCTCTATCGCTTTATCAACACTCTTCTTAATCTCTGGAATCTTAAGTGCATCGTCTAAACCAGGCTCAAGTCCATTAAACTCAATGCTGAGGCGATGGTGGCGTGGCCGTAACTCCCGGGGAACAGAATTTATATACCGATCGTAACCTTTTTGGGCATTTAAGCAGTGCTTCCAGCTGTTGAAGACCCGAAGTAGAAATCGGTTCGCGATGCTGAACCCCTTTTCTGATCGATTTCCAGTGCCCTCTTTTGGCAATGTTCCGGTTCCAAGGGAGAGTGCAAAATCTGGATAATCCGGCTTAGAGGGCCACACAAACCTAGTCTCCCATTCTGCGATGTCGGACGGGCAGTTGTGGAGCAACCCTCCGTCTTGAAATGTGCCTATTTTACCCACGACTTGGGGTTTAAAGAACCTATACTGCAGTCAGTCAATGTTTATCAATCAGAGCCGGAGTCTGGACCATGGGGCTGCTGATGTGCTGCATGCCCTTCAGGTGTCAGTACAAGACATTGACGGTACTTGATCTCTATGCTTACGCGTCTCCTATGCTAACATCGTCTCGAGCCTTCTCAGCGCGCGCAATATCGTAACCTTGATTAGATGAGCAAATATATCTCAGCACTAGAACACAAATGCTGACCTGAGCCACTGGGTCTTTTGCCAGCGTTGTAGTTCGTGAAAAGCCACGGCGAGGAGTCTTTCACACTGGTGGTGGTGACGGCCACTTTGGTGTCGTTCCGCAAGGGGTTGAACATTTGCAGTGGAGAGTTGATTGTCTTTTGGAAAGCCCCTTGGATCGCCTCGAGACTATATTGGCCGTCCTGTACGTAGGCCACAAGGAGTCGCATAATTCTCGAGATAAAGGTCGCTCTTTTGCCAAAGGTTTTTATTGCAACATCTTCAAAGCGCTTGATGGCATCAGAAACACTCCATCGTAGAAGGAACAGACCAATAACAACAAGTCCACCTGTCATGTTAGCATCGCAATGAGCCCAGGAGTGTTAGGCGTACCAGCTGAAGTCCCGCAAACCAAGTCAAAGTAGTCTTGTACTGGTAGCCCAAGCGGCGCAAGCAAGGCGTCGATGTGTTGAAGAAACATCAGTGGTATAATGCCTTTCACGCCACCCCCGTCAACACTAAGTCGTCGGATACCAGCAGTAGGTGGAACGAAGCGGAATACTACTTTCTGATGGCTTACGTCACATAAAACACATTTGAAAAGTTGGTAAGAATTTTTCTCGGTCTTGGAGCGTGTTCCGAAGATTTTGACACACGAATCGGACAGAGCGTGACCACACGCGAGAACTTTCTCGGGCATCTGCATGAAACAGCAAAAACAAGATCGATGGCTTTTAAGCTTCGCCAGGCCACGATGGTGCTTTTTCAGGGTCTGGCGGTGCACCTCTGCCGCAGGCAAAGCCAAGGTGATGCGTCGTGTGAAACTAGCCTGGAACTCTTTGTGGACGGCCGTCAAGAACTGGTCTTGAATTTTCTTATTAGCAGAGTATGAGGATATGGCGGCACGACAGGGCTCCAGGTACAACTCTTTGAACAGGTAGTCCGGCGCAAAATCTGTTAATGTCAGCGCAGCTCTGTTGGTAGCGTCAAATTTTCAAGACCCACCATGGGCACCTGGTGGATAGCTAGCCAGCATGAGTGCAGATCCAATCAGAGGTGCTACAAAATGCCAGAGCCATACTTCCGACGGTATTTGTTCTAGAAAGTCAGTGAGGCAGTGCTCTAACAGATCTGTGGAGAAGCCACATGGTCGTGATGCGCTCGCAAGGCGAAGGATCTTTCCTTCTCCAGGGCCACTACTGAACACAAGGTCCAAAATTTGCTTTGATAAGTTCAAGAAATGACGAAAATTGAACTGTATATGAGCAGACTCTCGCTCTCGCATTGATGCTTTTGACATTGCAGAAAGACGGTTCTTCAATGCTGTTGCTTGCACAATAGTGGTTTCGGCATCTTGCAAAGCGAAGACTTCTAGCGAGGCAAAGTGACGATTGATCCTGCGCTGATCCAATTCTGGGTCGCTAGATTGTTTGGCCTGCTTTATGGCTTTCCTAACCAGTCGATTCACTTGTTGCGTAGCATTGCGCTCATCAAAGTTATTTGACGACGTTTGTACGATCAGCAGGACGCGAGGCTGTGCCGCTAGGTCGGACATTTTCGGGGCCTTTATTTGTCCGGCTAACCATCTTACAACAGCCGTTAGACCGCCCATATCGTCCACAAAGCAACAGATGACGCTTGAGAAAATCGAAATGCCTTTCGCAAACAGTACCGCATCATCGGTATGCCACTCAGCGGGTAGTACCCATGATTTCTTTTTGTTATCTGTTATTAAGTCGTCTGATTCTGGCAGGCGCGGACTCTGCACCCCAGCGTCTATAATCACCAGCGGGGTATCATCGATGCACAAATCCTGTGAACATCGGAGGTAGACATCTTTGTGTACAGGCAATGACCCAGTGCCGCCAAGTAGTTTGTCAAGTAGTACGGTCTTCAATCTTTTGCCTATAAAAAGAATATACGATGGCTTACTGTCTAGCGCGACTGCGCCAGACGAACCGACGACAGGCTCATGTAAGGTTACAGTTCTCTTACGAAGGGTTATCCAAGGGGAGGAATCCATTCTGCGTGAGTGACAGGAGTGGCAGTAGGAAGTCTTTAAATTGTGGATCAGAATCCCATATCCAGGTATCTGGATTGGGGCGCACAAACGCGCCGCATGTACAGCGAACAGTTAAGCGAAAACGGTAGTTCAATGCACGTGTACCCCATGCCTGGCTCCACAGCAAGTGAGCTCCTTGCACGTAACACCTTCCTCTCATGTCTGCACGCGTAGAAATCGACGACGAGCTGGCAACGCTCAGAGTCAAATGCTATCGAGGCATTGTCAGGGTTCCTCTGAGGACCCTGAACTTCAATCACCCTTTAGCGCTCAGCAAACATAGAGAAATCTCCGAAAAAAACGTTCAACGTCTCCAACGAATTTTCGAGCGAAATGGCTGCCTGCGATTGCAGGAGGAGAACGTCATAAATGCGATTATCTACGATGATGAACTACCGTCCCTGCTATCCTCATGTCTTTTGACGTCGGAGCAGCTCTGCGAAACCGCATGGGCGCGCGACGCTCCGGCATTAGATTTGGGAAATCTCAAGTGTCTCTCGGGCATGCACCGTATCGAAGCAGCAAAGCGATACTTGGATGAGAACGACAAGTGGTGGGTTGTAAGACTGTTCTCTGCTGGTAGGTTATCATATCACTCCTGCCCTTCCCTTTTGACATTTTTGAAAGACACCCCGAAACCGTATCTGAACCGCATTGTCGAATCCTTCTCACACGAGCAAAAGCCTTCTGATGGAGAGATATTTAGGAAAATAAGGTTATACGGGAGGCAGAAAGATGAAGAGGCTGAAAACCGATGGTGGGCGTGTCTAGAAAAATCCAAACTGAGGGATCTACGCCAAGTCTTAAGGAAGAAAGAGCTAGCTGCCGCGTTTGATGCGTTGATAGATATGCCGGGTCTATGGGCTAAAGTACAACTTGGGGCCCTTCAACGTTTATTGTCTCTGAAGTGTGATGAGGTAGGTGCGACTCTCAACCATATCTCAAAGATTGACGTTCCTAGGAGATAATCGCCTACCTACACCATGTCGCAGCGACGTGGCAAAATATTTTAAAATGCGGTGATCTAAGTCTACCACCCTCGATTGTAGATTCTGTCACGGTTGAAAGACTAGAGTCACTTGCTCCGAGCTATTCGCCCATGGACAAAGATCTGATCCTTGCCATGATGAATCAGGGAGAGCTTTTCCCATCCCAGCATGATGAAAACATAAGAAAGGCGCTTACGGCAAATATCTGTGCTCATTCAGGCCTTCTTCCCTCGCTATGGACCTTTTTTGAAACGTTGAAATATCTTGAACCAATATGTTATTGGGGTAAAGATCAAACAATCAATTCGAGCAAGTCTACGAGGTTATTACTTTGCACCAGCCAAAAATGTTGTACAAGTCTCCAGGTCTAGAGATGTAGAGCTGAAAGCCACACTAAGCAACAACCAAGCGGCATTTCTTTCTTATATAGAGCTGTGGATTCTCTGTGCTCGGGAATTTGATGACTTGACAACATTCACACCTAGGATGGAGTGCAAAGGGACGAAGCCAATTGCAAAGGGCCCAAATCCTGCTGCATGGCAACGTTTTGCTAGGATCGCTATATCGCGCGGATACATTACGCCTCGAGCTAAGGAGCTCTCAAATGAGGATTCTTACACACAGATTGCTATAGACTATCTCCGTAAGGTCAACCCTCTTATATCAGAATTTGATGCTGCGCAAGTGGAGAAGGTGGTTGCTGCTGGTCGCGCGGAGGGTAGCTCGGATGATGAAGTTGACACGGAGCCTGACAATGATTTTATCACGACAGAAAGAAGGACCGGGCGTCCCTATGAACTGGATCTTGCTAAAGACAAGAAAACTCTCTTCTTTACGCATTTGTTTGATGATCGGACGTCTACCACGATGAACCTCAACTTAGTGCGGCGGGACCTGTTTCACTGTATATTTGGCTAGCTTCCTTTGGAGGTCAGTCATTACTCAAACGATTGAATTTTTCCTGACGAGACACAGTCCTTTGAGTTGGGCTCAACTTTTCGGAGCGATCAATCACATGGGACGCAAGACGATATGGACATCGACAGTGTTGTGGAGGATCGCACTTCCGTCACAGAGGATACAGCACTCCGCCGCCGCTATGAAACTCTCCAATGTGACTACGATGCGCAGAGTCGGACAATTGAAGAGGCGCAGAGATCTAACGCTAGCTTACAGCAAGAATTTGATAACATGCAGATGGTACATGACCAAGCAATGCTCGAAAAGTCCAGGCTTGAGGAAAAGTTGGACAAAGCCGACAAGACAATACAAGCTCAACTATCAAGACTTGCAGAACTGAAAGACGATAACAGTAGAAACCTAGAGAAAGCTAAGCAGGCTGACGACAATTGGAAAGTGGCTAACAAGAATTGCAATGCTGTAAGAGAACAGATGCAAGCCACACTGGAGCGAGAAAAGGCTATCTCCCTAGAATTAGATCATTACAAGGTTTTAGTCTTGGGTCTTCAAGGACAGGCCTCGACCAATGAACCAGAGTTACTTCTGCAAAACAAAGTCGATCTCCCATCGGTGTCAACCGACTTGACGAGAAATCAAGATGACTTTACCAAAATGATCACCGATACGACTTCTCATTGCACTTGGACAGGCTCGAACAAAAGCAACATCATATTCGTTGCTGTATCTAATGCTGAAGATGGTCGACCGAGAGGGTTTGAGTGCATGGTTGCAAAAGAAGAGGGAGAGGGCCTGAAGACCATCGAGTCTATGTTAAAGCATACAGAGACTTGTTGGGGCGATTTCAGAGCTTGGGACTCTCGTGGAAAGACAATACCAATTTCCTCCTCCACAGCTTACTTCTTCGAGGTCCTTATCAAAAACACGCTTTTTGTTGGCCCTGAGGCGGTGTTCCAGACTTTCCTTGACACTCGTGCAAACGAGATGGAATGGCAGAAGGCCAAGAAGGTTAAAGTCACAAAGAGGGTCAGAGACAAAGCCGCCCCACCAGATGCCGACAAAAATTACAGGACTGTCCAACGTTTTGAAAGCAGCGAAGACGAAGTTTACGAGAGTGCTCAGGACAACACCCGGTCACGCCAGCGGAAAGTACCGGCCATTGAATCTGCTGAGGAAGCCAATGCTCAATTACCTGTTATTGAAGCTCCCATCCAAGCCAACGCTCAATTACCTGTTGTTAATGCTCCTATCGAAGCCATCACTCATTTTCCAGCTATTGTAACTTCCAATGAGGCCGACACACGATTACAGCTTCTTGAGGGGCCTACGAGTTGGGTAACAACTAAGGAGCCTTTCATGGTGGGCAACAGCAGTGATAGCGAGAGCCAAGAGGATGATTCGTTCCGACACAAACCGGTTACCTTCTGATCTAATGATCAACGCCTCCCTTACCAACCTCTCCTAAAAATTCCATTCAAAAGTGCAAGATAAGAGAGATAGACATGACTACTCCACGCATGGGTTTTATATATTCTTTCCTAGCCTTTGCATGAGAGTGCAAACAACTGGCATCGAGAAGGCGAGCGCGAATTAGAGAGAATGAGATCAGATTACAAAGCATTAAAATCACATTAATAGTAGTGAATGAAGTTGTGTAAGGAACTTTATTGGTTCTATCTCGAAAGCTTGCGATCAACTACAACGTATCGCATGTAGACATGTCGGTTCTCTCAGACAAGGCAGGCCTTGATTCCGAGGGAAGCACGAAGGTTGGAAACGTACTAGCATGGCGACGAGATCGTGGTGAAATGTCAGAGACTCGTCTCTCTTTTGAAGCGAGAAACGGAGAAGTGGCGGCCGACGATGGGCGTCGCACTCCAGATACGGAGCCATCTAGAGTACTTTCATCGTCGTAGGCGTCTATCCACTCCAAAGTCCTTTTCCTAGCACCATAATTTCTCTCGGGCGGCGAGGGCGACAACGATGACCGTATGAGCGTGGCTCGCCCTTTGGAGATGCCTTCGCTAAGGCTCTGGTAATGAGCGGGCCGTTTGACGATCGCGTTACTTGTTTTGATCTGATCGTACTTAGCGCTGGAATCAAAGTAGCCTAAGAATACTTACATATTCGTCCATGACGGTAGGCCAAGTGAGTCCGTGCTGCTCTGATGAGAACACAAGAGGTTGAGATCCGGGCTTGTTGATGACGATAAGTATACGAACATCTGGGAACATGTCACAGAGTTCAGTGGTCTTCTTGAAGATGCCGTTGTATCGAGTGTCGAAAGAGCGTACAGGGTTTTTGGGTGGTTGCATGGTTCTCTTCGATGCCATTGTGGATGTGATTGATGGAATAAGGAATATGGTGTCAGGTAGGTATCCAAAGGAAACAGGCTGCCGTTTCCAACCCTCGGAAAGACGCAACTATAAAGGCCAAACAGCGAAGATCACATGATGGATATCCAAACGTACAGGGGCCAGGGTACATGGGCAAGCGCTTAAAATAGTGGGGCAGCATGTGCGGCGCTTGTCATCTGCAACGCGCCTCGATGAATCCCAGTTGCCCGAATCAGCCGCGTTGTGTGAAAACAGCATTACGAAAGCCTGACACCGTTCGCGACACACAGAGCCGGAGCTGCGGCTCTGTATTAATAGATTCCGGACGCCAGAGGCTGCACCATACCACTTCCTCTCCCGAAGAACATGCAGGCCACATTGGTGTACACTGTTACGTATGCCTCCGCAGTTGCGCTCTTGCTTTGTTGGAGATTGTCTCAATTTTTGACTACGAAAGTGCGCGAGCGTATCTTTTCCATCTTCTCAAAGTGGGTAGTCTACACAGTCTTATTTCCAAGAGTCAATGAAAGCTCCGACGTCACAGTTTTATGTGCGGTACTCATTGTTATCGTTTTAGCGGGCAACATAATTGCATCTGGTTTTGCTCTACAAGATCGAGATGAATTATCGTCACGTTTGGCACGATTAAGCTCAATCAACATGGTGTTTTTATACTTAGGTGGAAGAACAAACATCATTGTCGACAAGGTTTTCCGCCTCTCGCTCACCGAGTACTGGCTTCTACATAGGTGGTTAGGCCGTATCGCCGTAGCGCAGGGCATTATACATGGAGCCATGGAGGTAGTACACTCCCAAGCAGCGCCGGCGGCCCTAAAGCTCTCTGTATGTTCGCAAATGTCCGAAGTCTGCCACAAATCGGGTTCTAACACCAACCAGCTCCTTACCGTCGCAGGCTTGATGGCGTTGATATCTGTGATATTTGTTCGTCGTACGATTTACGAGCTGTTCCTCCAAACACATCTCCTTTTTTCAATCGCCATACTGGTACTTATATGGCTACACATCCGCCAGCCCACCGTATACCTCCTTTCGTGCGCTGCAGTAGCTGCTAGCTTGCTCTTCGTGCAGAAGATACTGAGGATCATGTTTGTCGTGCGAAGAAACTGTGGGTCAGGTTCCATACCGCGAATGTCAGTCACCAGATTCCCAAGGTCTGGCATGCACAACCCAATTATCCAAGTTCGGCTCGATATCAAGAAGCCCTGGACGACCAGACCAGGTCAATACGTATACCTAATCCTTCCGAAACTCCGCAGCCTGGGACTAGGAGTATTTGAATCCCACCCCTTTATGGTTGCGTGGGCTGTCGAAAACGAGCAACTAAGGTTGAAGACAGTCGTGCTGTTGGTGGAAGTGCGCCGGGGATTTACGCAAAAGTTGCAATTTGCAAATCCTCTAATTTCCACCATCATTGACGGACCCTACGGAGGAAATGAAGTGGACGTGATGGCGAAGTATGACAAGATCCTCCTTGTGTCGAGCGGGATTGGAATCGCTTCACATCTGGATACAGCGCGACATCTGCTACTAGCTCATGACAAACAGACAGCGCGCGTTAGAAGATTAACGATTCTTTGGTTATTAGAAGCTCACGGTGAGTTTCAGTTGCCTTAATTAAAACACATCTGAGTTGCTTTAGATGATCTAGAATGGGCCGAGGAGTTTCTTTGCGAATTGCATGACATGGACCGGAGGAGAATTCTCAATATATACCTCTACTATCCAAACGCGGCAGAGAGATCGTCTGACGGGCTACAGCTCCGTCTCAAAGCTCCTAGGGAAAGGATTTTTCCTACATCAGGTGCAGTTGATCTATCATGGGTTCTCACGGAAGAATGGAAAGCTGAAGCTGGCAATATGCTTGTGTTAGGTAAGTAAGTTCATTGGACGACAGGGGCATGGTTATTAAGGTGAGCCAACAGCATGCGGAACTCCCCGATTTGAACTCCGCACAAGACAAGCCGTAAGGCGTAGCCCTCACAACATCGACTTTCAGGCTAGTATTTTTCAACCTTGCGAGGCACAGTCTGCCTCTGCTGTTAAGCGCTGAAGCTTGCATGTGTATATTGATTGGTGCTATCAATAGAAACAATCAAACCCCGGTTCTTAGTGGCTGTTTGTGCTTATAAGCTTGATCGTTTTGCCCTCTTGATCCACAGTTCATAACAAGTTTCATTCCCATTGCCTCATCAGTCGAGTCACGTCTCTCAGTTAGCACGAGATGTACAGCGTAGGGTATACTCAATTGCCTGGCTCGAATCTCGCTGACGAACAATCTAGCGAAGCGAGTGCAGGACTTGTAACGTGCTTGCGGCTTGCCTTAGAGATGTCGCCATCCAGGCTACAAAAGACAAAGTCACCCATACTGCCGCCCAACTCCGACTCGTGGGCACGAATATCGACCTGCAACTGCACCGCACTAGGCACTTTCAGGAAATCAGGAGGATTTCTGGCAGGCTGGAAAGGTACAAACGGGATAGTGTTAGGAGAAGGGATATGCTGGCGTTTCTCTTGAGTGAGAATCAACGACAGAAAGAAAGAATTCAAGCATTGGAAACTGCGGAGGATCTGGAGTGCGCTTCTGCTCTGCTGCAGCTTCAAAATAGCTGAATTGTTGGAGCCTACATAGTACGACTCAATACGACGGATGCAACCAGCCAATGCCTCGGAGATGCCTTATCAGCTGCGCCTGACGGTTTGCGTGATATTTTGATCAGCGTTGCCAAGTGCGGTGCTAGAGAACTGTGCCACTCGGTATAAGCTCTAGTCAGGACGGCACCTGCATGAACCCCCGCACTCGATGATACCCTGTACGTATTGTGGCTGCATTGCAGGATCACAATCCAGAAGCGTGTTATCGGCAACCTATTTCCCGAAGAAGTGTCAGAACCGCGCAGTAATCCTTTGCGACCTCCACCCGCACCGGGCGACCCCAGTCCTTCAGAACGCTAAAGACATTGCCATGAGCGTCCATCGTAAAGCTTTCAAGGATAAACCCTTCAATAGCGCGTCCACAGCGGCAATGAAACGGTACTAGTCCAAACTTCAAGGGCTGACACGACCTGCACCGCTCAATGTGGTGCTCGAGCAGGTTCATGTACAGGAATTCAACACTTGTAGGCTTCCTTGAGCTTGAATGAATAACTGGGCTTGTGAATTCAACGCGACGGGAGTATTGACGAGACAACATCTAGATTGGATACTGTAACTCGAAGAGCGTTACTCAGGTCCTTTATGCTGCTGCGCTCCAAATCACAAGACACAATACGTAACAACAGGCCAAGTTCTTTCCGTATTCACGAAACAGGGTCTTGGGATGCCACCTTGGCCTCCTTCCTAGTTCCATCACCGAAGTGATCCAGCACGGCTTTAGCCCAGTTCGACAGTACATCAACATCTTGTCGTAGGTTGTGAGCTTCTTGGACGTTCTTTGCAAGTTCTCTGTCTCTATGTCAACACTGACGCAACTGTTTGGTCGATAGTAGATGTTACCTCTCTACGCATTGCAATTTAGTCTGATACTCATTTTGTAGTTGCATGAAAGAATCGAACGCGACGAACATATCCATCTGAACTTTCTCTAACGTAATTGCAGGTTGGACAATTGCTGAGGGGCCATGATGTCGTGAGCCCGTATGATGCTCAGATGGAAATTCATCTGGCTTTTGAGCATGCGTCTCCGAGGTGCAACGCTCAACGTCCATTGCCAGCTCTGGAAATCCAGCTGAGAAATCGGTGCCGAAGAAATTCATGTAGTCGGGTAAAGTTTCAGACCGGTTGTTTGGGCCTGGTACAAATGACGCAGAACTGGGATCTAGATTTTTGACGAACGACATTGGCTGTGACTAGAAGAATGAATAGGAGAGAGAAGCTGCTTGATGTTTGACGAAGGATAGCTGATCAGAAATATATCATTGAGCACTATTCCTACGGCGCCTACTGAGTGTCTATTTAGAACTAGATCCATCCGTGCCACCAACCTACTTAACCGCCGCCCCACGCCAAAGAGCATGACATTCAAGAGATGCTAACTCCAGAAACGGGGTAAGCGTATTATACCCTGGTTGCTGTATCACGTATGGATGCTAGCATTTGTCAACAGCAGTCAGCTTACAGATATCAGAGAATCGGACTTACAGGTTTCTCAAGCTTGATGATGGAAGGCGTACTATCGTTGAACATGTTTTCAAGGAAGTCCACAAGGAGCTTGTGACCGCTCCAGCTTTCTCCGTTGCTCAACCCAAACATCTTATTTGATTCCCGATTACGACGAATACGTGCGGGGCTACGCAGATCTGCACTTGGCTTGCCATTCATGCACTCAAGGATGCTTGCTCCAAGGTTAGCGAGGTCGATATTAGAGGTGATTTCAGTTGTTATCCAGATACAGTCTTCGAAGTTCGCTGGAAATGAGTCAGGAACCGTTTCTAGGGGTAGAACCATAGAATATGCGCACAGAGGAGGGGCTTGCCATTGCTGCAAAATCGTATTGTAGCAGTAGATATAGCATTATGTACAATGCCAGAAGCAGCTATATGTTTAATAGCAAGAAACATCTGCATAATTCAGCAAGTGAACATATTCGAAGCGTTTCAAGCATACCGCGCTGGCTACAATCCGGATGTGAGATTCGTCAAGGCAGCGATGAACATTAAGAACTTCCTCTAGGGTGAATCTGGAATACTCAAACCTAAAGAACATAGAGGTCTCCGACTCGAATACTTGATTGATCGTCGCAACATGTGGATGGCTGGACAACGCCCTGATCTTCTCAAGCTCTCGGCGGCCAGCCTCAATCTCTACACCCTTGACAATTGCCATGAGTCCATCGTGTATGCACAAATACCATTTTGATTTGCCCTGTAGCAGCTCTCCCTGCAAAGACAGCGTTTTCCAGGGATCTGTACAGATTTCTTTCTTTTTTTGGAGGGACCTTTCAAGAAGTGCCGCCTTGGTAGGCACCTGCAGCTTGTTGAGCGAAGTTGCTCGGCCCAAGGTTGGTGCTTGAGGTCTAGAGTGACGCTGAAAAGATTTTTCTATCGCTTTGGAAGCCATGGCAGCGCTGCCCTTACGGACAGCAGTACACTCTGGGTCTTTCATTCAGAAGGAACCGATAGTGGAGATGTGTGGGGGGAATGATGATGGTTACCGGTTCCTGCAGCCCGGATGTACCTATCTACGCTCCAGCTTCCGCGATCGGGGCCTGCAGTTAGCGGAACTCATACGGCGGCATTGGCCTCGAAGTGCAGGTACAAATTGACCCTGAAAGGCGTCTGTCTCCTGGCTTTCGGTCGTACATTTTTACCCCCTATCACGCGATGGCTGCTCCAGAAGTGATCTTGCCCTCCCTCCTTTGGCGCCGACAGCAGAATGAGTCGAACAGCCATCACGCTACCGACTCTGTGGAGCTCGCGCGGAGTCCAACCTGGCCTGCCATCCTGCCATCGCCCAACAACGCCCCACAGGCCACCTACTCTCAACCTAACCTGTACCTACAGGTATCCCAGATCCTCGAATGGGAGATTTGGAACCATAACCAGACCCGCGCACAGATGCACACGGATCAGACTCGTTGCGGCGAATTAGAAGCCGAGATCTGGAGGCTTACGCAGATAATTGGTCAGTGGCGGGACACTTGCATGACGGCGCACGCCGCGCTTGACGAGCACAGGATGGAGCACATCAAGCTAGTGCAGGAACTAGAGGCAACAGCCGCCGAGCTACATAAGCTTCAGCAGACGGCAAGTGTCATGATCCTGGTGCTACATTCGCACTGACTTTGATTAGACTTCTACAGCCTGTGAATTGTCTTCTGGCTGTGAAGGGAGCATGGCACATGTTATGAAGCGCGAGAACGCAGGCGCAGTCATTGAACACGGCTTGGGAGACTGATAGAAGAGCAACACGTAGTACCCTTGTAGAGATTTTCACTTTCATCACCATTATGCGAATCACTTGCATTAGCTCTCAGCTTTGATTGTGTCTTGCCTCATGGAAAGCTGTCCAACCGGTGACTTTCTGCTCTAATATTGCGTTGGTACGCCCACAGATATTACCAATCGTATCTTCGGCACTATCGAATGTCGTATCAGAGTCATGTTCCACTTGATCAGCGCAGACGCGTTCCGGGATGTTGCGGCTATTTTGATCTGCGGTCCGATTACGACACGTGGGGCGCCCAGCTGTAGAGCATGATTGGCCAAGTTCCGGCCGAGGGAGGAAGAGAACGCGCGTTGCGCCTTGAGCGCATGGGTTGATTAAACCCCGCGCGCGTATATCGAGTGGACTTGCCCCTCTGGTTCACGCCCGCGGGCTGCAAGCAGGGAGTGTTGGGCACACCGAGCGTGAACCTTGAGAAAACAGCATCCTGTACAAACCGATCCCGGCGGCGAATGTAAACCTTGGAATGTTTGTGGATCAATTGCGCTTTTGTATAGTTTATATCTTAATACCTAGGTAGTCGCCACAATGTAAATAACTTTGGAAGTTCCCGTCCACTCCGCAGCACTCCACTTAGATAAACCCTGCTTTCTCCGCCCCAGGAACTACGTACAGCGCCTTTCGCTTATCGACTGGAAGGTAATCATACATCGTTATCCACTCTCGCTCGTTTGGAAACTTGTTGGTCTTTCGCAGCACTTGAGTGCTCTCCTCTTCTTTGATTGCGGCTAGAGTTGGTGAAAAGGATTTACGGTTACACATAGCGGAGAATTTTGACTTTGGCGCAGGGCATGGTGGTGGAGGTAGAAATAGAGTGATACCTATCTCGTTGAGGCTGAGAGATTCCACTTGGATTCTATGGCGCGACATTAGACTAGCAAGGCGCCTCACTCGAGCGGAAAGAATATTTCCCGCAGCTCTAGACCTCAGATTCTCTTCGTCCTCCGTACAGTCTAAGATGTGTTTTACAACGTGTCGCTCCGGGACAGCAAACTGAACAGCAAGATCACTACAACGTCTGAAGCTGGGATAACTAGGATACATGTTGGACCGACCTCGAGAAGGCTCTGGGATTTTCTGCCATTTATCAAAGGTGGCGGGACACCGTTTGATAGAGACAGTATACTGAACCAGGTAGTCGTTGGTGCATTATGGCTGAGCACGATGCATGGATACTCTGGACCGACTACTGAACACAGGAAGCTAGGCCGACATTAAAAGGCGACTGACGACTCAATCTTCGGCTTCTATCCACCCTGACCATGCATGCAATGAAGCTTTTCTTTATGTTCATTGGGCTGGGAACAGCTCAGATCTTCCCCTTTGACTACACCCTACCTGTCCTCTTTAGTCCAATAAATCAGGTACAAGCCGGGCAAGAGCTCCACTACCAGTACATCTCACCACTATCATACGCCAGTAGTTCTTACAATGCTGTAGGCTTGTTAATTCTCGCAACTCTACGTGTCAGGCCACTATGAGCTTTTCCAACGATACTTTCCTATCAATCTCTTCCACTGTCAAACCCAGCAACTGTGCTGGAGATCAGGTTGCAATCTTTAAGATACCTGACAGTGTCCCCAATGGAGTCGCAGGGCTAGAATGGTAAGCGTACCTCAGCGTCGCCCTCGATATCTTCACTAACGGCGAAGTAGGCAGTGCTCGGGAACTGATGGAACGGTTGTCGATCTATTTGTCATATCTGGAGGCTCTGGTGACTCGGAACAGCTTACTGCGGATGGTGAGGGCGCATGTGTAGGAGTAAGGTGCCGTAACAATGTTACTACACCGGGTAATCTATCGCGAACCGCGTCCTGTTTGTAGAGTATAGTTAGTTAAGCAGAGATACACCTAGAAAAACAATAAGATAAACATCCCCGCAACGATGAGGTTCGAGACTAACTACGTTTACTGTATCTTGTTGTTGCTAGACCGTATTGCTGCCACAGCTTATAAAAGGTCGCACTATCAGCGTGATTTTCGGTCTTATAACTCTCTAAATAAAGTTGAAAGAAGGCTAGTAAAGAGTAGTATGTGATTATTACTATGAACTCTACATAAAGGCGGTGATAATCTACAAAAATAGAACATAAAGGCCGGCAACTAAGCCAAGGCCTACTACTACGGGCTTCCCGTTTCCAGAGTTCGCAATAGGGGGAGATACAGCAGTTGAGTTTGGCCCGATACTGGCCGAGATGGTTCCCGTGTTTGGTGCGGCCACGGTTCTGTTGCTAGTCGGCTGGTCAGACGGAGGCTGCTGGCAGACCAGTGTGGGTTGACTTTTTGCGGCTGTTGAACGAGCATTCTGCAAAAACTCAGGATGTGCCCCACCAGGATTTAGACTAAAGACCATGCCGGCGTGACAGTGGGATGTTGTGACGTTCTGGGCACAAAAGAACCACTGCGGATCCTGCTTTCGAACCTCATACTCAATGATATACTTCCCGCTCACATTAGCTGGGTTGAACTGCCTAAATCCAGAGTCAAAACCTCCATTGTGCTGACAAGGGCTTGAAAGGTTGCTTTGAGTCAATGTGTGATTCATAGCAAGGAAGTTAAACGCGATAATGCTGCCCACCGACGCGTTCAGCGAAGAAGGGGAGAACAAGAGCTCCCCTTGATCGCCAACATTGACTGTGGAGGTGGGCTTTTGCACATCAGTGTACATTGAATTTGTTGGCGTAACTGTTTCGGCAGTCTGAGTGGTCTGGTTCCAAGCCCAGGGTAGATGTGATGGTTGAGGGTTGCTCCATAGACTGAAGATCGCAGCATCCGAGCTAGGTATGGAGGCCAGCGCCACGGTCCCTAGGCCCAAAACAATCAATAAGAGTACACGAGCCATGATATTTGTTGATTTGGCTGCCGTACCAGTCCAAGCGATCTTTATTAAGTTAGGGTGGTCTTCCTGAAATCAGTTTTCGGTGTCACCTGTCCCTATCTCTGTGAATGCATTCGCAGACCTGCTTTCTGTAACTCAGTTCCCGACTAACAAGACTACGTTTTCTGCCCTCCACTGCTCTATATAAATTACTCGCTGCCAGGGTTTACTCAGGCATAACAAACGCAAATATAGATTCTTAAGCTGGTCTTGAGAATTAGCCTTTTTCGCATCATCCACTAAAGAATTTATCTTTAACAATGTCAACAAGTCTTGTTCTCTCCGGTCCATCCTCGGCACCCTTGAGCAGTAACAAAGCCGGGAAGAAGAAGGGAAAGTACAGAATCACAGAGAAGAAGGACGCAGAAGGAAACGAGAGCGAGGCTACAGTTGTAGAGTCACTGCCAAAGCCCAAGCAAACGCAGAAGCAGGGAGAGGGTCTTGAAGAAGTGGATAGTGATGCCTTGGAAGAAACAGACAAAGAAAGTGACATTTCTTCTCAAGCTAGCTCGGACAATGAAGAGAACCTTGACGAAGCGCAACGGGCACAAAGAGATGCTGAAGATAAGAGACAAGTGGCCATTACCGCCAACGAAGGCTTCTTGAATTACATGCGTGAGCGATCAAACAAAACAGCTCCTGAGAAACGGCCTGAACGAGTCGAAAAGGAATGGCGAGGATTGTACCACATACTTAGATTCCAATGGGCTCCAGGCGGTAAGGCCAAGTTGTCCAGCCCCAAACAGAACGTTGTAAACCAAGTAAACAAAACCATTGAGAACTACTGCTATAAAACCTTGAACGTCGATGTAGAATTCAACACCAAAGCCCATGCGCTCTACCAAGCAAGGCTAAAGAGCCTCGAAGAGGAGCTTTCAGGAAAGTCCGAGAGCGAAAAGGTGCTGCGTAGAAAACAGCTCCACAACCGCTGCATTCAAGAAACCGGACAGCCTTCAAAGGAAGAACTACTTAGGATGTGGAAGTTCCCTATTGAAGAGCTCTGCGCGCAGATTTACTCCATAGAGAAAGCAGTTGATAGACTCAACAACTCGCCTTCTGAAGCAGCGTGGAGAAAGAAGATTGAAGACTACGATCGACAGCTCGCGTCATGTAGTCCCGCGCAGTCTGTTGAATTGACAGCCAAGAAGGATACAGCCAAGAGAAGGCTGGAAGCCCGAAAGGAGAAGACTAAGAAGCTTTTCCAAACAAGTTTGATCTTCCTTGATAATCTACAACGCAAGGGCATTCCACCCACCCAAGTATTGGGTGACCGCGCAACAAAAATGTTCAATGACTTTATGTCCTCTCAAGAGAATCAGGATCTTTACTTCACAATGAAGGCAGAATTAGAACGACCGACTCTTGACGAGATTGATCTATGGGACACGGCTACCAGACCTTTGTATGATTTTGTCTTAAGCGTAAGTGACGGCAGCACGACTACAGATCAGACTATTCTCAAGGCAAGTAGCCTAATTGAGAAACTGGAAACGATTGATAAGTCCATTGTAACTCTAAAACGAGAGACAGAAACCGTTCACTGCTTACCTATGTCTATACTCAAAGAGATATTCGACCAACATAAGGACGGGCATTACGACGAAGTGAATGTTAATCTTGAAAGGCTCACGGAGCAGCTCCGAAAACAAGAGGCAGCGGTCAGTGTGGTGCGCGCTATAGAACTAAGACAGCCTCCCAGCGGTCCTGCAGCAAGTTCATCTGCTGAAACTTCAGTAAAACCACCCAATGAATCTGGAGCAACGGCACCTGCAGCAAAGGTGGTTACCGGAACTGCGACAAATCACGTTGCTGGAACCAACCTGTCAGAGGAGATGCTCCGGAATCTTGATATCACCTCACTGAACTTTGGAGCAGGTATGGCCAAGGTATTCCAGTATGAGGATGGCATGACGGAGCATGGGCCTCTCGTAGCAACAAGACCCGCTATGTCAGATAATGCAAGGTACAATCGTTACTTTGTTAATGCTGGCCTCGATGTGCCAGGGATGGAGTACCTCAAAGTTTTCAGAGGCAGCGACTTGGGACCAGGCGGTGCAGAGAGGTTGGCTGATCAGAAAGTTTCCGAATTCAACATTAAGCAACGAAGGAAAGACATAAGAGGGGATCATCCAATTGTGAAAATCGGCCCAGTCGTGGTGATGCCTCGAGCGGAGGGCTACGTGCGCCGCGGAGCAAAAGAACGTCTTCAAGATGCTTATATCAGCGTACAGTACAAGGGCGTGCCCGACCCAGATTTTCTGGACAGAACAGAATTCGCGCAACTCGCAGGACAAAAATATGGGAAGAAAACATTCTCAACCATGGAGGTGTCCTACGTACAGAGACAGACCTATTTCGAGGCATGTAAGGTTCAAAAGCTCCACCCGCAGACCCAGAAACCCCTGACCTCAGACGATCTTCTAAAAACCCCATGGCTCTTTCCAGAAAACGAGCGAGATGATCCTGGGGCCGAGAGCAGCGATAGAGGCGGTAAGGAAGAAGAAGACGCCGACGATGACGAGAATTTAATGGCAGGAGTTGACGTCGATAATGGTGATCTTCCCCCTAACATAATGGCTACCGCTCCATAGATTTGAGTTAGGGCAGAGTTGGCGAGTTTGGTGAAGCTTCTTTGAGCTTTGAGCCGATGTGAGCAGAGTCCCGCTAGGCAGGCAGTATACAACGTTAGCAACATGTAGTCTTTACAAATTCGATCAACTGATTCGGTAAACTGTGTTTCTCAAATCGGGATCCCGTTTGCGTATATGACGTCCGCCTGATTGCGCGGTAAGCACGCGCCAACCACGCGCCAGCTATAGTATATAAACGTTACCCTTCCCTCGACCACCTTCCCTCCTCCATGACAACACTATGGTCACTCTCCGCGGTCATGTCAATCTCACTACTGATACTTACGCCAACACCGGTTGCAAGCGCTCTACTGGCGGCGGTGGCCGTGAAGACTATCCTCGACGCCCATTGACGCTACCTCACAATGGCCATTATATTCCCGAGAACGAGGATTGGCATGAACTCGTTGTTTGGTGTGAGTATATTACCATATACCCTAGCAGATATGAGGAACTTGAGAGCTAACTCAGCGGAGTGAAGAGGAGTCGTGCTCTCAAGCTGAACACGAAGGCTGCTGTCAACGATCTCGCAACAGCTATTCACAGGCACGTCCCCACGAGCACTGGTAACCCTTATGTCCAGAAGATCAGGGCCATCACTTCGTTCGCGAGCAATCCTGACTGGCGCGCCATGGTCGATTGCAGCTACGAACATATCTGCTTCAGCACGGATGGCTGGCCATTAGGACGACTCGTTGCGGTTATATTCCACTGCGCCCAGAACGTCACCAACCTCACCGTTACTCCGTGCCAAAATTGCTGCGATGGCGACGGCTTCTTCAATTCGTGCCGCATTGCGGAGCAACTTGGTCTTGTTGAGTGCACCAACTGTATCTCGCGGAACAAAGAATGCAGCTTCAGTGTATAAGGCGAAAGGGGTTAGCAGTTCAGAGCTCGTTGCTTGTGTTTAGTTAACTGTCGAATTTATCCGCAATCCCTGCGTTTTCACGTGCTCCTTTCTCGTAGAACGGCTTTGGACGAATGTGAACTTTCCGAACCCTGGTTGCGATTGCACCGGGTCCAAGCGCGATTAAACTGCGGGATACAGGTTCCTGTACTCAGCAATTCTGACTGAAAACAGTTAACCCACTCTCGAGATTATGTTTCTGTGACTCGGGCTTTGGCAAGGAAACAGTTATCGGGCAACACTTTCAAGGTTGCAGTACCCGCCCTTTCAGCAAACAAAAGTTGCCTGGATGGCAGAATTCTACCCAAGTCCATCAATACTGTTTGAGCAGCCATTCTTACCTCTATAAAGATTTCTTGTTTCTAATCAGCCCCAGCGAATATGCTCTTGACCTTTGAGACGGGCCTTTATGTACCTAGTTTGCTGGAATACCTCAAGTTCAGGGTGCTAGAGAAACGTACGGATTTGAACAATCAAATCAAGCCAAAACGTCGTCAGCGATCGTACAACAACCTGCGACTTTCGAAAAACTGGTTTCAGCACATGAAAGACAGACTGGCAAACAAAGGTCTAAAGACTGTTTTGTTAGTAGAAAGCAACGATGACGACCCATGCCTGGAGTACTTGGCGCGGAATTTTCCTACTGGAGAGTTTGAGAACTGGAAAAGATGTCAGGAGCTGCTTCCGTATGTTGACTGGGCCTATAATTGTGTCCCGATCACTCTCAATTCATGGGAAGCGTGGGCACAGATGGTCACGAATGTGGCATGGTATTTATGGAAGCGAGGGGATTATACCATGGCACAAAAGATGATCACTGAAGCGCTGGCTGTGAGAGATAGCGTACTAGGACCGAATGACCAACGGACTTTGTTGAGCGTGGAAATCCTGGCTGGGGTGTTGTCAAGCCAAGGATACCACAGTGACGCAGTGGGACTGAACAGACGGGCTTTGGAAGGGTTCAAGCGGACATTGGGCTTGCTGCATCCTTTCACACTTACAAGCATCAGCAACTTAGCGTTAACGCTACAGCGCCTGGGCAGTTACGAGGAGTCAGAAGACCTGAATCGCTTGGTACTTCAAGGCAGTAAGAAGGTGCTGGGACCATGTCATGCGGATACTCTAACAAGCATGAGTAATCTAGCGCTAGTACTACAGCATCAGGGCAAATACAAGCAGGCATTAAAGCTGAACCAGCGAGCTCTCAATGGCTTTCAGGAGACTCTTGGAAAGCATCATCCTACGACACTTGCTAGTATGAGCAACTTGGCGCTAGTGCTGCAGCTTCAGGGCAAGTACAAGGAATCTGAGGAGCTGAATTGGCAGTCACTGGAAGGAAAACTAGAAGAGCTTGGATGGCAACACCCTTCCACACTTACGAGCATGAACAACCTTGCGTTGGTTCTGCAGCATCAAGACAAGTTCAAAATGTCGTAATTGGGGGCCATATGCTAAGAGCGGAGACTTTGTACATACATGTGGAGCACTCTCTAGCTTCCATGCAACGTAGACTCTTGCCTTTGTACCTTAGCCCTCTTTTGTCTTGATAACTCAATTCACCTCTGGCGTCGGTTCCCCATCTCTGTAGCCTCCTCAGCCGCTGCTGTCACTGCTTCTAGACTATCGCGGATCGTTGAGGAAACCTTGGCGATGGTTCAATTATGTGCTGTATTCAGATTACTTAGGAGTTAGCTTGCAAATCGGGCTTGCGGCCGTCGAGGCTGCCGACGAGCACTGAGTGTTCCAGGCTGGCTGGTCAAACGGCGTCGGGAGGTCTCCAGGTAAGTAACTGCGTTGATCACGAGAAGGGAGATGATAGCTACCTAAACGCCTCCCATAGGAGTACTAGTGTCAGATCAACACTTTTCCCGCACAACCATACTCCGCTTTCCTGCTCTCTCAATTGAACGACCGCTAGGGCTGTCACTAAGGCGTGCCTTCCAGTGTAGCTAATACTAACACTGACCAAGGGTTGAACCAATAGTAGCGCCGAAAATATTGTTTGGTATGCTATCATACAGGTACAATCGGAAAATGACGAATATAAACATATTATCGCCGTTTGACTTTATTTGCTCTCAGAAATTATTGAGCCTGATATTGCTCTCGTGACCCACATAGTTGTCCAAACTAGCTACTCGGTAAGACGTCACCCGGCCCAAACAGAAAACGAGAGGGCACAGAAGTTGAGTTGAAGTACAGGCCTGTCCATGTCAGAAAAGCCTCGAAAATTGTGCTAATACGTACAAGTAACATGCATTGATTGAGCCAGTCACTTATCACCCCGTGTGCGACCAAGTGAACGTAGATAGTCATAGCAGTGATCAGCTGGCAGAGCGCTGCAGCGGCATTCGAGATTACGAAGGCAAACAACAACCTTTTATAAACTGGGCCGCTTCCGCCTGCTCGTTTGTGCGCGCATAGCCGCCGACCTGAGATTGTTAAGGCAAGAGTTGGCAAAATAGCAAGATACAGGAACGAGTCATATCCGTGTTGTGAAGTTTCGTTCCTACCGTTGGTTAACAAAAGACGCTGTATGGTGAGGAAGCACATCCATGCCTTATGCGGAATATGAACTCCAGTGTTATGGTGAAAAAACATGCTATATATACGTATACAACTGTCCAGGTCGAATGATCAGTGAAGCGTAGATTCCGAGTGAACTGGTAAGGGTGAGTTTGGAGGTATATGCTGAATGAGATAACATACGTTGATTGCCACATCAGCTTGGAGAGTACTCAAGAAGAGTGGTTCTAGCCAATACGCCTGAATTTTGGTGATAAAGGCAACCACTACGGATATGATTGCAGCCATTATGATCGCTACCTGACCAAAGCCGAAGACAATAGCTAAGACCTTCTCCAAGTAGGTCGCTGCTTGCAGCCTATGTCTTCTGATATCAGCGTATAAGAGTGAAATGGTCATGAGCAAACTGATGGAATAACTGGTTGTAAAGCCAATGAGAAATGTGCGGTCCATAATGGGTATGAGATGTTGATATGATGCCGAATTGACGAGACCAAGTTCTTATAACTCACGGCTGCTACATCTGCAGCAATAGGTCGGTCGAAGCGCTTGCCTATCGGGTAAGAATGGAACAGAAACGGAGCATCGGCATCATAATGTTGCGATCCTTGATCCAGCGAAGGCATGGCAGACGGTACTCGATCAACCGATATCCGACTTCAAGTGAGACAGAATGTATCAACAAAGGACCAATGAATGATAACCGGCATCGCACAGACAGCACTGCTAACAAGCGACACATTTGGGGTTTGAAAGAATACCTGCCTTGTGCGCTTCCAGGACTTGAGACAAAACACATGATGTACTCATACTCGTCTCCCAATTGTATTCGTCCCCACTTGCACGGCACGGACTGCTCGCAGGCAACAGTGGAAGATGTTGACTTGTACAAGAACCTGCATCGGCAATCCCTGAAGGTAAAGTACATGAACTCGGATGGCATCACCCATCTACATTGACGAGCGTCGATAGCCGTGCGTCGGTGCTGCATTGCCAGGGCAAGTGGGCAGAATTAGAGCAGTTATATCGGCAAGGTGAGGAGTAGCAGGTTCTGGGAGACCATGACTTTGACGAGATCAAATGGATGTTGCTAAGAAGGACACTGAAATATTTTCTTTAGCCTGTGGATGAAAGCTTGGCTATCTGGTTAAAGCCAACCATCTTCACATTCCCTTCATGTTGTACAACAGCCTTTGTCATGCCCAGACCACACAACTCAACTGACATACCTTTCTTCAAGAACAATTGCTGTCCCAAGCGACTCAAAAGCACAAGAAAAGATTTGGCCGCCTTATCACGAACGATAGGGATCAGTTCCTTGGCTATCCTTGCAAGGCTCCTAAGAAGTTCTCGGCATTCCGTTTGGATTGATTCACTGCTAGAAGGCGACCACCCGAACGCGGTCAGGTAATTGGTAATGCTGAAAATGGAACCCGAAGCTGGGTCCAAAGGGTCTAAGACTGGCAGGTGAATCTTGACGCTTAATACAGCCTTAAACCCTGAGATGTGAACCGGAAGTTCCAAGGCGCATGTCTTATGAGGAACAGGAGCAGGTGTAAGAGCACGAATATATGCTGTGGGCTCATTCGTTTGTGAGGTTGCTTTTGCATCAAAGGTCCTTCCAGAGCAATTCGATGTGGCTGGCTCGACTTCAATAGTCTCGGACGGACTTTGCCTTTCAGAAGTTGGTGGCGTCTCCTCTACCATCGCACTTGGTAGGCCTTTGCCTCCAGCAGTTGGCTGTATCCCGTCACTATGCTTCTTAGCTTGGGTCCACGATTGATAGAATGCTGGGCGTTGGTAGAACTTACGAGCTAAGAGAGAATGCGGCTCTAAGACTGTGAAGTGCAGCTTGCAAGAGGCTTTCAACTCTCTGGTACTCTTGAAAGCTCCCTGGTGCACGATGGCGCTGAGGTGGAGGCGAACTGCCTTGAATGAGCCCTTCAGCTAAAGATCTCCGAGACGCGTCTTGTTTTCCTTCGCACGATTTTGAGACCACTTTTGTGTTTTTTCCTCTAGGCCGCCCTGTTCTCCTGTGTATGTAATGGTACGTGCACATGTAATCTAATTTTTCACAATGTTTGCACTTGCTGTCTACTCCAGCAGGAAGACATCGTTTCTTCAGTTGACGGCAGCTGTCATCGGAGGTCAGTTTGTTCAATAATGTCATGGACAGACTTAGGGGCTCACCTATCGCAAGCTCGCCTGTAAGGATTATGCCGGGCTCGCTTTTGAGAACCATTAGAGAAAATGACACATTTGCGTAGTTTTTCCATACCCAGAGGCTTTCAATCTCGCTCCAAGTGTGTTCAGTGAAGATCAGACAAGTCAGCGGCGGTTCGAGGTAATTTATCAGTCCACATGTTGGTGCTATTGGCTAACTTGGCAGCTTGCATGCTGACAGGGGTATCGGTCCTTGACGCCACAAGCCGGTGCAGAAATGACCCACTCCCGACATGGTCCTGGTCTTCGACTCGAGGACGGCATGTCGGGCACAGAATCAACCTTCCAAGGAATCAACGACACAAAGCACTGGGGCTTTCACAGTAGACTGTTGACCGGAGCGGAGATGTTAAAGTGGACGATGGTTCGCCCACAAGTCCAGCTCCATCCAGGGCACTGTTATCTTCACATTGGTCCATACGCACAGGCCCGATTCATGCACAGAGCGCCCCGGATGTCATCAAACGCAAGCATGTGGCACACACCTGCAGCTAATGACGAACCCCAACGCGCTGTCTCCCGTGTCACGTATCTTAGCCAATTACGTTTTCGGGTCTTCCTTGTAAGACTTCATGGCCACAAGAGAATCACCAGGACGAGTACTGTCGAGACTTGAAAGTTGCAAATCTCGAAAATCAGCAAATTAGCATACGTCTGTTCTTCAGAGTGTAGACATGAGCTAACTTGGTCTAGCCTTCAACAATAATGATATCTAAGTAGTAAAAAAGCAGGTCACTTCAACCTGTCATGGAGACCTTAGCCACGTTGTCAATATCTATCATTTTCAGGTTTCCCTGGTGTCGTACGACTGCCTTTCTTTTGCCCAGACCACAAAGCTCAACCCAGATGCCTTTATTTATGGGCACTTGCTGTCCCAAGCGACTTAGAAGCACTAGGAAGTCTTTCATTGCCTCGTCTCGAATCATAGGCGTCAGATCCTTAGCTATCCTTGAAAGGGCTCGGAGAAGCTCTCTACATTCCGCTTGGATCAAGGGACTGCTTGAGGGAGACCATGCAAACGCAGTCAAGTACTCGGTGATACTGAGCAGTGAAGTCGATGAAGGCGGACAGTGCAAGACTGGCAGGTAGATGTTGACGCTCAGTGCAGCCTGAAAGCCCGAGAGGTAGACGGGAATCTCCAAGGTACCTGTCGTGTGTGGAACGGGAGCGGGAGTGCTAGCATGGAGACATGCCGCGAAATTTCTGGTTTGAGGATCGGCCCCTGTATCAATCATTTCCTCTTCAGCGTGATCGGCAGTGGCTGTCTTGAACTCAAGTGCCTCATACGGACTCTGTCCAGATGCTGGCGGCACCTCTGTTGCAACCATCTCTGGTAGGCGGATGCTTCCAGTGCTTGGTGATGTCTCGGAGCTTCGCATTTCTCAGTCTTGGTTCATCATGAGTGAAGGTCGGGCTTCAATAGGACCTACGGTCTGAGAGAAAACACACACCTAAGTTGGCGAAGTGCGTCTTGCAAGATGCCTTCTTTTCTCTGGGCTTCTGAAAATCTGACCGGTGCGAAGTTATCCTGGGCCGAAGACAAGTTGCCAGTCACGGATGTTGCCTCCAAATTCACTGGAGTTGGGTCATGCTTTTCCAGGCACGGTTCGGGTATTGTGTCGGGCATAGTGGATTCACATCTGCGTCCACTCTTCCTGCGTTTAGCGTAAAATGTGCACGCGACGCCTGCCGTTCTGCAAGATTTGCATTCGCTGTCAGTCTTACGGACGCATCGTATCTTCTTTTGATGGCACCTGTCATTGTCTTTTAGCGACTGCGGTTCAGCGTCATGGACAGAGAAAATTACCTATCGCATGCTTGCCTAGGGTTGATCATGATTGCCTGCATGGTGAAGAACATGGAGTGATTTTCAGGCGATCTGGCGCCGGTCCGAGGGTGATTTAGTACTTCGTATGTTGCTGCTGGTCGGCGAATCTGGTCGCTTACACGCTGACAGGGGCCACAAGACGGTGCAGAAACGACCCACTCCCGACATCGTTCTGACATTCGACTCCGTACTTTGCGAGACAGCACGTTGGGCACAGACCCACCTTGTTGGGGGTCATACACAGCGCGCCTGCATCATCTTTGGGGCGCGGTATTTATCAACATCTATCAGCGACTGCGATCAGCCACAGAAGTGATGAGCAGATACATGTTCATCGGAACAAGGAAATTGCTCGTCAGAGCAAGAATAGCAAAGTGCATTCGGAATATAGATATTGGTAATTGTTTGGCTCAAAGCACAGAAACATGTCAATCCACGTGGCGCCTCTTAAGCATTGCCACCTGATCTCAGCGGGACCTGCCGGTATGGTGCTGCAGCTACGATCTGTTCGATCGTAGGTCCTGTATATACGGGATACTGGTAAACCGATCTGCTTTGATGGAGTTTCCAGGCAAGGCGATAGCGAAAACCACCGACGATGGCCTTGATATTATCTTCCCGACCAGAGCACAGCTTGTTAAGGCTTATATCTTCTAGTACGAGCTGACACTTCCGATTCCTGCGTACCAGCATCTTCTGTGCTCTCACGCCAATGCCATCAATCGCCTCAAGAGATTCGATCCACAAGACAGTGTCTTCCGCAGCAATGGTAGTGTTGACCGAAAGTGTAGGTGGTGCATCGCACAGAGGGGTGTGTTTGGAGAGCGAAAGTTGAGAGAGTGGTTGTGAGACATAGGAGCTATGACATCTCGCGTCGGGAGCGATCGAAACGTTTCTCGCCGCAGCTGGAGGTTCGTACTGAGGATTGAAGATGAGCTCAAGTTAGGAGCGTCTACATGGCAGGTAGCTAGGTACTTACCATGCTTACTCTTGCAGGTACGACTTGGTGGAATGCCTCGCTGTCAACCGAATGGCTACGAGCAGAGCCATAACACTCTGGTCTCTCCGCTTGGGAACAACCAACTGGGTCGTTCCCAGCGTCGAATGCTAGACATCCAAACATGGGTTGCAGCCAAGCCGAAAGCCTTCCAAACCAAGTAGTAGCTATTGCGATGCATCCCGCGCCATCTTTCTCGAGCATTGCGATACTCGTGTCGATCTCTTCCATCATCTTCCTATGCTTCTCCCTAGCGAATAAACGCTTGAACTGACCGACGTTGAAGGTAAGTGGTAGGAACTCATGGATGTTCTGGTCGGGACCAGTCTTGTAATCACGAGCCATATTGACCCTCACGTAGCCAGTTCCATTTTGAAGAAAGACGCAAAGAATTTGTCGAGGTTCACCGAGGGGTTTATCTTGCTGACGCACGATGATTGCGGGTTTGTGACTTGTCTAGGAGAGCTAAGAAGGCTGAAGGACACATGCTCGCGATACTTACCGACTGCTGGCCGTCCATAGCTTTGAGCAGCGTTAGTGTCTGCGATTGACGCTTCCAGTGAAGGACCAAGGAGCGGTGAGTGGAGGAATACAAGTAGCGTACAGGCTCGCAGGAGTGTTCGTGATATACTTGAGGCCCTTTGTGTTCATTGACATATGTGTGTAGATATGTTCATTTTTATGCAGGGCAGTCACTCACCATTTTTATGCCTACAAGAATGTATGTACCGGATGTCTGGAACTCACAACCCACTCCTGTCTAGATCTCGCTTCTAACCCAACATTCCCCTGAGTTCCTCTATATTCCCCAACATCACCCCAGATTCCCCTACATGCCCCTACGTATCCCTATACTCTCCAGCATGCCCTGTTGACACCTGCACTTGCGTCCGGGAACTCTAAGCGCCAAAAGCCATCCTATAATGATGCATGGAAATCTAAACGTTTTCTAGGACTGAAGGAGCATAGCTCAATCTGCAGTCCGTATTCTCCGTCAATGTCTTTGTCGATTGAGATTTCATAGCTGCCTATGTCGTTCCATTACGATCGCTTCGTTGTACCAGCTACATTCACAGTCGGGTCTCGGAATGGCTCAGACGATGCGCCCATCACACGAATATCGGGATTGAGTTGCTTTCTCGTATGCACTGCGTCTGCAAAATCATACCTTTCAGAGCGAGCTCGGGGCTCGGAGTGGGTTATCGTTTCACGGGTGGCCGCCTTCACTGCAATATCGAATTTCGAGTCTCCATAATGGCACAAGCAGCGATGCGCTCGATTCTTGCAGCTGACTTAATACGTTGCCCTAATGTTCCTCGTGGCGGAACCCCGAGTTTGGAGTGCGCGGTCGTCTGCCCCTCATGGCTCGTGACATAGTGGGGTAGGAACTTCTTGGTGTCGCAAGGCACTCTGCTCCGTCGGCAGTAATCTCGACCTTTGATGGCGACCGTACATGACGTACTCTAAGCGTGGAAACAACTTCGGGTAGAAGATCACAAGGCTGAGTATAGACCTGCGCGATACTGACACGGCCAGCAGGACCATTACAACTCGCCCATGCTACGAAACGTCAGCTCGCCCGAACCAAATTGTACATCGCAACAACGCCTATCGAGTAGAAATTCGCACGGCACGGATGGCACCCACAGATTCTAAGTCACAAATCTCAGAGCAAGGCTTGGTACGCTCGGTGCACAAAGCATGGTTGACTTCTCTAACTCCCTGCAGCGTGACCGCTGGAAACCTCTCTCGGTACCATCTGACTTCTTCCTCCAACACAAGAAGCAGCCGATCGACTACATATACGCGGAAAACCATGAGAGGAAGATTTACTTCCTGGAATGCGAGAACATCGCTTTTCAAGATAAAAATGGAGAGGATATATGGTCTACGACAGGCGATGGGGAAATCGATCTTCCAGCTGATGTTGGAGTCTATGTATACAAAGGGACGTCGAGGGTGGACTGACGGACAGCGTACAAGTCCTTCACTATGGGAATGCTACGAGTAAAGTCAGTGCGAAGTTTGAGAACACCGCGCTCTGGTTCCCCCGGATCCATCTCCAGTGTGACGCAGTCTGTGACTTCCTGGGACGAATACTCCTTTTCCCACAACCGTAACTGGCTTTTCTCAACTGCGTCGCAGATCCGGAAATGAAATAACGAGGCAAGAGCAGATATGGAGGCCCCACTCAATCGAACAGGATCGCCTATTTAATATCAGCTCGCTGCCCGAATGCCTGTTCATTGGAACTCACGAATAACAGATGCGATCTCTGTGCTGACCTGCTGTCTCGAAGCTGGAAACAAGATCCCCGCAAGGTCGCGTGCTTGTCCGATACGTAAGTAGATGATGGCATCTTGGAAGTTGTTCCGTGGAGCACAAGTCCCTACGCAATCTGTCTCGTGACGAGACTCTTCTGATCGAATTGGCGCACTATTCAGGAAATCGAGAATTCGATCCCCCAACACCATACGAATGTTTTGCACGTCTGCCAAATGATACTCATAGCCGCCACTTTCTGCTGTTGTAATAGGCTTCGCAAATGTAGGGAACAAGAATTTGATCAACTTCTTGTAGTGCGGACTCTCATTCAGACCGTTCCTTTCAGCGATCTCTTCGAAAATCAGCTTCGTGCTACGATGCAATTCAATGCGTCTGCCGTCGGTCTGCATTCCGTAAAAGTCGACCGCTTTGAGTTTTTCGCAGGCTTTGGGTGTGACCACAAGGATGAACGGCAGAAACATTTGCGGCGCATTGTCAAGCATATCCACATAGACCCCCTGGGCTCGCTTTTGCTTGTAGTATGACCGGACATCGCGACGTGAACGTAAGGAATCGGATCGTGGCTGTCGGGGATAGGGTGTGCAAATGATGATCAGGTGTTTCTTAAGGGTATCCAATAGTCTGGAAGGGATACTGTGTTGTTGAGATATCTCAAGGAAGGTCTTGTGGATCGTAGGCTTCAAGCGTCGCGACATGATGCAGAGTATAGACAGAAGGTGCGAACGTGGGGAATTTTGGGGGATATTGCGCGGAGGGTGAATTTGCCAAGAGTTCGATCGACTTCCCAGAAGCTGCCAAAAGAAACAAATACGAGCGATGAACAGAGCGTGACGCCCGTTGGTCCTTACGTACAAGCAACTGTGCCACAAATAGAGACGCAGGCCCGAAGATCGGGGCTAAGATCCCGTAAAACAGCCCTTCCTGAGTTTCTGGACGCCTGTCACAATCACAGTAAGAAACAAGCTTCGAACGAAGATTCGATTTGAGAACGACTCTCCGGCACGTCGGGAGGCAATATGGACGCACATTATGCGGCCATGATTTCGGGCATGTCATCACGGGGCTGTAACTGGTAAACCTTGAGAGCCGGAGCAATTAAATCTCTACTTGAACTCCAACGTCTCTTATTCGAAGTAGTCCCCTCGCCACGTTTCTTTCGCTTTAAACGGCATGAACAAAATTGCATGATTACTGGCCGGTGTCTCAGGATCGTCCCGAGATGCAATCAACCTAAGCCCGCTCGGCTTCTGTCATAGGGGGTGATGATGACGTTTCTTCGAACAGAAACAATGCTTTCAGAGTGTGCCCTCCACGCGGTCGATAAGACTTTCACGGCCCATGCCCTGGGGAGAAAGGTGCAAAGGACGTATAGTAGACCGCGATCTGCTTGCTACGACTCGCTACCTTGGCTTTCGGTGTGGGCGGCAACATCCTAAACTGCCTATGTTAACGAGCGTTGAGCGCAAAATGGGTCGCTAACAGCCTTAACACTTACTACAAGACCTCATCTACTCCGCCATGGTCCAACGGCCAAGATCAATACCACCACTCATCATCGGTGAAGTCCTTCCAAACTGGGTGAATTAACTGCCAGGATGGGTGATGTTTGGAGTGCGAAGAAGAGCCATTCTGGGTGCACCCAGCTTTTCACAATCCACCCTGCAAAAGTCTTTCCGGTTATCTAGCCCCGTGTGCAATGCAGTCTCTCATCACAGTCTTTTAGCGAAGCGGCATTGACATGGCGCACTGGCGCACATGCAGTGTGGTCCGACGGCCCCCTTAGTGTCAAAAGACAAAGATCCTCCGCAGAGTAACGGGTCATAAAGGTATCTGATAGGTCCGATCGCGAGCTCTTTGTGTGATGCTGATTGACCTTCCCAGATTATAGGAGCGCATCCGTCTTGGCGATGTTTCGCACTATTTGCGCTCTTTGCTCCTTTTGCGCTTTTTGCGCACTAAGCGCCAATCCGGGCCGACGCGTCTTGCCAAGCGCTGACCCCACCAGATGCAGCGTTTTCCCGGACATGACGCCTCACGTTCGGGCGTGCGACTTCCAGGCTACTCGTTCCGGCTCGCTTGCATTCCGTCGGTATGGATACCCTGAACGATTCGAGCTCCCGATTGCCTGAACCACAACATAGACGATTTCTGGTCAGACATTATGCAGTGGACTTCGCTGAGGCCGACTGACTCATCTGCAGGCGCACACACTTGCTGTTGCGAAACGTCTAGTCAAGGATGCAAAGGATCAATCTGGACACGAGGGAAAGATCTCTTGGAGAGATGTGACTTGGGCGATGGAGGAGGGGGCTATCGCGGAGGTGGATGCGAAACTATCAAAGGAGGGCATTGATCAAGTGGACAAAATAACGATCAGGGATCGCCTAAAGAAAGCTATGAAAGACGTTCAGCGGAGTGAGAGCACCCCACTCATTTCAGCGGCCTGTGACTAACTGCTCGCAGGCAGTAAGAAAGGCCGATCAGATACAGCCACCTCATCCTCCACTATGCCGAACGTTTCAGAACGCCCGTACGATCCGATTAGAGACATCGACTAGTAAGGATCTTTTGAGAGGACAACTTTGTGAGGGGCTGGCAGGCTCATTGGCAGATTAAAATCCGACGGCATGATCAAAGGGCACAGACCAAATGTCTCCTGTGCTGCATTCGTCATCTGGCTTGGGCTCAAATAAGCGAGCTACGTGCAATGGTTATGCAAGTGGCGGCTGGAATCTCCTGCGAGTGGACCATCTGGCCTTTCAGTGGCAGTGTCCTTGTGGGGCTAGTTTCGGTCGCCCTGTTCTCTGCTGACCCTTCTTATCTGCAGCCGCTGCTCTCAAGCACGGATCAATGGCTGAAGTATACGTACATTGCTTGGACTCCATCGGCACGGACGCGGTATTCGATAGATTATTGTTGAGGTGCAACACCCTTGCAACCACACTGACGACATGACGAGGGTTTCTGCATGTAGCACCAACGAAAGTGGTACGCATTCGTATTCCAAACAGGCAAGGTACATTCCGATCGCAAACGGCTGGACGTCAGGTATACCGACGCATAGACCGAGCATAATAAGCCTTTTGATATGTACTGAATCCTATAGAGCACTCCTCCTCAGGGCGACTCGAGCAAACGAATCAAATCTTCGAAGGCCATGACTCTGGCGATATCTGGGTGTCCGACCCCTTGAATTTCTGAAACTACGGTCTGCATGGTGCTGTAGCAGATAGCGGGCGACTTCCAAGCTTGCCGGGTTCTGTCGCCCTGTGCAGCGGGGTACTGAGGCCTTTGAAGAATTCATGGTTCCAGGAGCGCGGATATCTCGCGTATCGCGGCTAGTCGGGAGGAGCACCTTTGGCAGCTATAATGTCCAACAGCACGATAACATCTTCATCGCGCTCAATGGCATGGTGTGCTAGTTGACCTCTGTTGGTCGAGCCCCGATCAAGCAACACCTCGAGCGTCGGAATTGAAGAGTAGCGAGCTGCAAAAGACAGTGGCAACAGGTCCAGAGAACACCTCGCGTCTGGGTCTGCTCCATGGTGGAACAAGGGAACCCGGCAAATGATAGTGATCGACTTGGAGAGGGCAGAGTTTTAGGAAACGCGAATTCAGCCTGAACCCGGCGAAGTATACAACAACAGAAAAACGGAAGAAAAGGTCTACAGGCTTAGCAGAACAAGAATACGACAAGCTTCCTGCGTTCACGTGGGAACGACAACGCGCTGCCATCGATTTGCGTGAATTGGTGTGGATTGCTCTAGTTTATACAATTCTCAATGAAGCAGCCTATCGATGTATCTACTTGACGGTTTCCAGAGAAGGATGAAGAGTGAAACTTTTCAAAATCGGTTGTTCAGAACTTGCGCAGCCACCTTTTGCATGTCCCGAAACCTAGGTAGTAAGTTACTCCATTGAAATGCACATTCTTCCTCTTTGTTGTTATTTTTCTAGTCTCCACTTCGCCGTCATCCTCTGGGCTTCTCCTCAACAATCTATCTCTTTCTTTCTTGCGATGTCTGCGAGAAGACTTCCAAATAGTGCTCATAATCTGCAAATGTGCGTTTGACATTGCTATTTTCCTTCTCGAGTGCAAAGATCCTCTCACTTTGCCCGGCTACCTCACGTGTGAGCTCATCGATCCATGCTTTCATATCATCTGCTTCGGAGAGAACGTCGGGAACAACATCATATGTCGTATACTGGGACTTACCCGGTGCTTCCTTGTATTGCAGTGTGTCCAGAGGCAATGGCTCGGTGAAGCTTCTGTTTGCACCTTCATTGCCTCAATCGGGTTTCGCAATATCAGACAACTTCATGATTATCTTGTCAGCTGTCCGCTTGGGTGGCATTCAATCACCGTACAACGTTCTACGTACCAAGTTCTTGTACAAGTCGGGATCGTCAACCGTTGCCTGCGAACTGTCCGTACCATGCGAAACGAGTATGGGACCATAGATCCTGTCTGAGGTCTTCATTCCGCACAAGGCAGGCACTCTCTTAAACCTAGCTTTCGGACACTAGCCACGCCTTGCTCGTCAAACGATGCTTCCGGTGCGCTCTAATTTACCAGTATCAATCCGGCACCGTGCCGCCCAGCCTGTGTGTGAAGTCGGAACTCGGTCGCTCAAATACCGCCTGGCTCTCAAATCTTCTGTTGGAGTGGGTTAAAGACCGCGCCTTACAACGCCGATGCTCCGTTCCTGTCCTATGACCAGCTATTGGATCAATCGTTGTCTTCGGATGCTTGGAAGACGTAGATCTAAAGAGCAGGTCTCAATACGTGAGCATCATCCCCCATCATGTACCTGTCATGGATCGCGTTAGCATGTGCTAACTCCTTCACCTCAGCCTTTTTTAACTCCTCCTCCTCCTCCTCCTCCTCCTCCTCCTCCTCCTTCTCACGCTCTGCAACCACTGCGCGAGCGCGCGCCTCTCGGAAGGCTCTGGGCGACCACATCATTGCTCCACCATGATACTCCTGATGCTGCTGCAAGTCCATTTGCTTACTAGGTACTTTCTGACGCTTCCTGTTCTGGTATAGCTTCTTGCGCAAGCCATCAAGTTCGCTGTGAAGGAGCTCGATTTAGGTTGAGAGGTGATGGATAGTTTGACCCAGCTTCCGCGCACCCACTGTGCGGATCCTTCACCTCTGCACGCAGTGTGCTGCAAGCTTTAAGCCAATCCTCTGCAAAATAAGCTGTAGCAGCAGAGGAGACTGATACTAGGGTCTAGGAATAATGTGGCGGAATCTATCGAACGTTTACCGGGGGTATGCCAGTGGCTGTGAAGGCCTTCTTCACGAGGTTTTCTTCGAACGTGTTGACCCAGGCAGGCCAGAATAGGCTGAAGAAGTCACCTTTTGACTATGGGGATAGACCTTGAGATTGCTGAAGGTGGTCATCGAGTTCGCTGTTGTAGTTTGAAGAGAGAGGCTTGAAGCAAACTAAATCTAACGGCTGCAGAGTCTGGGTACAGTGAGGGGGTAACACTGCCAATATAATCCGATTCTGGTGACAGTATTCGATGAATTCCTGCGTCAGGTGACTCCCGTGGCCATCCACAATCAAGAGCTAGTACTTTAAACCTGCCTTGTGTTTAGTATAACGGTCAAACACCTGCTCAAGCCAGGCCAATCCTATGTTACTGTTCGTCCATCCAGAGGGTGAAGAAGCCACGTGAATAGCGTCTTTTCCGGCCTCGATATCCGTCACCCAGTGGCTCTGGATGGTGGAGTTTTTCGACGCGAAGATGATGTTAGGGGGAAGAGCAGTACCATCCGCGCAGGCTTATTATCAGCCGATGTTGGCGCCAACAAAAGTCTGCCCTGCAACCCGAGCTTCCGCGGGCACATGGGGCAACCTGTGATTCCTACTACAACAGGCACAATCATAGCCAAGACTGAACGCTATTGAACGCTGCGCAAAACGACGATATCACATCCCAAATTCAACGGGTGTTGCTCTATCGGAGAATGGAAAATAATGCTGCCATTTTGTGCATCGTGAAACCAACCTAACGCAGTTCCAGTCAATCCAGAAGCCAACGTGACAAAACATTGCATCTCTTAAATTTATGGCACATCTCGAATTGATAGAGAATTGCATGTATACGCCTAATTACCATGACGGGGTCATGCTGGACAGCATGTTTTCCACGTGCAACTCGTCGCGGTACGTCGGGAAGATTTGATCAACAACATCTGCAATCCACCGAGGGGTATATCGAACAGTGAAATGCATCTTGGAGTATTCCCAATACTCAGGGTACCATCCTGCACACTCCCAATCAACTATTCCCGAGATCTTTCCTATCTCATCGACAAGGATATTTCTGAGATTGAGATCTGCATGAGTGAAGACAATGTCGTGTTCCACCCCGTGTGACACTGAAATCTGTTTCCACGCGTCTTCGTCGAGAGGAAGATCGGTCGTCAGGAATTGGTTGAATTCGGTCTCGTTGTGGAATCTCAATTCCTTACGTTGGGAGTCACCGATTCGCCAGTCCAGAATGCCGCCACCCAGTGAATTACATATGCGAAATTGTGAACCGGTGTTGTTAGGAATATGCCGCAGTTCAGCGATATAGCCCTTGAGGTCCTGTAAAGCAACATCCAGTTGTTTGTCAGTCATGGTAGACAGCCTTTGCCCAATACCGCATCCATGGAGACCAGTCATGAGGAGGTACGATGATCCACGATAATGAATAGCATCGATTCCTTTAGGCGCAGGAACACGCGTATATGTCTCAACGACTTGGAGTGATTGAAGCTCTGCTTGATGTCTTGGAGCCCAGTCCTCATGTGCTACTCGTAAGTAGAGATTGAAAGGTAACCGATGAATCCGATCGGAACCAGTATGTTCATAGAAATGTCGTGCAAGCGATGCTAAGTACTTATAAGCAGACGCTCGAAGAAACACGGGCGCTTGCAACCAGAGGTACTGAAGAATTGGGGATGCAGATTGGATGCACCGTTGAACCCAACTTTTCTTCGCTGGCACTTTCGCGGCCAAGCCCGCTGGGTCCTGTGACGTTGAGCCGGATGAGGAATTGCAACTTTGTCTCATATAGTCAGATACTTCCAGCCATGCCAAAGCTAGTGCGAATCGATGATGTACTTCGATAAGCTGCGGGTTTGGGAGAGACGAGGAATCCGTAGCCCTGTTTTCCAGTCCTATGAACGGAGAGACATTGACGTGTTTAGACGGAATGAAGACATTCGTTTTCACAAAGTACCGAGCCTGGTGACGTTAGAAAAGCTTGGTTGCCTCAGAATAGAGACTGACTGAGTTGCTCGTAGATTCCAGCGGATCGGCCTTCAGAGAAAACCTTCCATTTGCGAAATGTTCAAGCATTTGCGATGACAACAGCATCAGCTGATCGGAAGGATCATAACCGGGAGAGTGGGATTCTTGATCTAAGAGCGACCTCAGACATTCCAACTCCGATCGCCCAATGTACACTGCGAACATGGTGTAAAGCCTTCCCTGTTGGAAATTTAGCCATATCAGGGGCTAAGGATGGTGAAATCTTACACCTCGGATCATATCTTCATCTTGAAAAAGAGTAGGAGACAATATATGGATAAACAATGGATCCTCGTCGTATCTCTTTGCGTTATTGACCTTCGAGATGCAGCATCTGCCTTCATCTCTCCGCCATACGCTCCGTCTGAGTGATGCGTCCATATTTTCGCAGACGATCGGGCGGACTAACTGACTTGTCAATAGAATTTGAGGAAGAGTATAACGGAAACACACCTTTCCGCAGGAGGCTAATCCAATCGGCTAAGAATTCCGCAACAGTTGCTTTTGTTTGTCCAACAACCTCATCGAGGAAGAAACGAGCCGCAAGTTCTCGATCGACGGCTTGCTGTACAAAAACACTGAGAAGGGCTCTCTGAGGATGTGCCAGTGACTCGGCGATGAGAGAAATCGCTTTGAACTCAACAGAAGCTTTGTCGCAGGAGAGAAGCTGGGAGGCGCATCGGGAGATGTGGTACGGAGTTCCCATAGCGTCGCTCGTGTTTCGGCATAACCTACAATGCCATTAACTAGAAAACTTTAGGTGAGGTTGAAAGAATGTGATCTGTCGCAATCAATGACAGAGAAGAGCAGCGTGCATTCCACAGGTGCCAGAGTGGTCAGTGCACGTGCACGTGACTGAAGCGCTTCGCACGTTCCACCAATATTTAGGCACGCCTCATACTCGCGTCGACTACGGCCTTCTCTTACTTCAGTTTGAAAATAGATTTTCATTCGGGTCAACGCTGCCCTCAGACTGGCCATGTTAAAAATAGAACGACTGGACCTCGATCAATCTCAGTTCAGGCGCTTGCAACGGCACAGTCAAACTAAATCTACAGCGCTTACAGAGTCGTATATGAGAAGCGGTCCCATACGAAATGAAAGAACACTGTCCATCCGCTCAACCTGCTTTTCAATCCATCTTCGCTCTGTGCATTCTGAGCATACTTCTTCACTAAATCAGCAATGTCGGCTGTTGCCAACCTTCTCGAGGATTACTCTATCTACATCATCCTCAGCCTACGCGGCCCTCAACCTGGCTTTCACTGGGGCATCTTCATCCCTACAAATAAGCCCCAGGGTGAAGTATGGCACGCCGTCAATAGAAGTGGTGGTTGGTCGTTGGAGATCAAAAGTACCAATGGCATTCCTAGCTCAATGAGTCTATGCCTTGTCCTGAAATTGGGCACCGCTACGAGCCACAACTGGGCGACACTTCGGGCCACTTTGGCAAACGTACCAAGCAGTGGTCAGCCATCGCTGATCACCAGTGAGGCGTTCACATGCAGAGTTTGGGTCAAAGATGCTATACTTGCACTCCACAACGCCGGCGTGATCCGCCTCACGAAGGCTGTCGAGACTATCGAACAAACTGCACTTGAGACGGCTGAGGGTAATCGGACTTCCATCGAGCAGGGCAGTGGTGCTGCTATGGTTCTAAACAGTACAGGGTTTTCAACTACAGCTTAACATAACGTATAACAATCGGCTGAAAATGTGTCGGGAAGGGGGGAGGGGGAAGGGGGGTGTCCAGCTTAAAATTGCGTAAATTACTGAGAAATTATTGTATCAAGGCAGTTTTGACCTACATCAATGCTAAGAGTAAGCGCTGGCTGTGCCTCTTTCTTGCGTCTACCAGAACACCCGCTCCGCTGCAATGCCCTCTTCCGGCTGTTGACAGCGTCTGAATTGGCATGGCAAGGTTTACTTGATCCAACCTCAAATCATTGCGCCACCCTTTTGAAGGAAGATGTTGCGTATCGTCAGGCTCGAATCCCGCTAGGTTATTCCATTTATAGACAAATGCCAAATGGCGCGGGTTCTTTAATCTGATTTATGGAACCACGACAAACAAATGTAAATAGAAAGCTAATATACCCTACTCCTCTCCTTCCCTTCTGAACGTATAGCGCAGGAGGAAGCGGAACAAACTTGGGAAGAGGGTTACCGCAGACGCGGTGTAGCGGAGCAGGCACCTGCGTGGTGAGGCAGCCCATTGATTGATCTGTCAACAGGGCTCGATAAGTGTTCACAGAGGGGCGCAGAGTAAAAGTTCTATCGACTGGTCATTTATGATTTTCGCAATCGCTCTTCTTTCTATGTCTTAAAACCTGCAATATTAGTTTGCTCCAGTGAATTTCACCTTCTTCCTCTTCTTTGTGATTTTGTTTTTCTCCGCTTCGCCTTTAAAGTCCGAGCCTCTCTTTAACCACCTCTTTCTTTCCCTTGATACTCGCCCTAAGACTTCGAAACAATCTTCATAATGTGCCAGCATACATGTGATATTGCTGTTCTCCAGCTCGAGCGCAGTAATCCTCTCGCTTTGCCGGGCTACGTCACGTTTACGCTCATCTATGGAGCCTCTAACATCATCTGTTTCAGAGAAGACATCAGCAACATCATTTATTGTATATTAGAACCTACCTGGTGCTTCCTCATATTGTTGTGCCTCCACAGGCAGTGGCCCAGTAAAGTACCCACTCGAACCTGTGTCACTGCAACCGGGATCCGCAATCTCAGACAACTTCAAGACGAGTCGTATCAGCTGTACGCTCGATTTGCATTCAATTCCCATACAGTGTTCCACGTACCAGGTTCTTGTACAAGTCAGGATCTTCCACCGTTGCCTGCGAGCTGTCTGTGCTATGCTGAGGACGAACACAATCGGGAGACGAGTCTGAATCCATTATGTGTCTGAGGCCTAAGATGCGGCACTAGGAAGGCATCCTTTTGAACCTTATGCATGTGCATTGCAATTCGCACATCTTGCCGTATTGAACTGCCCCTTTTCATCTGACGTCGGATCTCGGCTGCTTGAATACCGTCTGCCATATCTTCTGTCAGGATGTATCAAGCATCGCGGCATTTTGACCCCGATGCTCTGTTCCTGTTCTATTATTATTATACACCAGACAAACTTCTTCGACCGACTCATTGCTGCAGATAAAGCTTGCGTGACATTGAACGATTAGGTCTTATCAATTAAGCTGCGCATCCTGTACTAGTTATGGGCACCACACTTTTTATTGGCTTTATAATAAGCCATTCCTTCAGTTTGCTCATAAGCATCTCGCTCTTATATGTTGATACTACAAGATCCAGATCGCAAGCAACAACCTACTTCGCGAAGGTCTTACCTATCGCCTTTGGCTTTAGTCAGGTTACAATCATAGCATCTGCCATCATATACGCAGTGGTCGCCCTTACCACCTTAAGTGTATTGGCTGGAATCACTCGTTATCAGTGCACTCCAAGCTGATGTGGCGATCAACGTATGTCATCTCATTCGGCATATACCATCCCAGCTCACCTTCACTTTAGTTCGCTCGAATTCTACGCTATTCGATAGCCCAACCTGGGCAGTTTTATACGTATACGGAGCATTTTTGGTCACTGCAGCACTGGAGTTCATCTTTTGCATAATGCAAGGCTGTGCCTCCCCACCTCACAGTCCTTTTAACTAAGTAACAGTAGGAACAAAACTTCCTAGCGCACATATAAGTTGTTCTTGTATCTTGCTGGTCTGGCAACCCTTGCTTCAATAGTCTTAAGTCAGCGGCTGTATAAACACAAACGAGCAGGCGGGATAACCTGAGGTATAAAGACTGTTACTTGCGTTCATAATCTCAAATGTGGCCGTAGCGTTCTGTCAGTTAATCAACGCTGTGATTATCTACGTTCAGTCGGTATCAAACAGGACGATCAGTGACCGAAATTATCAAAGCATGTTACTTGTACGTACTGGAACAGTTTTACAGTTAATACTAACACCAACAGGTCTGTACATCGACTTAACTTTTGTGCCCACTCGTCTTCTGCTTGGGCCGAGTGGCGTCTCTCCGAAGGGGTTCGATACGAGTAGCTAACTTAGACAACAACGTGGATAACGAGAGCAACATCGGGCTAAATCCCGTATAAGAACAACGGAACTAACATAGCGGCTGCCGAGGAGGGTACGTTCAGTCAGTTGTTAATAACAGGACGTATATACCCTGATGCAATGCCCAGGCCTCCCTTGCAACTCTGTTGAGCATAAGAAGTACGCGATAGCGCGACGGTACTGGGCCAGTTGATAGTAGTTTATCACTGGCATTTGTTAGACTGCCCTTACGAAAGCTGAGCGCTACTGGCTTGGAGAATAAGACTGCATTGTTACCTCTTGAGTTTACATAAAATGTCGCTTAGATCTTGCTTTTGCGCTTGCTGCTAGATTTCCATACTACACGTTATGGGCATCCATGCACTAGATGGCTAAAGTGATGCAGCGAGGTGACATAGCTGTTATAACAGGACTTCGGCACAAACGAAGATAGCTACTAGTGCTGGGCAGTGTCTTTTTGAGTAGCGTTGAAAACATGTACGTCCATCTCCTCCCCTCAAGTTGACCCTCACACCAACTACGTGGTTTTTTTGGAGCCCATGAGTTTCTCAACAAAAGTTGTGGCCAGTTAGATCAAGAGCTCGGACATGAGACATAGCTTTCTCATAAGTGGCTATGTGGAATTCAGAAGTCTCAGGCACCGGCCTATAGGCAAGCGCTGAAAGCGTTGGTAGAAAGGTTATTCCTGGGTCGAGTACTGGAACGGAATTAATAGTCAATGTTCAATTGCTGGTAATGAAGGGTACAAACGCGGTCGTTGCTGATCAAATACGTTCGTGGCAAGGCTGTCTACATTGATATCGCAACCCGCTCACATTCCAAAAAGATAACACCACAGTGAATCACCAGACGATGTCAAAGCGAGATAGTAGTATGCAGGTTATGGAGTGATGAGTGGTAAGCCACGGTAAGATCCTTGTGTCGGCAAGCCACGCTCTATCGCGCGGATACATTACGCCTCGATTCTTCAGGATGTCCTGTTGGCCCGTTGCTACGCACTTCTCCAGCCGCGCAGGATGTGACAGAGTATCGGCATACTCGTCTTTGTACAAGTGGCTAATCTGGCATCAAAAAGTGGATACGGCTCTGTAAGTCCACATGCTAGATCCAAGTGTAGTATAGATTGGACTATGTGTGCTACTGTGTTTGGTTGGAAGTACTAGCACTCGTCGGCTGGTAGAGGCTGCTAGTTTCTTCTGCTTTATTCACTTCCTCCACTTTAACTATCGCAGTAAACGCTTGATGTAGCCGGTATTCCGATCTTAATGAGCCCTATGATAGACTGACAAGACCAAGAAGCGCTCACCATATTGAATAATCACTGACATTCCCATGTTTGTCGTTAGGATTGACTTCCATTGCGAGACACCACTTCCCATCCAAGCTCCCGCATTAAATCTTTTGCTGAAGCAGTTGGGATCCCATTGAAGTCAACAAACCGGACAATCACCCTGCACAATGAGGGGATAGCTCTCAATCGTGCATCGATCAGTGACAGCGCCTCTCGAAGAAAGTCATCCGGCTCCCTAAAAAAGCTGGAGTTCTTGTAGTGCACAACAGTTTCCAGAGTCGACAACTTAGTGCACTTGTCTCGATAGAGTCTGACGCTCTGCAGACTATCAGTCCTGAGCTTAACTCTTTCCGCCTGGCCATTTATGCGTTCTGCGACCGGGAAGTTCACACACAGATGGGTGAGCGAGGCTGCATTCATAGGGCCAATGCAGTCTAAAAACGATCGCAGGAGGTCGGCTTGGAGTGGTGAGATATCCTCGAGTTGGAACTGGTTCATGCCATAGAGCACTGCGCTAGACTCCGTGTACACCTGTCGATTGGTATACAGCAATGCAAGCCATCGGAAGGGCCTGTCAGGCGCAAAGCTCTCTACCGGGGAGTACGGTTCTTGGAAGATGTAGAGTGGATGTCGTAGAACGAGTAGTCTCTTGTATATATTGTCGCGTACCCCTCTAGGCAAATCGAGGAAGCTGACTGGGGTTGAGCTTGTTAGGGCTGGTTCTCTCTTTTGCCTAGAATCCATGTCGATCTGTGAACCATAGATCAGGGTCGTGGTTTCATACAAAGACAACTTTGTCGATTGTCGCCGTCCAGGTAGAGTTCACAGCAGATGGCAAGCCGTAATCGATCGGAAGGAGCTGACGATCGTACTTTCCCATAGATTTGAGGGGCCGAGGCTTGCCAAGGCGGCTTCGAATTTTTAATGGAATCGGGTAATGGTTTGTCCGACTGACACGCCCGGCAGGAAATGATGTCCCCCACCGCTTGGAGCCAGAAATAATTTGGAGTTTTGAGAACATGCATATCACAGCTATTGTGCAATGCCTCTTCTGGGCACTGCGACAGCAATCGAAATGTTCAGCTTTGTGTTTCTGTTATGCAGGAAGCATTGCCATGTCTGTGCACTCGCGTGAGCAGCGTACGATAATTGCTCACCTGATAAGTCTTGGTGCAACGCGGGGTACCTCATTTACGGCTAGTACAACAGTCTAGTGGGGAGACGCGAACAGCCCATTCTTCTGCCCACGTACGGTCCGTTCCGTTAGAGTGACAAACGACCCAGCTTTTCGAAGATTCATCCCCATGGCGTCCTCCACATCTACCCGGAGTGGGAGTTTTCGGCGTGGGCTATCTAAGCGACTAACTCGTCTACGTCGGAAACTCCAGCATGCTCCAGACGATACCAGTACTCCAACGCTCCAAAAACTCGATGCACAGCAGAATGTGGCATCTCAGTCAGTTCCACGTACTATTCTGGTTTTTTTTAAGCTAAGCAAGTAATCAGTGCTGGCATGCAACCCACGTTACGAGCGGACGGCGTGTCTGAAGGTTCGACTATCACTGGCGATGCTGGGGCTCAGATTCGAACAGATCAAAGCTGTCTTCACCCGGATCATCTCTCGCTCTCTATGAATCGGTCGACCCTCGATGACAACACTAAGAATTCGATCATCTCCTCTGATCTTTGGAGTGCAGCGTATCGTGAAGCCGTCGAGAGCCTTGGAAAGGACGTTGACGTGGCTATTCTCGTGGGCAGCAGTGCTGCGCAGCTGTTTGCAGAGCTTGAAGGCATAGATAAAGGAACGACCCAGCAATCGGCGTTCCTGCGTGGTGTGGCGTATCTACGTTCTATCCAAGTACCGCTCGAAAGATTCAAGCTGGCATTAGACCTAGCATCTCCTCTGGCCAATCTTGATCCCGCAGCGTCAGCTGTCATTGGCGTCGTCAGAAGTGTGACAGCAGTAAGTATGCCATTGGGCTATAGCATTCATGAGAACGAGTGTAACCCATCTGACCAATTACAGATTGCGATAAGCTTCGCAACTGCCGACTTGGAGTTCGCAAGGCAGATTGGCGAGATGTTGGAGCAACTTTCTTACATCGATGATTGTGACACGCTTGGACAGAGAGTGAACAAGACAGACATCCATAAGGTAATTTATATGACAATCTCGGACATCTTGCTAATACCGTATAGGCGCTTGTTTGTGTGTACCAGAAAATACTAGAGTTTTATAGGGTTGCGCACGAAATCCTCACACAAAGAGGAAGGAAGTTGGCAATGAAGATGATTCTAGAGACCGACCGCCTGCCGAACATCGTCCAAGATTTCTTGGGACATGCTGATACTCTTCGAAGACTCATTGAAAAATCGACGTGGGAGATCGTTGAGGACATCAAGTCTATGCTTTACGACCGTGAGAGTAAGTTATTATTGGCCGACGCATGGTACATACTCATGAGATTTTAGTTGCTAGATGGCTTGAAAGCAGTAGAATGAATCAGCAGGCTCGATACCATAACCGCCTTAGGGAGCTTCGAAGCGATGAGGCCTGCAAGTTCTTACTCACGCACCCTGATTTCACCCATTGGTGCAACGCCCCCGACTCCCAACAACTCTTGGTTCTTGGCGAAATGGGTTGTGGGAAAACGGTTGCCATGACATTTATTGTGGATGAGTTGAATCAAAGAAATGGATGCCTTATACCTAGGCCCAAGGTATGCTATTATTACTGTCGAGATGACGAAACTGGCCAAGCTGTCAGTATCTTATCCGGATTGATCCTGGCGCTGCTTGAACAGCTTTCTGGCCTCAAGAAGACGTTCTATGAATGGTACAAGGAAAATCAAGCCTCTGGAAGCCTCGAGCCGGCAACGAGTGCAAGCAAGCTAGGGGAATTCATGGAATTAATTCTAGCAACATTCGATCGCCTGCTCTTCATCATTATTGATGGCCTAGATGAGTGCGATAGAACGTCTCGAAGAACACTTTTGCAAGTGCTGGATAACTTGCTAAAGAAAACTCCGCGACTCAAGATTCTTCTCTCTTCGCGGCCCGAAGAAGAGATCCTGGAGCAGCTGAAACAAACGACCAGAATCACTTTGGAGTCCAACGTTGACAGAGATAGTGTCATTGTCCGGCATACAGTCCGAGAGCAACTGTCCTATCTATCAGAGGACGTCAAAGCACTCGTCATTGCAACGTTGTCTCGGTTAGCACAGGGAAGCGCTATATGGACAAAGATGACTGTCGAACTGATTGAAGTTCGTAAAATCAAAGCGCTTGCGCCGATGCGACTTTTCTTAGAGGAGATGTCTTTACCGGGCCAGCTCTCGGAACTTTACACCACCTTGCTCTCACGAAACTCTTCGAATGACCCTGAGAATGAAGAGATTGCAGCCCTAGCCTTGAAGCTACTCGCTGCTGCGTGTAGACCTCTCAGTATCCAAGAGCTCACCTGGGCCGTGGCACTAGCTGCGGCTCAACACGAGATCAACACTGTTACTGCTCTTGCTCAACTAGTAGATCATCAAAGAGTGATGAGTCTGATCTATCCATTCATCACCCGTGTTGATTTCGCAGATCTCAGAAAGCGTCAGGTCCGACTCGTCCACCAGTCAGTGAAGGAATTCGTTATACGAGACTGGTCATATCTCAAAGGATTTGATACGTCGACAGCGTCTAGCCAGGCAATTACGCCTCGCATCGAGAGCTTAGAAGCGTTCATGTTAGACATCTGCATCAATTATCTTCTGCTACAAGAAGTCGGTACCGTTCCCCTATTCTCTGAGGAGCAAATGGCAATTGACGAGCTCCCTCAAGAAGTGGACTTATTCAGCGACCGGAAGTCCTTCGAGTATGATGTCAATTGCACATGGGAAGTGTGGGAAGAAGACATGATATGCTACGATCCGACCGAGCGTGGCTTTGGTGAGTTCTTCGTTTACGCATCCAGCCATTGGCTCAAGCACTTCGGCGCCACCAGAAGAGGTCCTTTTCCACGCTTAGAGAAGCTAGAAAAGCTGTGTCAAGCGGGTTCAATGCGACTGCACAACTGGATCAATCAAAACTGTCGCCCCGGTTGCGCAATCAAAGCAAGGTTTGATTTTGACAGTCGATTGTACGATCCCCTCAGCATCACTTCACTTTACGGCTCAGATGCAATCCTCCGCGACATGCTCCAGAATTCGGACTTCGACAAGGACAAGTATCTTCCTTCACCAGCTGCAAGCGCTGCCGATCAGATCTTGCAGTGGGGCGATTTATCGAAGTTAAAAATACTTTTCTTGGAAGGTAAAATCAGTTACCAGCTACGGAATCTTGAGTTCTTTCAACTTATTATCAAAAGATGGTCTGATTTTGCCGTACGCCATGAGAATTGGGCAGAAGCTTTTGATCTTGTCGACCATGTGTTAGATACACTTGTCAATGAACAATGGGGCAATGCACTTCTAAGCACAGCTGCTCGCGCCGGCTGTCTACCAATGATCCATCGTTTGATGGATCGAGCACAGCACATGGAAGAGCTGAAAACTGAACTGTGGCGTGACTCCCGCCCGATCGGTGAGGCTGTGTTGGGTGATCACGTTGGTGCGGTCGAATGTTTGCTAAGTGAGACAGGCTTGGAAGTAGACCTTCGAAGCCTGAACTCTCGGGGCGAAAATCTGCTGCATATGGCATCGGTACACTGCAACCCGGCAGTTTTTCGACTTCTGGTTCCCCGCCTATGGATGGTCACACACCAGGTTGATGGTCATGGAGAGACGACCCTTATGCGGATTACCAAGAGTGGCTTTCACTTGAAAGGCCGGTACGAGGCCGCAAGAATACTACTCTCGTACGTCAAGGCCGACTGGACCGCCCACATCGTCAACGGACAACAAGAGGCCTTACAGTTAGCCATGCAACTCGGGGATGCTGAGATGTGCCGCCTTTTGATCTGCGAGGGCAAAATAGACGCAATGTCAGCCTTGACGCGTGATCACGACGGACAAATAGTCATGAAGAACAAGCCTTGGGCAAATGAGGAAGTTATACTGCAACTACTACGGCAGCATATGGAAGTGGATGTTCGCTCTTAGCAATCTGCAGCAGGTTCAACAAAGGCCTCTCTTCGCATTACTGGGCGAGGCCTCATCGTATCAAATGCTCTCTCGGGCTGGTCATGTGACAAGGCAGGGGTGATTGGGGCCGTCGAATCGGAAATGCTGAATTTAGCTATATCACCTTCATTGGCTGTGCACTACTTTTGTTCAGCGCTTCGCAGAAACTACTCCAGCTCTCCGGAGAAGAAACTAGCCAAGAACTATCGTATGCAGCTTCGCATTCAACAATTCTCTCTGTTTGTAGCTACGAAAACGCCAATTCGAGGAAGCTATATATCCAACTTCATATTGTCTTCCTTCTGCTAAAGAGGAGGCTCGATGCCTACTTCATCAATTTCATTCCAACAGGATCACTTGCACCTTGGAAGGTCGAATTCAATAGGAACGCCAATTGCTTTTAAGTGCGATTATGGACCGCAAACATCAGCCGAGGCAGGCTCAAATGTGTTCATCGGTTGGGACATAGTTTATAACGTAATGCTACGTACACGTTCTACGAGCTCTGCTAAAAGCCGGCGCGGCCTCGCTTTCGTGACAACTCCTGCAGGGATTCGTCTGACATCTGCCCAAACCATTGCAGCGATCTGGCGCCCGCGCTGATCTTCCGAGCACATATCAAATCACCAAATGTAGAAACTATTATCTGGTGCCCGTCATCCGCCATGGTAGTATCCTCAAACACATTCGTGCGATCAGGCTGAGCTTTCTGAGACGCTTCTTCGCAGATCGTTAGACTCTTCTTGATGCTTTCAATTTGCTCTTGCAGCCTCGTTTGCTCATTTGTCTGGTCCGCTGAAGTCGTGTGCTGGTAGGGCAGAGTGTTTTGGCGCAGAGCAACGTCATGAACACAATCGCGCAATTGTGAAAGCATACTCATAATATCATCCTTACAACGACCTGATAATCGCTCCGTTAATCTTTGGGCTATACATGCAGTGGTCGTGATCACCAGGCGATCATTATGCGAGGACGTGTGTGGTATGATTCTTGGTCGAACCGAATCTATGTAAGCTGCAACATCTGTACAAACGTTTATGCACTGTTGAACGCTCTCCTGCTCGCTCTGAAGATTATGCCACTCTGTCTCCAACTCTTCTGTATCGTTGATTCTTTGAGCCGGAGAGCAGTGGGGATTGAGACGAGGTGACGCTGGTTCATGGTGTAGGTCTGTGATGTGGGCGAATCGAGTAATCTTTGCTACCTATGTGATTGTAAACATGGCAGGTATAGTAGCGGGTGGCATCGACTCGTCAGATGTCGCTACACCGGACATTGCCCAATATCTACCTTTGGTCAGTCATGTTCTCTCTACAGTTGTTGATTAGCATCTCATAACATGACAGACCCTCTCATTACTACACCCTCGGTCCCTTGTTCCCATCTTCCGACGCTGCCACAGGAACCGTGCAAAGCGGGCCGTGGGAAAGACTGGACGAGCCATTCGAATAGATGCGTCGCTTACTCAGCATACATCCCACAGCATTAAGACAGCTCAAGCATTTGACACCACGGCGGAGAGTTACATGTGCATACTATCTTGAAGCTTGAGGGGACATGAGATTGCCGCATTGATATGGCATTACATCGAAGACGAGGAGATTCAAAAAGAGGTTGGTATATTGAAAGAAGCTACGTGGACTAAGTTAGAGGCTCGACACTCTTTTGCAGGTGGCGTGGGCGGAGTGCTGCGATACTAAGATGCATCTACTTCGAAGTCATATGTTGACTTTCGACCTCCATCTTGCAGTTGAAGAGGCCAGTCCAAGGTTTATCGTTATCAATTGAGTAGCATACTTCTTTGAGCTAGAGGGGGCGATTTTACACATGGGCGCGTACGTGTACATCCTAGCTGCATTCTTGGTTGTCAGAGAATGGCCGACAGACAGTCTCTACAAAGTTCTAATCACAGCACACTCCTGCCTGGTCTCAGATTCTGCGACACTGATCCAATCTGTATGTTGGCGGTTGTATTTCCCATATCTTCTGTCCTTGAAAGTAAAGCCTTCAAACGTATACTCCCACTGACTCTGTTCCCAGCCTTCGCTCAGCACAACATCTACAAGCGGCGGGCAACCAGTCCAGAAGCTGTCCCCTCCAAAACATCTGAATATGAACTGCACAGGATCGCTGCTAGGCCATTCAGAATCTGGCAGGATTTGAGTGGGAGGATTTAGGTTTAGAAGAAATATAGGGCGAAGGTTTGGAAGATGTGTAATTGGACCGCCAATCCCGCGAATGTCCTGCGAGCATAAAGTCCTGATCCTTTTCTCTGGGTCGCTCCAGAAACAATATTTTGTTTCTATGTCTTGATCTCTACTTGAGAACAAGTAATAAAAGTCCTGTCCTAAGACCTCAGGCACATCTAGCCTGCTTACGGTAAGTATAAGCTGCTCAAGTTGATGTTCTCTTAAGCCAGAGGTATCCCCACGTAGGCTCAGCCGAAGGAGATCATTTTCGTACTGGAGCTCGCCCCGGCGGTCAAAAGCAGCGAGCACAAGGTGAGGCTGTGCTTTACTCATTGTAATCCCACCAAGTATGTCAAGACTTGTACCAATTAAGACAATGTTCACATCTTTTGCGCTGTGGCTTGTCAACCAGGCCTCGTTCTTGAAAACAGCAGTCCACACCCGGTCGTAAGCGCTCGACTTGAATTTGAAAATATCAGCTGCACTCAGCGCCGACGACGGAGGAAGGTATGCAGTAATCTTATCCCAAAGCTCCTGAGGAAGATAAAGAGGATATGTGGTAGGAATGTTAGCGCACATTCCGTTAGAGGCAGTGGGTAGCTGGCTCGCCATGCTCCAGATTTAGTGCAATGCTCGGCTGTTATACTTTCTCTTGGACGATACGTAGCAGCACGTGACGGTCGGAGATCGGGATCAGTGACAACTAAAAATAGCGAAACCAACAAATGCTGCCGTCGGATGCAGAAGGTTCCGCGCCACCGGCGCGTGCGATAAGTCACAAATTTGGGTCATTTGTGGTCTGTTTTCAGCAGCAGTGACACTGGATACGGTAGAATTAAGGACTTTTGTGGTGAGCGGCCAGGAGACAACCGGACATAACGTAGCTACCTAACGCTAGCCGTAGAGCCGCCTTACGACCCCCAAAGTCACGCGAATCATCCTACCAGGCCTTTCAAGTCTGGTTAGCAGTCAAAATCATGCAGTCAAGTCTCATGTTGTAAGATCTTCCATTCAGCTAGATATGTGCAACAACAATGCCCTATTATCATTACATCAAGTGAACGATGTAAATACAGCCTAGATTCCCAAACACCTGAGTTTTCCCATATAAACTTGCGCCAGATGTAAAAGATACATGATTTTCCAAAGGAAAGACTAAATGGCGTTACTGCCGTGCAAACATGTCCAAACAACACCGCTAAATGCAATCAATTCTCAAATTTCTGCTTATCTCATGTTGGCAAGCTCATGATCAATGGCTTGAGTGAGGAAAATCTTCCTCTCGCCACTGAGCTGCATCTGCAGCCTTTGTTCCACAAGCACAATGATCTGCTTGCGAGTGACCCTGTCGAGGTCGGCGTCTTTGAGGCATGCCTGGACAGTCTCGATAATCTGGCCATCAGTCGGTCCGTTCATCATGCTCTGGAAATTAGTTGTGCTTCCAGGTCGTGACATGCTCGCGCCGTAGCTGAGATGACTGCGTCCACGGACGGGTGGTGTAGACGACGTCATCAGGTTGTCTGAGCTCTGGAAGCCGCCCATGCTTTGTCGCTGGCCGTAAGGTGAGGCGTTGTTGCCATTGTACACATCGCTCATGTTGCTCATAGACATGACGCGGTTCTGGTGCGGGTTATCTTGGTAGCGCGACAAGTTCGAGTATGTCGATTGACGCATTTGCATGCCTTGGTACGGACCAGGCGACTGCGGAGGCATGTGCGAAATGTGCTGCATATGGGACATGATTGTAGAAGCAGGCTTGACCGAGGAGTAGACGGATTGCATGTCGTTCATCTCATACGCTTCGTCTTCGTATGCGTTGAATCCACCCTTCTCGGTAGTCATACCAGGAAGACCGCGACGGCCAGGGAGTTCATTGCGCTCGGCGTACTCGTCCCAGCGCATCATAGGAATGGCCTTGGGATCGAAGCCTTCGTCATCCGTAGTGAGAACCTGCTTGGTTCCTTGCTCGCCAATGACGACACGGGTGTTACCCCACGAGAAGTCATCCTGCTTCCAGAAAGAGTACATAGGAAGGGCGAGAGAGTAGATGGGGAAGGCCAGAATGTAAATGATCATCCATCCAACATGTTGCCATTGTCGCTTGATGATGAAGATGAGCGCCTGGAGACCGTAGACAGCTGCCAACATGACAATGGAGAACATGGGGAATTGGCCCTTGCCGGTGGAGACGGTGTAGACGAGATACACAATGTACGCGCAGATAGATGGAAGGATAAGGGTACCGAAGAGGTCGATGAAGACGACAAATCGCATGGAGAAACAGCAGAAACCACAGAGGTCCTTTAGGAAGACAAGTTCGGCCAAGTTGTGGATGGTTGAGTTGATCCATCGACGTCTCTGGGAGAGCAGAATGCTCCAGGTCTCAGGGGCGGCCGTAAGAGCGTAAGCATCAGGGATGAACTTGTACGACATGGCAGGGAAGTACTTCGTCATCAGAGTGGTCAGGTAACGATCCTCACCAAGCGAGAGGAGGTTCTTCTTGTGCAGAGTGTCCACAACACAGTCGGCGTAGTCCTTGATGATCTTGTCCGAGATGATGAGAGGCTTGCCCTTGTCGGCCGTACGTAGACGGTACATGGTGAAACTGAAGTGAGTTAGTACCATCTAATTGAAGTGAGGTGAGGTACTTACCATCCAGGCAAACAGGTGACGCTACCAAACAAACTCTCAAAGGCCTTGGACAGATGATGCGAAATATAGTACTCGTAAACCTGGATCATAGTCCACCATGACCTGTCTTCGTTCTCCAAGCTTGTCTCACCACAAATACCGGCAATCTTTGAGTCATTGGCGCAAGCCGCCACAAGACGATTGAGAGCATCCGGCTTGACCATGGTATCGGCGTCGATCATAAGCAGGTATTCGTATAGCTCCGGGTCAACACCAATGATATTGTTGATTTGGTGAAACATTTCCAACTCCAAGGGGTTCATAGCGGAGCGGTGGTGGACGCGGTTGAGGAAGCTCATGAGCAAGATTTGAGAGTCGCGCTTTCCTCGGTTACCTGGCTTAGACTTGTGTTGTTCCGACTCCTTGCCCATCTTGACAACGACAAGGTATGGTACCACATTGCCTTCGAACTCGTATAGACCAGAATAGACCTTGCCGTAGTTGAGCTGCTGGCTGCCTTCACCGACCGACCAGAATGGAAGCGCAGGAGGGTCGACCTTGGGGTCAACGCCAAGGATATCCAGTACAATCTTGGGCGTAGGGCGATCGTTACCGCCACCGACAATCATTCCGTCGCAAATGACGCAAATGAGCTTTCGCTTGTTGTCGTAAGAGAGGGCGGTCAGAGAGTCCAAACTCTTTCGGAGCGAATCCTCGCCTTCGGTATAGGCTGGCACTTGGCAGATGACGAACTTGTCCTGGTTTGCGGGACGTTTGCGTGAACCTAGTTGAAGTGCAGCCAAAAACTTGACGACGATGACCGTGCAGAGCAAGATAGCGAAGGCAAGTAGAATGTAGTCGTTGACCTGGCATTTGGCCGTCTTACGGAAGTCAGTTCTGCCAACGTAGAACAAGTTTTCCAGACATTGCAGGTTATTCTCTTGCGTAGTCTTGTTCAGGTTGTTGCTCCAGTCCTCTTTCAAATTCTGGCCAGCATTGCTCTTTACCATATCGATCAACTTGGCGTCGAGGAAGTTGTACTGAGGCTGGTTTTGCATATAGTCGATTGTGGCGAAGTAGTCGGTCAAGTCGTAGACCCTCTCGTTGAGCCTAAACCACATGTGATTCAGGTCTTCCCCTTCATCCTTGATCTTGTCCTCTTCCCAGACAAGCTCTCCTTTCCTGAATTCCTTCATAGCCGGGAGGAAGACATCAGGGTACCATGTCTCGCTCTTCAAAGCGTTGCTGTCTGGCATGTTTGTCATTGACCCAGATTTGTGAACGGCGATTGAATTAAGGTTCTCAGCCGTGGATTCGTTGAAAGTCAGCTGTAAGACCTTGTTTTGATCGGTCTCTGGAATCAGGCGGGGGCAAGCAATCCATAGCGGGGGAACAACGTATGGGTCCATGTTGGCACCAGCCATTTCCATCATCCGATCCCGAGTAGCCTCGGTGTTGGAGTCGCTGTGCTGTTTTTTCCAGAAAGAAGTCAGGTCGTAGACCACACCGCGATGACTGACGTAGTAATCGTCTTCGCCTTGGTACGCTGATACTTCCTTCGTGTTCCAGACCTTGTCCTTGTTGGGGCACAAGAGCTTACCGAAAGCGACCATGTAGAAGACGATGGTGGCGTTTAGCAACATGATGAGCATGAACAAGACAAGCTTCTCACGCCATGCCATGCGCACATCAGGTCGCTTCATACGACCAAACCACTTGAGTAACGGTGAAGGGACCCAGAATGTCAGCGCCCAGACGAAGGCGACCCAGAGCCTTCGAGTGCCGGTGAGGGGGGTTTCAGTGACGACGGCGTTGCCACCCGACTCCATGTCGTAGTAAGTGACACCTTTGTTCTCGTCGCCCTTCATTCCGAGACCGTAATCACCAGGCCCCGTGGTAGGAAGGGTGCGCGTGGTGGGGGCGATTGACTTGGCATCTGCTGCACCCGGCACGGCCAGACTTATAGAACTTTGAAAAGGGTTCTGGGGAGTCGCAGACATGTCCGGAAGAGGTGGAAAGAATGCACTTGCTGTAGGCGGGAGCTGAGTGGGGTACCCATTCTCCATGCCTGCAGCTCCAATCATGCCTCCAAGCATGTTGGGAGTGCCACCCATCTCTTGCGTCTTGAGGTCGAGCTGTGATTCCGCCTCCCACCATGTGCCTTCCCTGACCCAGACGCGCTCCTTGCCTACCATGACTTCGCCATTACTCCAGCCGCGTTGCAAAATCCAGTTCTGGATGCCCTCTTGGCCTTCCATGCAGCCTAGCGGAGCGTATCGGTCGTAGAATTCGTGATGATCGAAATCGGCGGTGAAGTCGAGGTTGCGGTTGCGGCGGTTCGCCCACTCAGGTAGTCGCCACTCGCGGAGCTGTCGAGATACCACGCCGGCTTGCCAGGTAGAATTGAGATCCTGGTTCAATGAGGTGGGAATGGAATCTGAAGGATGGATTGCCAGCTGGAACCAAACTCTGCTACTTGCGACTGTTATGGCCAGGTCGAAACGAGCATGCTTGCCTAGGACCACACCACTGTTAGGTACAGGGTAAAGCATCTTCTTCATGAAGTTGTCCTCATCCGGGATCTCGAGTGCGAGCTTGTCCAATACAGCCTCGCGCTTCTCCAAATCGGCTTCTTTCTCGCGGAGAGCGGGCCCGTTAAGGCCAAGCTCTACCGCGCAGCTCTGCATGGCCTCGCGCATGCCCTCAAGAACGGAGTTACCAACAGGTGGTACTTGTACACCATCGTCTCGCATCTCGGCGTTGATGCCCTCGCTGTCATCAAAGACGGTACGTAGCGCAATCGCTTTACCGAGAGAACGACTGGGGATCTCGACAACAGTGATGTTGACAATGTCTCCATCCTCAGACTCGTCGGGTGTCATCATGCCGCTGCCGTCACTGTCGTCCATGGCGAATCCGGACTTAGCACGGCGGATATCTTCCTTAATAGAGGTGTTGGCATGGGCAATAACGTAGTCGACGATGGCTTCATAGATGCCGCCAATAACGATCTCGCGCTCGTTGGAGCCTAGCTTCTGGCGGAGGGTACCTTCGGGGAGGTCCATGAGCGTCTCGACATCTTCGCATACTGAAGCGAGCGATTCCTCGTCCATAAAATAATCGAGGGTGTTGCCGAGCTTCATCAGTCCTGTGAGACAGCTGATGAGACTAGTCAGCTTTTGGCCCTTGATGCCAATTGCCTTGAGGTTTGAGCGGAAGTCTTCAGCTGCGGCGGCATCGTCGGCATCGGGGAGGTAGCTGGGAGGATCGTATGTTCCGGATCGTCGGAGGAGGGCATATTTGTCCAAGGATTGGATATCCAGGTACTCCCTCTCTTGCCTAGACGCCGAGCTCGAGTTCAGGTAGTAGAAGACATCGAAGGCACGGAAGCCAGTTTGTCCAGGAACTTGGAGCAGGCCTTGTTGGACGTCCAAGCCGGATGTGGATAGCTTGATCTCAGCTCCGACGACAGCGCCAGCAAGGTTGATGGTGAAAACGGCGGCCAGTGCTGAGTAGCGGGGAGTGGAGGGGTTCAATGGAGTTACGCAGTGTGTGAAGGCTTTAAGAGCCTCGAGCGCGGTGTAGAAGTTGCCCGGAAGCGACAGAGGCAGGCTGGAAACGAAGGGAGAGAAGAGCGAAGGGCTCGAATCATGGAGCGAACTGCACCAGTCAGTGGATGGTGATGGATATAAGGGGGGTTGGATACATACGCCAGGACTATGCAGCCATCCTCAGCTCTCCGGCGAGCGTGCTCCCAGGCCTTTCGCCCCAACTCGAGGTCGACTGTGTCACCGATGCGATCGTCAATGATGCTCTTTGCATTGACCCATGTGTTGACGACGACCAGACTGGTGCTGGCCTCTAGATTGTATGAGCGTCCGTTCTTGTATGCCGAGTTGAGAGTGTTGAGCAGAGTGGTGGTCGACGTCTGCGCGGGCGAATTGCCCGGTCGCGATGCCGAGGCGGATGCCGTCGAGTAGACGGACATGCGGGAGTTGTTGACGAAACTCATGGTTGCGGGCTGAGGCGGGTCGCCCCTTCCGTGGATGCGAGTAGTAGTACTATAGCGAAGGTTGATGAGGTGGTACCGCGTGTCAACTGCAGCTGTCGTCCCAGATGCTCGATGTCTGGGCAAGAGTGGTACGGGTAGCCTCTGGATGTAATTACGTCTTTCCCAGTAACGGTGCGAAAGAGACTAGCGAGTGGACGGATTAAACGATTGTATGAAGAAGAACAAAATCCGTACGAGTAGTGTATGCTCGAGTCTTAGTGTATGCTCGAGTCGAACACATCCGTGTGTGTTGAGGCCACCACGCATATGCGTGGCGTTATTGCCAGCGGCTAACGCAGCAATCAGATTCGTCTGTGCCCTATGGGAGCGTCCAACGCATAATTAGCATGACGCGGCTTGATCATTATTAAATACCCGTTTACGGAGTCTTATGGGCTGATCACAGATGCTCGCTTCCAGTGGTCGGGTTTCTACCAGCCGTTTACAGGAAATTAAAGGACATTCCTGTCAACCGGACAGGAGACAGCAAGGCTTCCCGTTCGCTCAGCCCTATTTAAGCAACGTACCGGTGGATTAGTAGTTAGGTGGGTGACCACTAGCGAATACCCACTGTTGTATGTTTTTTGAACTCTTTTTTACACTACTAATTTCCAGATAGCCATGGGAAGGACACCACTAACGAACTTCACAATTCCATCCTATCTCCACCATACAATCTTGAACGCCAACGACAACCAAAGCTAGCTGGCTCCCTCATCTCGAATTCAACTGTGTCCATATGCACGTAGGCCCATGCTGCCGCAAGGTCTACGCCATTATGAGTTGACTTGTGAATTCGTGCAATCCGGACCAGATCTTCTCCGAGTAATGATGTGAGTAGGTGCAGGACGTCACGGTTGTCAGCATCTTCCCCGTAGAGGATCAGCTGGTCGATATGTCTTGGCAGGTCGATATCCGGCGGAGGATTCGACATTAAACTTTCTAGATCGTGGTTGAGGGCGTCCAGTTGGTCGTCGATATCAATCTTCAGACCATCTACAAAGTTGGGAATCGGATCCACTATGCCGATCTCGTCGGTGGTGTACAAGCCAACATTGAACCAATGAGAGCTGTATTCCACTGCAAGAACGACGTGACGCTCTAAATCCGTCCCATTGTAGATATCAGACATCTGCGTACGCACCTCGGATTTGGCTGTACGGATGGTTGGCAACACTTGGCGAAGGCCAAGAGCTTGGAGAGCCTCCTGCGCAACGCTGGATATGTGCCCTTCGACGTCGTCCAGAACTAGTGCAGCGAAGCAAATGTTCGTACCAAGATAAGACTCAACTGCCGTATTCAGGGCCGTCAAAATGGTCTTGACAGTGACGATATCTGTGGACTGACAGAGGTCCAAATCCAGTCTCACTGCAGGCGCCAATTCGCTCAATACTGAAGGAAACCAATGACACAGCGTGATATCGTCAGAGTTCTGCAGAACTCTGCTACCTCTCATGAAAGCTTGGTACATTGGAGAGCCATAGACCTGGGCCACGGGGACTTTTGTTCCATCTTTGAGGTGGATCACGGCTACGCTATCACAGGTTATGACGGGCTATTTCATATATGCTAAAGTAACTTACCCATAATCAGGTGTGAGTCGAAAGGCTACTCCAGGAACTTGTGGACGAGTTGGATACTGAGCTATGACGCCAAGTGCGGCGTCTAACGACCACAGCACGTATAACAAAAAGAGCTGCGGACTCCAGGATGACATTTCGGAAGAAGGCGGCATTGAAAGGTAGGTGGTCAGGTAGCCAGGTTGAACAGGTTTGTGACTGAGGTTCGGTGTTGACCTGATCGTCCGGTACAGCGAGCGCTTTTGTTAAATGCAGGTTCGATCCAACAGCACACGTTGTTCCAAAGTCAAAGTGATAGACGCCTGATGCCTGCAAAAGTACACTATCAATAGATACCTAGCCTGCGCGCGACGATAGAATTGATTAAGCGCTGCGAAAACCACATGCACTATTGGAAGAGCGAATTTTAAAGAAGTCTAGATTTAGGCGCCCGATAGAAGGAATGATGTTGCCTAGCATTGCGTAGGCGCCGCGCTTATGGCCAAGATCCGGATTCGGTTAGCAAGCCGCTCGGGAAAACCGTGGTTAAACCCTAACCTCTCGGGTTTCTCTCTGCCCATTCACTGCCATGAACGCAGGTTCGTTTTAACAACGACGATTTACACAGCCCGGTGCTACCCCCATATCCTCCATCTCGCTGCTAATTGCACATACGTTTCGGACAAGGGATCATTGGTTCATATGCCCGCTGAGCACAGTCTCAGCATGTCGGCGCTTACAGAACTCAATGTGATGTCTTTCTTCGAAACCGTGAGCGAAGGCCTACTCTGTCGTTCCTTTGTCTCTCAGTTCGAGTTATGGGTTGCCCACACAAAAGTTCAAGACGAGACTTGCTGTTTCTATATCGTCACAAACAGTGACCTTTCATTAACAGGGTCATACGTAGCTGTGATTCCTTAAGCTTGTCACGTTGAGTATGGCCGGTACGGCCAAACCTCTAAAAAAAAAGAAAACTATTTTTGCGTAGAAAGAGCTGCGAGAAAGAGGCACAGCAGCGGCTGCAATATTGAGTTCTCAGAATTGGGAGTAGGTTGGTGGCTTCCCATTTGGCGCCGTCACCTAAATTTGGAAGAACCGTGAGCAAGAGATCAAAGTATGGGATTTCATTACTGCAGCGGCTATGCTCTGTTTGACATCAGTTGTGTATAAAATAGGGTTTGATCCATAGAAGTTCTTCGATCACATCAACTTCAAAAGTCCCTCCCAGCTTTCCGTACTTACCTTGTTCTTTGTTAGCATATACAGCCTGTTGTCTTGCTCTATTTTCAAAGTACAATGCGGCTCTTGCAAATCATTCAGTTTCTCGTTCCTTTCGCTTCTTGCACTGTTATTTTTCGCAGCACTATTGATACCGACAATCCCGAAGCATTGGACCCGAAAGAACCGCCTGAGACTTTTACACTCCCACCTCGCCCTGAAAATCCTTTTAAGGGCGGATTTTCAACGACCTATATCTTTCTCAGGCGGTGAGCTCAAATGGGATCAAGACCATAGGTGCAGCGATGAACAGATGGGGCATTATCACACTGCGGCCTGGGACGCTCACGCACTCGCTGCTTTCGCTGATGTGGAGCCGGATGAGCATGACGCAAAGGATGTTGCGCTGTGGAAAGCATGGATGGGTCCAGACTATTCTACTCAACAGAAGCGAATTTCCGGTGCGTGTAAGAATCACCATGATATCACTAGCCACTCACAACGTTGTAGAAAACCTGAAGCGAGCCGCTGACTTTCTCACCAAGAAAGAATTCGATATCATTCTCAGCTGTAACGACAAGACTAACACATGTGCGGTCACAAAGGATGGTAAGTCTGTTGGAGGTTACGCCTGGACATACAACGGCTGGTTTGGATACAAGTACCAGTACATTGTTATGTGCAAACCTTTATTCAACACCGACGATCTGATGTACAAGATCGATCAACTTGAGGAAGAAATCCAAAATGGGGACCCCAAACATGCAAAAGAAGCTGTCTGGCAAAAGAACACTGGTCAAATCTTCTTGCATGAGATGATGCATCTCGATGCCATTGGCAAACCGCATAGTAAGGCTGCCCTGTTACTTGCCATACAAGTTGTCCAACGAATGATAGATAAGATGCAATTACTGACGATGACTGCAGTTAAGGATGAACACGTTGACCCGGATGCTGCTGACAATTGGGCGTACGGTCCCAGCCGTACACACCAGCTTGCTAGGCGCAAATTGAATCAAGGAGGTGGCGCTACACGTGCCAGCACTAATGCAGATAGCTATTCATGGCTTGCAAACAGCAAATACTTCTACCAGTTGACAGGATATTGGCCGCAACCACCGAATTGGAAAAGCGATGATATGAATAGCTTCAGCACAGAGGAGTATGAGGCATGGACACTTAACTATGGAACAGTCACTGAGACGACATCGGATGAAGAGATCAGCCGGCGTCTCAACAGTATCGTCGATGGTTCCAATACGCCAACTTCGGTGCCTACCCCTGGAAGGTCTTTGTCCATTGGTATGATCACTGCGATCAATCCTCACATTGGTGGAGCCGACGTCAATAACGAATGGCACTTCTATACCACCCCCGTTGGCCATGCAGTAGGCTGCGAGTGGAAGTCTAATTCAGTTCAAGAGATCACTGCCCAAGGTCCAAGCGATACAAAACTACCCTCTGGTACAGACTCCAAGAACTTGCCATGGCCGGGTGGCGAGTACAAGCTGAATATAGACGGCGATGAATGTTGGTACAAGTGTGAGGGGACGAACCCTGGTCGACTTTTTTGTACTCAGAAAGAGATAACTTGCAAGGAAGACACGCAGAAGAGCAAAAGTGAAGGGATGCTTAAGTGTGGCGCATACAACTTCTTTCATGCAGCTGTATATTGTGACTTCTAGTCTTGCTAGTGAGGATGCAGACAAAAGTACAAGGTGTGATATGTTCTAAAATTATTGTGAAATTGGTGATTCAGTCACAGACGGTCTCAGTTTCCATCTCACTCATGCATTAGTCCGTGCAGCGGGACTGCATGCGAGTTTTCACTTCTTGTGCTTCTGACCTTTTGCCTCGAATTCTAGATAATAATATAGTGCGATTTCGAACTTGTCAATGACCCAGGATGGCTTCCTGGGCTTTCCAAGAGGCTTATATTCCAAGGTCGTTGAAGCGGAAGCCTCCAGCTCCTTCAGTCTCAATCTCAGGGCCTCTCGCGTTTGATGTCCACTTCTCAGAGGCAGTGATACCAAGCACAATAGCGAACAACGCACAACAGTACTCTTGAGTGTCGAGTGCCTCGCCATTTTGGGCATTGAGGACACAAACGAGATCAGATTCAATAGCAATGATCTGTGAGCTCGTTAGCGACATCCTGAATGCACAGGATTTGAAGAAGCTCTCCTTTCCGGCTGGCTTCTTCTTTCTTTGCGTAGATATCTGCATTCTTGAACGGGATGATCATTTGTTCTTTAGCCGAACTCGAATCTCCACGACTTGATTATGACCCGCTCGTCAAGTTAGGCTGCTTGAGGTTATCGGTGTTCCTCCAGGATCTCACACCGATATAGACTGGTTCGACACATGGCGAAAGTCGCCTGAGTGCACACGTGTTCAAGAACATCTCGCTGAACTGAAATCTGTGCGGTCCCAAAATGCCAATCTTAGCCGTACCGTTTCAGGTCAAACGCGGGACAAAGCCAGCAGCTATCGCGAGTTTGCTGCCCCTTTCTGGAATCATCTCCTTGAGGTTCAACTTCGTGTGTTTCAACAGATCTGGCGCATGCCCACGTACATGTACTCGAAGACCTCCCTATGCGTCAGCACGCCTCTCTACATCGGTTTCTCTCTACAACACGCCAAATACACTACAGGGGCTTCAAAATAAAAATTTCTCGGTTTTTATGGGTATTTTATCTCTTTGGGCAGCTCATACATCAGATTATGCCCCATTTTGTGGCTCAACGCGCGTTGTACGAGGTGCGCGAACGACCATCAAAAACATACTCCTGGACAGCTTTTATGATATCGAACATCGTTGTTGAACTGCCATGGAATACACTAATTTCGGTACTCCTATTCGTTTGTTGGTACTACCCTATTGGGCTGTATTGCAACACAGAGGCCACCGACTTGACTATACTCCGCGGCGCGCAAATGTAGCTTCTCATTTGGGCCTTCCTCATGTTCGCATCCACCTTCGCACACTCCATGATCGCAGCTTTCGAATCTGCCGAGAATGCTGGCAACACCGGCAACTTACTCTTCACGCTCTGTCTCCTATTCTGTGGTATCTTTGCGACACCTGAACGACTTCCGGACTTTGGATCTTTATGTATCGCATATCACCATTCACGTACCTCGTCGGCGGTATGCTGGCGGTTGGAGTCGCCGATTCGACAGTGACCTACGCGGCAAACGAATACCTGCGCTTCGACCCGCTAAACGGTACTTGTGGAAAGTACATGGAAGCATATCAGTCCTTCGAGGCGGCTACATCGAAGCTCCAGATGCTAACTCAGACTGCGCCTACTGCCCCATGAGTGACACAAACGTCTTCCTCAAGACTGTACACGCCGAATACTCGCATGGCGCAATTTTGGTCTTATGTGGGTGTTCATCATCTTCAATACTTTTTGCGGCGTGCGGATTATACTAGTGGGTGAGTGTTCCAAAGCGCCAGAAGGTGGAGACGGAGGAGGTGCCCCTCCGCGCACCGGGATCTTTGGACTGAGAATGAGGTTGAGCACAGCGACGACCTCTTCAACAATTGACCCTAATCTTTGATACGACTCGTTGAAACATATCCCTTTCATCGAACAGCTGAGCCGCGAGAAAAAGTACCTCTTTTGATGGACTGGGCTTCGTGGACCAGCAACGAAACGCTGGCATATTTGTGGGGCTTCTTCAATGTCCCAGAGCCCGAAATTGTGTTCTAAATGAATTTGACCTTGATCCCTTTGAATCCAGACTTGTTAGAGGTACAACCATGTCGTGGACAGGCTTTACGTCAATTTCACCCGTCTGGAAAGGTCAAACTCGACGGCCCTGGGGCGGAACATGGTGGCAATGATGTAGTTCAGCTCACAGTAGGCGAGGCTATTCGAGTCAGTTAGATCAAAGACAGTTTCCTGTCTGCGATAGCTTACTTCATTCCCAGACAGTGACGTGATGCCTTTGAGAAAGGAATGTAGTTTTTCTTCATGGCCGGAGTCACCTCCCCCAGCCATCTCCCAGGGTTGAACTCCTACGGGTTCTCAAAGACGTTGGGATCGCTGCGCTGGAAATAAGCCAACATGCCAACGGGAACGCCTGGTGGAATAACCCATTCTTTGAATTTGAGGGGCTGGATGGGAGAAACACGCGGCCGACGGTGCAGGGTGGCGAAGCTAAGCCTATTGCACGTATCAGTCAGCTTGATTCGATGATTGCTGTTGCTAAGCATGAGAGAGTCATACCGAAGGCCTTCCTTGATGACTGCCTGCAAATACTCGGCCTTCTCGATCTGGGCCAAATTAGGCCTCTTCTGCGGGTAGCCCTCCATGATAGGTTTCAGCTCTTCTGTCAGACGCTTATGGATCTCCGGGTTTGCTTTGATATAATAGACGAGGAAGCACATTGTTCCAGCTGTGGTCATGGTGCCAGAACCGATTAGGAGTTGGGCTTCCCTGGGAAGGCGCTCATCCGACAGCTCAGATGCTGGGAGATCACTGTTGACAAGGTGTCGGAAAAGGGTAGCGCGACCCAGCGTTGATGTATCTTTACTTGGACGGGCACCTTTCTCACGCTTTGTGTCTTTGATACTGTCGTAGCACATCTTCGATTATTAGCGCGGCTGCAATGGTAGAGTTTGTGGGATCTGGAGTTTATCCCTACCATCCTGAAAGTGTTCCAGTTCTGAGCACAGTACGATTCTTCTGGGATGCGGTGATTACCCAAAGCTGACAATCGGAAAATTCGCCTAATTAGATCACTTCCCAATAAGTACTCCCTCCCATAGTCTAGGCTTGTCTATCGCAAGTTGGAATCTCACCAGTTTCTGTAGTCCCAAACTATCTAGTCCTATTTTAGGGATACAGCTGGTTGGGGCTGTCCTGGGTTAGGATTTACGCTTTGGGCCGCTTATCTCTGTGCAACATATTCCTCCGACACATGCCAACACGTGGTTGCCCACTGCCGCAAAGCAAAGTAGGGCAGTTACCAGAGTAAATATTCAAAAGCTAGTCGCTCCCAAAAGTGCGTATCGAGCACTTCTCAGACCACTGTTCGAACGTAAGTCCCACCGACGCCGACAGCACCCCTGTATGTTGATGACAATTCCTCAAGCGGGAAGGAAGCTCGCAAGTGACATTATATTTATTATATGCATTAACCTCCTTTTGTTAAGCCTTTATTCCCTCCTGTATAACTGTCTATCCCCCTATTCTCCGATTTGCACCTATAGGCCTCAGTCCTTCGCTGCGGACACGACCATCGTTCGACTTTGCACGCAAAATGACCCTCATCGTCTATGAACATCCCTATTCTGAGCTAATCGACCGGATGACGTATGATCCAGAAAATCTTTCCGAAGGAATCGATCTCAGAAGACACTATGCTGCCGATCTAGAAGATGTCGGTGCATTCAGGGTTCAGGAGGACTGTCGCCGCTTGGTTGGGCCTCTCGAAAAGCCCTTCCAAGGTGGCTTAGGCCCAGTCTTTAGTTTCATCACTGTCGCAGTGCCCGATTGCATTCCGGAAAGACTGGAGATCACCAGCTACGCACTCGAATTTGGTTTCATCCATGACAGTGTGTGCTAGTCTTACTCTTTCCAGTGGTATATCTCACAGAAAGCTAATTTGTCGTAGATGTCATTGAAGAACACATCGAAGATGCAGACTTGGAAGACATGGAGGAAGGCTTAGAACAGGGAGCTAAGACTGGTAACATCGATGAGCGGGGTGCTTTTGCAAAGCCTGTAATTGCTGCTCAGATTATGCGTGAGATGATGGCAATTGATCCTGAGCGAGCAATGGTTGTTGCCAAGAGCTGGGCCGCTGGAGTTCAACATTCAGCCAGGAGGGTGGTGTTGACGAACTTCCAGGCTCTTGAAGAGTACATTCCCTACCGGAGTGTCGATGTCGGATATATGTAAGTCTGCTCCACTGCCCACCGACCTGGTTCGAACTCAGCTCATGCTATTATCAGGCTCTGGCATGGCCTTGTCACATTTGGATGCGCCATCACCATCCCCGACGAAGAGGAGGAACTGAAGGAGTTTCTAACTCCGGCGTTGATTGCTGCTTCACTGGTTAATGACATATTCTCGTTCGAAAAGGAGAAGAATGACGCCAATTGTCAGAATGCAGTCTACATCGTCATGAAAGAGCACAGATGTGATGAAGAGGTGCTCAGTGCCCGAGATAAAATCTGAAGGCGCAGTGGAATGAGCTGCAGATGTTAAGAGCCAAACATGGCATAGCTAAGTATCCAACAACGTGGCCACCAACTGATGGTTCTATGGACTATCTCCGGAGGCCAAAGGGCGGAAAGAGGAAGAAGATTGATAGTGTGAATGGTACCAGCGGGACGAACGGCACAAACGGTGTCAAGAAGTTGGCTACTTCGAAAGTCAACTCGGATTCACTCGACCTTACACCGGTAGTGTCATTAGCCCTCGATTCCAATCTCCCAGACTTGAGCGATCATGTCAGTGATGTTCCCTTTCCTGATCTCTGCCAAACAATCAGAATGCCACAGAGACTGCAGCTGACGTTGTATCTCAGGTTGTCCTTCAACCATATGATTACATTACCTCTCTACCCTCGGGGGGATTCCGGAACCAAGCCATTGACTCCATCAACAAGTGGCTCAAGACACCTACCAAATCAGCTACAAAGATCAAGGAAATCATTAAGATGCTCCACAGTGCATCCCTCATGTTAGTGCAAATTTGATAACCCAAAACAAAGTCTTGCTAATATTTAACCGGGCTGGATGATCTCGAAGACAACTCGCCACTCCGTCGTGGCAAACCCTCTACCCACAATATCTATGGGACATCTCAGACAATCAACAGTGCCACCTACCAATTTACTCAAGGGACAACCTTGGCAGCTACCCTTAGTAACCCAACATGTCTTCGTATCTTCACTGAGGAGATCAATGATCTGTACATAGGGCAGAGCTACGACCTCTATTGGACCTATAATGTCCTCTTTCCGTCCATATCTAAGTACTTGAAAATGGTCGACATGAAGACAGGTGGATTGTTCCGTATGCTGACTCGGCTGATGGTCGCTGAGAGTCCCGTGAGCAAGCACGTCACAGAAGACGAGCCGAATCTACTGAGCTGTCTCATCGGGCGCTTCTTCCAAATCCGCGACGATTACCAAAATCTTGTTTCTGTTGAATACGCCCAACAGAAGGGTTTTGCAGAGGATCTCGATGAAGAAAAATACTCTTCCATCTTGATCCACTGTATCCATACTCTGGAGTCAGATCCCGGACTCGCAGATGAGGAAATGCACCTGCGGTCATTGCTGATGAAGAGGAGGGTCGACGGCACGCTCAGTAATGAAGCCAAGCGAGAGATTTTGGCAACTATGAAGCAAACCCAGAGTTTGGAGTACACGCTCGATGTACTTACGGAGTTGCACGTCAAGTTGGATCAGGAAGTAGGACGACTGGAAAAGAAGTTTAGTGAAGAGAACTTCTCATTGGGACTCATGATGGAGATGCTGAAGGTGTAGAGATGGCTCTGCATGGTTGTACCTGTCGATAAATTGGCAAAGGCTTCCCGTTTTCACTGCTAAGAATGATTAAACCCGTTTAAGGGATACTTTCAGGGACATACAATGTCAGGGGCTTGAAGGGGGGGGGGGGTGATCAATACACAGGATAACAGATGTCTCAAATGCATCTCTATCCACTTCAACCAAAGTAGATGTGAAATTTCATTTGATTGAATCTCCGACTCCTAGTTTCCTTTAAGTTGGCGATTGCGTCCAGTTTCTGTAGTCTCCAGGGCCAGTCCCGACGCAATATTCATGGGACCATGATCTATAAGCCCTGTTGTGAAATGGTTTATTGGTACAATTGGGCCGCCAAATGACAATAGCGTCCCAAAGGGCGAACGGGCCACAGTACTTTGATGGCGGTTCCACAGGGGAAATAGTCTGGATCTGTGAGTTCTCTTGTTCGGTGCCCTCCGGTTTGTCGCAAACGAGTGCTTGCTGTGAACACTGAGCATATTATTGATCTTCACCCTTTTCCCGCCACGCACCAGGTCATCTAATAAGCAATGATCAAATCTCGTTATGAACTCAAAGTTCAACACAGACACTGCTGTTTGGATATCAGATACCACGCCGGTATTTATGTTTGGTCGTTACTAACATCACCCCCAGCGCTCCCGCTACTGGCTTCGGAATCAACTTCCATATATACGTTGGTTCTCGTTCGCTTCGTTTTACCAACGTCTTCTATACTTCCATTGTAAACAAGAATTGGGCGATCGGAAGAGTTGCGACGGAGCACATACCTTAGGTCTTCGGTCTTGCTGTGGATGACCCATCATACCTGGGTTCCCGTATCCGTTTCGCCAATTTGACCGTCTTTCTTTCTCGACGGTGGTACTCGGAACAAGGGTTTATTGGCCATAGCTGACTACAATAACCAGTATTCATCATACTTGGGTATGTGTACTGGCTACTCTTGGGTGCAGCCTTGTTGCACACCACAGCCTTATTGCACACCAATGGAAGGTACCGTCCACTAGCTCCTCGGCACTGTATCTCCACAACGCCAAAGTCACCAAACTCTTCATCTAGTACTCAGACTACTTCGTTGTTTGACAAATGCCATTTCATTTAGAATGAGCAGGTTCCTATCGCTCACCGTACATACCATCCCAACGGCAGTATGACATCACCAACTCATTCAGCTGCCTGCTATACCTAGATACGCTTTCATCTTCACCAAGGTCCCTTTTACTCCTCCTCTCGCTCATAGCCTCATCGTCAGTTTCGTACCTGATGTCCTCTACACTCTCGTCTTCCTCGTCCGCAGTCCTGATTACAACGCGCCCCAACGCTTTCGACTATCCTGCTTGCCATGGCTTGCACGAATAGAAAGTGGACGTCAGGGCTGAAGCGCTGTGTCAGACTACCCTGCTTGTCCGCGCTGCATGATCACAGTGACTTGCTCGCTTATCTCCAGTAGGCTGGCCGACAATTGTGTGATACAGCGGAGACCTCGGGTGTGGGCAGAAACGGAGAGCGCAAAGGCGGGATTTGGTGCAAGGATAAGGAGCGAGAGGCGGTACTGCAGCTTGACGTTGGCGCCAGGCTTCTTCGTACGTAGTTCGTGCTTTAGCCTTCCAAGGTATAAGCTATCGCGTGCCCCGCTGACATTCTTCCGAAGTTCAGTTCTTCCCGCCTTGATGTAGCCAGAACGGGCGGCTGCAAGCCTTTCAAGAGTATGGGAGGCTGAAGGCGTTATGGGCGCGGCGTTGATCTTGGCACATTGAGCCGGTCCACAATGAGTGCCGACGCTTTTCAAGACCAGCGTCCTGTCAAAGCGGCTTAATGTTCCTCCATCGCACACGATTTTCTACCTAATACCAGTCTAGTGGGATCTTAACGCTAATTGGGAAGCCACATACGTATGGTTGCCTTTACTCGTTGATGAAAGGAAGAAGGCTATCAAGATCGAATGGATCGATTTGTACGACCTTAACGTGTTAGTGCATTTGAGAACGTGGAAACAGAAAGTCCTTGCTGAACATTTCAGGTTGACCGGAGAGTGGAAAGCTGTTGAAGGCACGGCTTACTATAGCGTGGACGCAACTCTAAGCGGAGCTGCCTACCACCAAGAAGCGGCACGGTACCCACGCACACAAAAACTAAGACTTTTGATTAATATCATTTAGCCATTTGCGAGCAATGGCACAATTGCAACTGGCATCAGCGGGAACGATAGTACCATCACATTCGAAGTCGAAGGTGATGGTGGTGAGCAGTGGGTATCCTTCTACTACCAAAGTAAGCCGACTATGTCTCCAGACTTGATAGCTGCTCACAGACCTAGACACCGACGAAATGGGCTTCGGTGACGCACCGTACGGTTCTCCAGAAAGGATCGGAGGCATCTGGATCCTGCGCCGCTACGGCTGGGTGGAAGTGAATAACGATCCCTCAACCAGACGTCAGCTTTCCATGAAAGATACGCACAAAGGAATCATCATGGCTTCGCCGCTGGCTTTGAATCTGACACAGGGCTCCACTAAGATCACACTGGGAGGTCTGTCAAATGGCAATGGGACTAAGGCTGCGGATGTGGATAAGATTATTGTGTATCCTCTGGAGCAAGCGGCTGGTAATGTATTGGCAACACCGAGTTGGACGACGGCGCCTGCGGAGTTCACTGGGGGAGCGACTCGTCCGATTACATCTCCTTACATCGCATTTACGATCGATACTCTTATTCTCCTAATGTGAACGGGTCTGCAATGGTCGAAAACAAAGAATGAGCGCAATATGTAGAAGTCTGCGTATTGAGTGAGGAGGTCAAAAGGACATAGAAGCTCGCAGGTCTACTCAATCTGCTGAAGCCAAACTAGCGACTCCTTGCACAAAATTGTGGGTGAGAAATTACTCGTAACTTGACATAAATTGCTTTTACGTAATATTGTGAGTTGGCCGCATAGCTCTACGCGCAGAGGCAGACATACAGATAGGAGAATGTAGTCAGCCAGCTACTCTAATAGCACAACGGAGTATTGAGCCCAAAGGTCGGCAAATTAGAACAGGATAAACGGATCATGCAGACTATGATATAACTAACACCCTCTAACACTTGCCTCCTACCTTACCTAGGTATAGATGGTACATAATATGACTACCTAAGGTAGACTTGAAAGTTGCGCACAAGGGGGGTTTTGTGACGTTGTTTTATACGTACTTCGAGTTAGAATTGATGTCGCAGCTACTTTAGTTTTTCTAAGCAACCTCTACATTTGATTAACGTTACATATATAGTAATACTACCTCGTATCTGAACCTCTATTATGTCTTAGGCCTAATTCCTAGTCGAACGATCTTAATATCTGTTAGATCTATACCATCTAGCTGCTCGTCACAATTCAGTCCCGCCGCTAGGATGGGCGACTGGACGTCATCTGTATGTTTCTGAAAGTCCACTGGGGCTCGATGTAGCTACCTAGTACCTAAGTATCCACCACCGACAAGAATATTCAGTTGACTTTCAATAGGTCGCTTGGATTGTTTTTTTTAGCAAAACCCATACTATACGTGCCCTCTCTGATCCTTCGTAACAGATATCCTGAAAGGCGATCTCTGAATTCTAGTATAGCTCTAGGCCATGCCTAGGTACACACTCGAATCATTACGTCACCTGCAGCTAACAATCGGCCCCCGCTTCTCTTACACTTACCAACCTATCCGTTGCTATTGATAGCAACGCCCCTGTCTGCGCGTTTCGTAACTTACATGGGGGTGCTTCGGCCCGGGCTTACCCGCACCAGGCTGGCACATGTGGATACTGGAGGGCACTGTCGGAAGGGACTTCAGAAACTGGACTAGCACTCAGTACACCCAAAACTGCTGTTTGTAGAACACAGTCTCAATACTGGGAGTCCATTTGGTGCAAGATCGCAGATGTACTGACCGGCTCTCCAAGCTCCAACCTTCGACCATCCGGCCAAGACATACAAGTAAAGGCATAATGCAAGCCCCTGATACTGTTATTGACCTGCCTGATTTGAATCGGTCCTGTAGTTTGAGAATTAAGCCACACCCATTCAATGGGTCTGAGGTGTGGCTGTGCATGCACTCCTGCGGCACAGCTCGCGCACCCAAACTGGCCGCAGCCTGGAGTGCTCCCAAGGTCATCATATACAAATAACAGTGATTTAGACCTGCGGCGCGCTGCACTTTCGTCTCTCGTTGCATTACCAAGTCAAGATGACCGGCAAGAAATATCGCGATCTCAAAGCCGAAACCAAACGGGAACGTATCCGTTTCAGCAGCCAAAAGTTTAGCTCTCGATCTCCAAATCTGGTGCCGGAACTCCACCGAGAGAAGTTTTTCATCATCCAGAAATTGGGTCGCACGTTGTATGATACGTACGCGTTTGTGCCTGGGTGTGACTCTCTGGAGCGACCTTGGCAAAGGGAGAATAAGCGAAAAGCGTCGAGATTGGTTCGAGACGCAATAAGATGCCGAGAAGCGAATAAGAACGAAGGAGGGTGGCGGTACGAGCTTGAGCCCAAGGTCTTCGAGAGATTCGAAATCGAGGTGACGTGGTTAGTATTTGACGAAATGAGTGCTCGTCCGCCAGCCTTATTACTGATGTCTCATAGTAAGACCTGCCGCAAAAGGCTATGGCGATCCGAAATCGAAGCCATTGAGTATATCGCTAATAGTAAAGCTCCGGATCTGAGGGAACGACAAACCCGGCGAAAGTCCTGCACATGCAACCCATTAACTCGCTTGAACGACTGGTACGTCCCGAGGTCCAACCCTATTCCCATTCCTTTTTCAGTGCTGACTACTCACAAGCCTAGATCCAGGAACTAGCGAGATATTCTCTAATAGAATTGAGGAATTTGCAGTCGAAGACAACTCGAGAATTTTCGACAAAAAGCCAGACCGCACGCATGGTTTACAGGAAACCAAGAACCTGGAAACGCGCCTTCGTACAGAATATGCTCATCCACAATCACATCAAGGGAGACAGCAATTGGTCTCAGACGTTGTTCGAACGAGCACGAACCCCGACAACGGTGGAGTATCCTTGCATTTCCCGTTCCTCATCCATGAGGCGAAGAGCGAGAAGAGTGCGAACAACTTTGAAGAGATAGAGATACAGACAGCACTGCCAATCAAGCGGGCGCTGGAACTTCAGCAGAATCTCCAAAAGACTCGTGGCAACACAGTAGATGTTCCAGGCGGACCCTTGGTATGGTTCACGGCCAATCGGGGAGAGACGTGGCGCCTCTACGCGGGGACGGTATACGAGGACGATGGCCGTGCAAATTACGTGAGTGAGACGGCCAAGCGATGGTTGATATATTCCGTACTAATATTTCCATAGCTTGTTTCTCATCTTTGGGAAGGAAGTATAAACGACCATGACGAGGCTCTTCAGCTTATCCTGATCATTGACTTTATAGTTGATTGGGCCCGAGATGTCTATAGACCAAGCATTCTCTTGCAGCTGAAAGCACTAGGTACTGCCGATACGACCAGGACAATGTCGAATTCACTCGACACTGATATATATTCGCTTCGCTTCAACATCAATCCTTGGATCGACGGCCAAGACTCCGCACTTACCCGGATGGAAGAGCCCGAGATAATTGAGATCTCTAGACATAATTTTGGCGAATCATTCAGTAACCACTGGAAGCCAATCCGGATGCCTCTTGGAATTGTACACAATGCCAGGAGCATCGAGTCTCGTTTCAGGGCACTTTACATAACGCGCGATAATCTTGGAACACTCTTACAAAGCTTCAATGAGCCATCGGATGAGGTTCAGTTCATTCGAGATCTCCTGGCCGTTGAACCAGTTCGTTTGGAGGCCGAAGATGTTGTGAATTCGATTGAAGATATTTGGACGGGAAACCCGAGGACAATCATTCCAAGACCCGCGGGAAGCGAAAAGAAAGAGGTTTACACCCAGCTTCGATTTTCATATTTCGCCGATACTTCATGGGGACTAGTCAGAGAGCTGACGCTGCTCGCGATACAGGAGGACGTTGTCACAAAGCTGCGCGAGATATCGAACTGGACTGAACAATATCCACCCAACCATCCTACCTGTCACTGGCCCAAGAATCGGCTCCTTGCAGCATTGCAGACTGTGCTGCGCTCGGATTTCCAAGATGACTTCAAGGACTGCCTGCAACGACGGATTTTTGCTTTAACCAATTGGAATGAGCCACCGGGACTTGGGCCACATCATCCCAAGAACCATTCAGTGTTGAGTCGAGATTGGGGAAAAAGTAGTCCATCTTCGAGAGCGTACAGCATCGTGCATGCGATCTATGAAATGTACCGCGTAGGTCGCCGCACGCCGTCTGAGCCCTTCTTGCGGGCATCTTCTCGCAGTCACCTTCTTCCTCGTACCCGCGTTCCTAATTGTAGCGAAGATTTTCTAAGCACGGAAACGGGATTGGGGATGAGCCTGCTATATTCCCCCGTCCCTGAAAGCGCCAATGTCGGCGAGGGAAATAAACAAACGCTCTGTCTTTACGTTCTTCCTAGGAGCAACAGGACCAGTAACGAACAAGAGCCAACAAACCAAGAGATTGCCACCGGGTTGATCCAGTTTCTTCTCAGTCGTCGCGTTGTCAAATCGTATCGAGGAGGCAAATCTCCACCAACAGATTCGCCTTGGGACGACAATGACCTGGAATACTCGTTTTGGCTCGATACGGGCTCTCCAAAGCTAGGCATCAAACATGAGGAGTTGATTGTATCGATCATCAATTGGATTCGCGACTTGCGGCCGAAAATTGATATCCTGCCAAGTTTTCACGCTTACATGGAAGAGTGTGAATTCAAGCCAGGGGCCAGGACTACGATTGAAGTGTGGATGAAGTCTCTTGACAACGAACTCGGCCCAGAGACTTCCACAGCTGACGAGAGCATGCTAAAAGTGGTGCTCACAGGCATAGCAAAGCGACCTATAGCAGCTTGCAAACGCCCGAATCCATCCACGAAACGCCTCGGTCGTTTGCATGCGATAATTGCTAATATGGACGTAGCCATACCCTCCTCTTCTGCTCCGTTACAGTCGGAAAGCGGGTTGGAGGACTACTGAGTTTGCGATCATCTTCATGCTGATTTGTGCCCTTCAGAGGCTCCTCAGATTATTCGGTGCAGCAACAACGCTCATGTTTACTTCTAGGCTCGACAGGGTGACTGATGTAAATGTGCGAGGCTCTATCGTTCTTCGCCCACGTCCTGTATAATTGGCATCCTATCTCATGTCTTTCTGCAACTGAATTCTATGTTGCCCCTTTTGGCCGAATGCTTGCTGCGTTGTGTCTAGAATATCTAGAGACTTTATCTACCTGCAGTGCGCTGTTTTGCTATGTGACAATTGAGATGCTTTGAACCTTTCACGTGACCCATATACTATACTGGGCAACGAAAGAGCTTAACCTATACCGGTGTATCGGCCGATATTTTGGTATCAAGGTCTCAGAATACAACGAAGGCAGAATGCAGACGCTATTTTAGACATTAATGACTATCTACTCGACTGTATTCATTTTGAGGACACTAATTTTCAAGGTGTGTGAACAAAAGATGTACAGACCACACTGCTTATATCCTAATGCTGAAAATGCTGATGCAGGTTGAAGCACCGGATGCGGAGGCTTTTGAAGGAGCGTCGACGGAAGGTCCATAAGAAGCAGCAAGGGACGGATACATAGATCGCGGATATCAAGGTAATTTTGCTCGTGCGGGGATACGTGATAGATTATTTCTGGTCTTATATGACATATACCCATTATAACTTCAAAGGCTGCGAGAATCATTGTTTCGGCAACGTAAGTAGAGCGTGAAAGCAGCCTGTTCTTGTAGGTCTTCTCGTACCGTAGGTCGCATCGAAAATGGCCCCACATTGAGGAGGACTACTGCCCAACTACTTAACCCTAACTCCACCTATTCCGACTGGCTCAAGGCGGCTGGACGGCGAACAAGTTTCCAAGGCTTTCCAAGATTCTCTGCTTTGCGGCTCTAGTGGCCGTCTCTGCAATGATTGGAATATCGAGGTAGGTCATCGCCACTTAGGCAGCAATGTGTATGATTATCGCGACGATGAATCTACTCAACACAGATCTACAGTCACCTCCAAGATGTGGATCCCAATCACAATACCCATCTGGAATAGCGCTGTTCCTGATTGAGGATAGCGCATCCACATACATTCAAACCTTGGAAGCCTCGAGTTACCTGCCTTCGACAGCGACACGTGTCTATCGAACCACCACATACTGATAGAATAATTCTAGACCTTTCAATCTATATCAAACCTTATAGGGTTGTGAAACTCTTACCTCATGACCGCATACGACGAAATCGCTGAAGCCGAAGCCGACGAAGAGTGCAGAGCTTGGTTAGTCAAGGCTCTTGCCGTAAAGGACGAGATTGTAGCCTTCGTATCGAGCCGCCGTCCAGGATGTCCTGATGGAGAATTTGATGGTTATATGAGGGGCTCATTCAATTTCTGCATCTCCGTTCGCTTCAATGACGGAGGGCCAAATGCAATCATCCGTTTTCCAAAACCGGGTCACACACTGACCGCTCGACGGGAAGAGAAGGTGAAGGGGGAGATCCAGGTCTTAGAATATCTAAGAGAAAACACGAATCTCCCCGTCGCTTGCGTAACCAGCTGGGGGTTGACAGCAGAAAGCCCTAGAAATCTCGGGCCGTTTATTATCATGAATCAAGTCGACGGTTCCTCGCTCACTACCCTCTTGAGGCAGCCTGCCCAGTCTGAGGACGATCATGTCATTCTGAGGGATGATATAGAGGATGTCAAATTATACTACGTCTACGAACAGCTGGCAGAATTTATGCTTGAACTTGCTCGACTGGACTTCGGTGCCATTGGAGCCATTACAAGAAACTCGGACACAAATCAGTGGATGGCAACTGAGAAGCCATTCACATACAACATGAATGAAATGGCGGTGACCGTTTCAAATTATCCTGTGGACACCTTTCCCACTGCGCCATTCCATACCACCAGGGAGTACCTCGAATACCAATCTGAAGAAAACCTTACTCACCTTCGGGTCCAACGTAACTTGGCAAACGGCCCAGATGATGCTAAGAGAAGGTACATCGCGCGCCACCGGTTCCGAGAACTCATCCCAAAATATTGCTTGGACAACAACGGACCTTTCAAATTCTTCTGTGACGACTTGCAGCCTTCGAACATTCTTGCCGACCCTGAAACCTTCAAAATCCACGCCATACTGGACTGGGAGTTCACACATGCAATGCCAGCGCAATTCTCCTACGATCCACCGTGGTGGCTCATCCTGAAAGGACCAGATATGTGGTTGGAACACTACAGTATGAAAGAGTTTCTAGCCCGCTATGAACCCAGGTTGGAGCAGTTCCTTTGCGCTTTGGAGCGAGTGGAGGCTAGATCAAAGCCCACAGACCACAAACTTTCGACTGAGATGCGAGAGTCCTGGAAAAGCGGCCGGTTTTGGTTCGATTACGGGATTAGAAAGTGCTTAGATGTGGATGAAATTTACTGGAGTGCGCTTCATGTGGAGGGAGACGATGTACTGAATGAGGAACAGCAAAGGGATATGGAAGAGTTCGTTGAAATGAAGATGAAAGATTTGAGAGCTTATGATGTAGATTGCAAGGAGAGGGGCTTATAAGGTAGACCGTGGTAGCGGAAAGATTAGATTTTTGATTTTACGTAGAGGAAAATATATAATAGGCATGGAGAGGATAGGCTATGGGAGGGCCTACAGGGGCGATGGCTTGATAAATTCTTGAAGGTAGTTTAATTGAATAAGTAAAACAATGCGTTACTCGATTTTAATCGCCGAATCGCGTTGTATGCTCACAAAGTGGATACATGATAATAATCTGCTCTGGGTGTAACATTGAATCACTATGGTATTGATACCAAATGATGGAAGCCTAGCTGCCCACTCTATGGACATGGAGACTCATGTAAATGGACACGGCCGGGGTTCTGTCTCATAGTAGTGGATATTGACGCGACAAGGATAATGACGTCGACTGAGATACGAGAAGCGCAGACGCTTGAAACGGCGATATATTTGAGGCGGACCGCTTAATCATTACAGAACTTTTACCTTCAGTTATGGCAGCATTGATTCCTATGCATATCCTGACAACGCTTCATTCTATATAACGGCAAGAAGTGCGAGGCGTGTTACGCTCAAGCCGTCACGCGAGGACAAAGGCCCTGATCCCATTCCTGTAAGATCACCAGGCTTCAGTGCCGATTTAGGCCTAGTTGAGGCAACACCGCTCGATCACAATTCAGTCATACTACTTCCCGACGAATACATATATGATCCCGATGATGCGCCTAATTTCCACTGGCGAGACGAATCGAACGCAGGCCATTGCTGGGAATCCACGTTCGTCTATGAGCAGATTGGGCAAAACCACCCACACATTAAAACGTAAATATTCTCTACTCTCTCCCTCTCTCTCTTTTTTGCCTGATATGGGCGAACAGTTATTTGCACCGAGACCCATGGAAACCGAGACCCATGGACTGCATGTCCAGTACTCGAAAAACCTTCGGTACGTGGATGCTGATTAGGGGAAATTACGAACGCGCTGCAGCTAAAAGCTAAGGTGGTCAGGTTTCTCGAAGCTCAAAGCTTTAGTATTAAAGGAGAAGATAACCTGCAGGATTTGATGTCACAGACATTTTTCCGTGATGATATCACCTCAGCCTTGATATACTCTGACTTCCACAAATCTGGAATCACACGGATGAATTGGTCCCTATAAACAGGTCCCGATCCATTCTGTGACAATTTTCTTAGGGCAGATATTCCAACAGACTTGGATAAAATTTAACATCGTAGGGGTTAGAGTGGTAACAGCTGAATAAGTCAGAGGGCAGTTGAAATAAACAAGCTAAACGACGACTACCCCCTCTCTGGGTACAGGATCGCGTTGTAGACATTAAGAGCTGGTAGAGAAATATGAAATGCTCTGTGCATGGTATTGAATCACTCCTGCGCTGGTATTGCTTTGTGTGCGATGGCAAGGTTGTGTACAACCAAAGTATCTATTTGGTTATACGCTATTTACTCCGACGCCCCCTTTCTAATGCGTTCCTTGATTCCAAAGCAGCGTACAAAAGCCGTGCATCCCAATTCGGACCATCGAATATTTCATATGTCGAACTCTAGTACGATTCTAAGCTCGCCACATGCTTCTCGAAAGCTTCTTCCTCGAGCGGCCTGATGAAAACCCTGCGCACTGGACTTTCCAGCTGGCCGTTTTCTGGTTCTCTCGGAATTAATCGAAGAATATCCATCTCTATATTGCTCAAATCATCATTCGGCGTAAAGCCGAGGCCCTGTGTTCTTGGAAGCGGAGTCTTGTATACGACCACAAGTCGAGTAGGTCCAAAGTACTTGAGTTGATCGAGCTGAACCATTGTCAGCCAGACTTCCTGACCATACACTAGCCCGGTCTTATGGGTTATTGTCATCTCGATGGATCGTACGCCTTGCGAGCCGTCCTGTGTTCGGCGTGTTCGAGAGAGGGCAAGCATGCACAAGTGAACAAAGTCGTTCACCGCTCGATTTTGACCTTATGAAGATCCCTGCTGCTAACCCGATGCAGCTTTGCAAGGGACTTGCACTTCCGACAAGTGCCCATGCTGTACTAGAGTCGACAAGATATCGTAAAGGCAGAGATTTGCAATGTTCCATCTTACGTTTGAGGATCGGGCGGGCTTCTTCGTTCACGAGGCGGCATGTCTGTAGGATCTCAAATGGAGCGTGTGGTCTGATGAAGTTTACACGAGATTCATAGGTTTGCGCTTTGGGAGGAACCGGCCAGGCCCACTTGTCGACGTGAGCCTGTGGTCTGTCTAGGACATGCCAAGTAGTAGTGAATTCGATATACTCGTACACCCAGCAGCGTATCTCTGCAGGAAGATCCAGAAATCGGAAGGGCTGTTGGTCAATGGTAGCTGACTCCATACTGAGATAGGCGAGGACGTGAGGACGTGGATAGTTGCTGATTAGGCTACAGTAAATCAACGGACGTCTTGAAGCCTCTTATGAGATGGAAAGCGAAGAGACACGACATTTGAATTGTTCAGGGGTTCTGTGAATACCATGGTCAAATGTGTGAACTATTCACATACGTTACCTAGGTAGCGCCTTCCTCACGACCCAAACTCTGGTTCAGAGCGTGGATGAGCCGTGAACTAGTAGCACGTGCCTTCTAGTATCACAGCGAGCATTATTGACTAAAACTAAGTCCTTGTATCAAACAACACAATGGCCTACTGCGTGTAATTGTTGTTGATGTTGAATAAATAATTGGATGGAAAATGCGCTTCCTGCTGGCCGAGCCGCCGATGACGTCGCGTGATCCTCACCGCCGGCGATCGGAGCTTGTCGAAGCTTGAGCTGCCCGCGCAGTCATCCTTCTCGATTTCCTAACGACTTCTTCGGGCCCATGAAGTCGCAATGGCACAAGTGCAACGCCCCTTGATTATTCAGTCACATATTATTAGAGCATGTTGTCCACCTATAGCGCGCAGGTCGCTCTTCCCTAGAGAAAGAATCCAACGACTGCACACCCGAACAGTCACCGACCATGATATCTCGCGCCTTGCGAGTCTACCGCTGTACCCATTGACCCTTGCCGATCTTGTAAAGTAAGTGGACCAGGAATCTGCTCCCCTGATATAGTAATGCTGACCCTTGTCGTGTGCGCAGACACGGAAGGCCGCCTCTCACGACCCAACAGCTGCTCACCTCGGCGAACTTTACGCTCTCAATCCTACCTGCACGACTTGCGCACCGTATACAATCGCTCCGCAATCTCCCTTTCATCGTCGTCTCGAACCCTCACGTGTCGAAAATCCACGCCAACTACATACATAGCCTCTCCACGCTGCTGCCATGGGCAGAGCACGAGATCACGTCGCTGGAAGACGAGATCAAGTTCACCGAGGTCATGGCTGATCTTGTACAAACACACTCGAATACTATTAGCATACTAGCGAGAGGGTTTCTCGAGGCCAGAAAGTACATCAGCCCCAGAGATGTCACGCGGTTTCTGGACGAACACCTGCGAGCACGGATAGGTACGCGCCTGATCGCCGAGCAGCATCTGTCACTGCACTTCTCGAGCCAACCACACGCTGAGATTATGCACGAGTCTGACGAAACACCTGGCTTTATCGGGGTAATCGATACCAAGCTGAAGCCCGCACGCATTGTAGATCATTGCGCCAATGTCGTGGGCGAGATCTGCGAGCTGAAGTACGGCGTCCGGCCCAGCGTAGTCATAAATGGAGAGCCAGACTACACTTTCACCCACGTCCCGGCACATCTCGAATACATCATGACGGAGCTCCTCAAGAACGCCTTCCGTGCAACAGTAGAGAACGGCAAAGAACGTGAACCTATCGAAGTCACAATCGCCCCGAAAGACCTGCACGGAGACACCAGCAACGACGAAGACTACAACACCAGAAACTCTCCGCTGCGAAACACGAATCAAGGCAACACAGATATTGCATCGCAGCAATTCACCGGCGCCCTGACCTCTTCCTCACCCAAGTCAGATACCCAGATCCTACCACTCAAGCACAGCACCCCGGGGGTTACGATTCGGATTCGTGACCGTGGCGGCGGCATCTCACCGGAAAATCTGGCGCACATCTGGGACTATAGCTTCACGACCTTCAACGAAGATCAGGCATCATCTACACTCTCCGGAGGTGGCTCAGGCAGCGGTATGGACGCATTGAACGCAATGACAGGCCCTGGAGGTGACGGAGCACACAGCCTGGCAGGATTGGGTTATGGACTCCCGCTGGGCCGAGCATACGCAGAGTACTTTGGAGGAGGCATTGAGGTCAAGAGCTTGTGGGGCTGGGGAACAGATGTGTATCTTAAGCTGAGGGGCGTGGGAAAGGTGGATCCGGAGCGAGATTGAACAACATGGGCGCCACGACAGCAGATAAACACGTGAAAATGTCATCAGAGATGATATTCGTAGTTATATACCCAAGCTGCCTATGCAAGCGCTATGCATTGATGCATCATGCCTCATTATCATGTCTATAACTCATCTCCTTCATGGTCGTCGTTATAGTGTCTACTGTGTGGTGACCTCGGAGTCCTTCTCGACGGTGATCTTGTCGTTGGACTCGAAGGTGGAGACGAGGTCGTCGGGAAGCTCGGCGCTAGTCAACGCATTAGCTCATGGCTCGTAAACAGACGGCAGGGGCAGAAGCAGGCTGAAGGCGGGAAACGTACGTGAACCCCTTGATCAGCTTGAACTCGTGCGTGATCTTGCCGCCCTTGGACTCGACCTCCTTCTTTGCGTGGTCAAGGTCCTCGGGGGAGGCCTCGGGCTTGAGAGTGACCTATTCATCATGAGCTGCCCGTCTCTTTCGTGTACATCATGACCAGACACATACGTTGTAAGCAGTAGGCATTTTGATTGCGTTTGTGTAGTGTCTTGGAGTTGTGTGATGAAGAAGGGTATAGTGAAGAGGGAGTTGTTTACAGGCAGCACGCGTCAGATAAGAGTCAAGGCGTGCTTTATAGACTAACATGTCCCGTCGCCCTATCCGGTGAGCCCACCCTGCAATGTCTCAAGAGCCTTGGTTATGCGCGCTGACGGCCGACACGCACGTCATCGTTTGATGTGAGCACCTGAGCAGCCCCTCGGTGGGGTCGCGGCAGGGTCGCGGCTTGCGCCTATCGATAAGGAACGAAGGCACATCCCTGTCAATTGCGCTAGCGCGCCGGCTAGTTTCGAAATTTTGGCGGACGGGAAGTTCGAAGCTTTGCCGCAACGTCGAAACTCACGCGCATTCTCCTTCTCGTTCGGGATTGTTGTGCACTGCTTTTCTAGGAAGTGTCTTTGAAGCAGGACGCATCCAGCAGACGCAACCATGGCGGACCAGTCCAATAGACCGCATAGGAAGGGGAAAGAGAAGAAGGCGCATTCAGGTGGACCGAATCCCAAGGCTTTTGCGTATGCAGCGCCAGGAAGGCTGGCGAAGCAGGGCGCGCGCTCGCAAGATGTATGCACAGCTCCTTTTAACCTCATAGTATAAAACTAACAAGCGCAGGTCAAAGAAAAGCGCCTCCACGTCCCGCTCGTCGACCGCCTCCCCGAAGAAGCTCCTCCCATCATTGTCGCCGTCGTCGGTCCCTCGGGTGTTGGCAAAACAACACTCATCAAGAGTCTGATCAGACGATACACCAAGCAGACGCTCTCCTCGCCGTCCGGGCCTCTCACAGTCGTCACATCCAAGCGCCGCCGCCTGACATTCATAGAATGTCCGTCCGACTCGCTCGCCAGCATGATCGATATCGCCAAGGTCGTCGACATCTGCCTGCTCATGATCGACGGAAACTACGGCTTCGAAATGGAGACCATGGAGTTTCTGAACGTGCTCTCCTCGTCCGGTATGCCTGGAAACGTCTTCGGTATCCTCACACATCTGGATCTGTTCAGGAAGCAGGAGACGCTGAAGCTGCAGAAGAAGCGCCTCAAGCACCGCTTCTGGAGCGAGTTGTACCAGGGCGCGAAGCTGTTCTACCTCTCCGGTGTCGTCAACGGGCGCTACCCTGACCGTGAGGTCATGAACTTGAGCAGATTCTTGAGCGTGATGAAGAACCCAAGACCGCTGGTTTGGAGGAACTCGCATCCCTATTGTTTGGCGGATAGGTTCCTGGATATTACGCCACCGACCGATATCGAGCAGAACCCCAAGTGTGATCGTACAGTCGCGCTGTATGGTTATCTACGAGGTACAAACTTCCCTGCCGGCGGATCGAGAGTACACGTTCCCGGTGTTGGCGATTTGACAGTGACATCGACTGAAGCGCTACCTGATCCGTGTCCGACACCGTACTTTGAGAAACAGGCAGAGAAGATCACAGGCAAGAAGAAGCGCACGCGCCTTGGCGAGAAGCAGAAGATTTTGTACGCACCCATGTCAGACGTCGGAGGTGTTTTGGTCGACAAAGATGCTGTGTACATCGATGTGAAGACGAACACTTTTAACCCAGACGAGGAGCCTAACGAGGAGCGCGGACTCGGAGAGCAAATGATGATTGGTCTGCAAGGTGGCAGGAAGCTGCTCGGTGAAGACGACCGGGGCTTCAGGCTGTTCAGCGGCGGCGAGCTTGTCAACAACCAGAACATTGACGATGACGAAGACGCTGGAAATACTGGGCGAAGGTCACATCGAAGAGCGCGTGCTGCAGATGCCGACGAAGTCGATGATGCGGATCTCGACGACATTGACAGCGACGACGATGAGCTTCAGCAGGACCACAGCGGCGATGAGGACGACGAGGATGACACTGGGTTCTTGGACACAAGAGCCTCGTCGTCAAGGAAGCCAAAGCTGACGAAAAAGGAAGAGAAGGATGATGCAGTTGAAGAGGTGGCATTCGCTGACAGTGACTCTGACCTTGGTTCGATATCAGGCGACGAGCCGGATCTTAGCGATCTTGAGAACGGCGAGTCCGACTCTGAGGAAGAGGACGACGACGAGGATGGCGCTGTGAACTGGAAAGACAACCTTCGCGAGACCGCAGCCAAGTTGCACGGACGGAAGCGACCATACCGGATTGCCGAGCTGGGAAAGCTGATGTACAACCTCGACATCGCGCCAGAAGATGTGATCAAGAAGTGGAAAGGAGACGACGAAGAGGAGGATATTGAGGCGGATGAGGATGACGAGGATGGATTCTTCAAGAAGTCGAAGGCACAGGATGCGAACAACGAAGATCGTTACATTGCACGCTTCAACTACGAAGAATTGGCTAAGAAGTGGGAAGATGAGGAGAACATTGAGGCATTGAAGAGCCGTTTTGCGTCTGGTCACATGTCTGGAAAGGGCGGTGATGGCGAAGACGACGAGTTTGAAGGCTTCGATGGTGAGGGTGACGATGACGAAGGTGATGGTGAGTTCGAGGATCTCGAAACCGGCGAGAAGTTTGGTGGCGATGAGCCCGCCGACACCGAAGCTGAGTCCGAGGTCGATGATATCGAGGCAGAGCGAGAGAAGAACGCGAAGAGGAAAGAGGAGCTGAAGTTACGGTTCGAAGAGGAGGATCGAGAAGGCTTCATGAACGACAAAGCTGACGCCCGAAAGGAGGGTGGACAAGAGGAGGAGTTCGGTGAAGACGACTGGTACGATGCACAGAAGGCTCTCCTGAAGAAGCAGCTCGATATCAACCGCGCCGAATTCGATCAGCTGGACGAAGCCTCCCGACAACGCGTTGAAGGGCACAAGGCCGGTACATACGCTCGTATTGTACTAGAGAATGTGCCTTGCGAGTTTTCGATGAACTTCAACCCTCGCTTCCCGGTGCTTATTGGCGGTCTGACACCCACTGAGGAGCGATATGGTTTCGTGCAGATCCGTATCAAGCGTCACCGCTGGCACAAGAAGATCCTAAAGACCAACGACCCGCTCATTTTCTCACTCGGATGGAGGCGGTTCCAGACCACTCCCATTTACTCCATCTCCGACTCGCGGACGCGGAACCGTATGCTCAAATACACGCCCGAGCACATGCATTGTTTCGGTACCTTCTATGGTCCCCTCGTGGCGCCCAACACAGGTTTCTGTTGTGTCCAGTCACTTTCAAACAAAACCCCTGGATTCAGGATCTCGGCCACGGGTGTTGTGTTGAATGTCGATGAGTCGACTGAAATTGTCAAGAAGCTCAAATTGACAGGCCATCCATACAAGATCTTCAAGAACACCGCCTTCATCAAGGACATGTTCAAATCGTCCCTCGAAATCGCCAAGTTCGAAGGCGCCTCTATCCGCACCGTTTCCGGCGTACGTGGACAGATCAAACGTGCCCTTTCCAAACCCGAAGGCAACTTCCGTGCAACCTTCGAAGACAAGATCCTCATGTCCGACATCGTATTCCTGCGAGCATGGTACCCCATCAAGCCCCGCCGCTTCTATGCCGCCGTCACCAACCTCCTCGTCCCACCCACAGCCGAAGACAAGGAGGCAGGCGAAAGCACCAGCTGGACAGGTATGCGCCTCACAGGTGCCGTTCGTCACGAGCTCAGCCTCCCTACCCCATCAATCAAGAACTCCGCCTACCGCCCCATCGAGCGCGAGGAGCGAAAATTCAACCCCCTCCGCGTCCCGCGCAAGCTCGCCGCCGAACTGCCCTTCAAGTCCCAGATTGCGCAGATGAAGCCCCAGAAGAAGGAGACCTACCTCCAGAAGCGCGCCGTTGTCGTCGGCGGAGACGAGAAGAAGGCCAGAAGACTGATGAACCAAGTCATGGCCATCAGGAACGAGAAGGTGGAGAAGAGGCGCGCGAAGCAAGAGGAGAGGAAGCAGCCGTACAAGAAGAAGATCGAGGAGAACAAGGAGATGAAGGAGGCAAGAGAGAAGCGCGAGAAGCAGGAGTACTGGCAGAGAGAGGGAAAGAAGAGGCACCACCAGGGTGATGGTGAGGCTGGTCGTGGGGGCGGCGGTAAGCGCCGTAAGTAGATGTAGTCAGTGTCTGTGGCATAAGGGTGTTTGCATTGCATTGTAAGGCGTTCAATTTAGTGTAAAAGTCGAGGAAATCTCACAAGTCTTTCAGTCATTCGTATCAACAACGTTTGTTTACTGTGACTCTGGCTAATGACTATCCTCCCTCGCAAGTAGGTATCGCGTCCGCACAAGTGATGTCACTCCCAGTCTTTCCAACACCGTTGCGCCCGCCATGGCTTTGCAGCTTTACAATCTCAATTCTTCCATCCTAGGATATCGGCGTCAGCGTCGGCATCCCTCTTCCACCCCGGTGCCTGTGCCCCACGCTTCCACACCGGCGGCCACGGCATATCCGCCGGCTCTCGAACCTCAATGATCGGTGGCTACCCATAATATCAGCAACCCGTACTTTTTAAGCGGGCAAGGGAACTCACGAGTCGCGCAACCGGTGTAGGCATTGCTCCAGCCGTGAGGCTGAGAGCCAGCGCAAGCGCGACGATGGTAGTCTTCATGGTTGATGCTGAGGAGTAATCTAGAGTTGGTGGAAGTTAAGTTATGAAACGAGAAGACAATGAAAGCGATGCTTATATAGATTCTCGAGTGAATGCCATTCTGTTTGCGCCTTTATGCGTGGTGTTGTTGCTCCTTCTACTTCGATGTGAAATGTGTCATGTTGCGTGGAGAAGGGGATGACAGAGCTGACTACATTTGCTTTGTACACACGAATGTGGAGGTAGCCATGGTGTATCGACGCCATGAGGCTAGGTGGATACGCAGATCATGTGCAGTTGTGTGGATTGTTGCGGGAGTAACCAATGAGGGCAAGGCTTGGAGTATTGGTGCTAATGATGACTGTGCATGAGGTTTATAATGGGGTGGGAAATGGTGTTGCGATGTGGGAAATGAATGGAGATTACCTAGAGGATTGGTGTGTTTCTGCTATTCTTTGTAATGGGCTTGTGTGGAAAGGGTTTGGGGTTGCAGGTAGGGAGTAGCAACATGGAAAGCTTCTACCCAGTGTAGACGGCAAAACCAACATCCCATTTAGGACTTATATAACTCTTAGGATTTGATTGTGTAAGGAAAATTTGAAGAGGGGTACTATGTGTAGTCGCGTTAATAAACGTCATGTGTCAGTATAGCCAGAAACCCCTTTGGTCATGTATAGCAGAATGGCCCTTATGTCTTCCTGGTATCCGATTGTACTTTAACATCCTAGCCGTGCTCTCCACAACAGTACCCCTTCCAATGATCATTTGCTTCGCTCTCCTGTGACTCTTTACCAACGTTAATGAGGTGGAATTGCTTGAAGTCACTTGGAAGCTCGTTGCACCTGTTTGGATTAAGTGGCTGAGTTGCATTTTCTGCGAAACCGAGCCGATGCTGAATTTGGTACAGTTCTATGGTTGTTGAGTTGGTCACACAGATAGTGATGCCGATCATGGGTGAGGAGTCACACGGCTACCGCAGGGAGACCGGTGATGACTTCATTTGTCCTCGGCGGGATTCGGTCCACCAGCACAACTAGTGAGTGTACGGTAACAATCACAATTTGACCTCTCAAATTACCTTTTTCGAAAAGGGAAGGGAAAAGCACTTCTTGATCACCGTTGACCTCTGAGTAGACATCCTTACGATTGTGGTGGCAAACGACAGGGTACCACCATGTTCATAATCCCAACTACGGCGCCATTGCTCAATTTGAAAACAAGGCGTCCCACTTGCCGCTAATCATGATGCATCTCAGATCGACGTCAACTTAATTCTGAACGATGTCGGAGGCTACGGTAAGGAACAGACCGCTAACAGTGCACGGGGACAACCAACTTGAATTACTTGGAAGTCCCCGGTACCGTTTCTTCGTGAGCTCCACGTTTGATTAAAACTCATGAGCTTTCTCTCATCGCCAGGAGCGCAGTGGCTTACCAAATTTTCATTGCTTTGACCGTCGTGTTGTCCCAGCCGCAATCAGTAGGCCAGTTCAAGATAATGCCAGATAGAATGAAGATAGGTACCCAATACAATTACTCCGAATGCTTCCGAATGCACTATCACCACCACTTGTCCTCATCGTGACCGAAGCCCACCAGAACACCCCAGCTCCTACAAGCCCTTCCAACTAGCACCAACAGCAACTTCAGATCTCGTGAAAAACCTTCTCCAGCTCCTTAGGCTCAACATACTTCCCACCCTCCCTCTCCATCTCATCCGCCACGAACACCCAGAAGTTCCTCTCCACTCTCGCCACGGCCCGCATCAACATCTCGACCATGCCTTCGTCCATCTTAACAACCGTTGTCTCCCCACCCTTCCTTCTGTCCTCCTCCCTTCCCCTGCCTTTACTCTTAGCCCGGCCTTTACCCTTTCCCTTGACTTGCCCAACAGCCTTCTCGTCATGCTCCCCATCTGCATCAACAAGCACGGCAGGCTTCCGAACATTCGCACTCAACTCCGTCGCGATCTTGAAATCCTTGACACGCTTCTTGCCTGCCTTACCCGTGCCCTCGCGTCCACTTCCAGCATTCTTCAAATATGCATAGTCCGTCGGCTCGAAGCCGATCTCCTTCGCGGGTGTTGCAGCTGCGGAGCTGATCAGGATGAAGCGCGAGTACACGGCGGCTTCGGTCCAGGTCGGCGCTTCGTTGTTGGACACGCGGCGTTCGTTGAGGTGCGTGGTGATGTCGGCCCAAGGTTTTTGTTCTCCACGGAGGGTCTTGATGAGTATATCTTCGAAAGATGTCGTTTCGGCGCGGTCGTTGGATGAGGAAGGTGCGGCTTGGAGGATGGAGATGTTCTGCAGGGTTGCATCTTTGAGCTCGCGGGCGCCCTTGAATGTATCAATGGAGAGATGCTGGTTCATCATGCTGCTGAATTGTATCTTAGAAACGAACTGATTTGTAGCTGCGTCGTTGGGGAGCCGGGTGATTGTCTTTATATGGTAATTGGGCAAGGTTTGCTCAACGTGGAGGAACTTACCTTCACTGCTGAACGAAACAGCTGATTGACGTGTAACGGCAGCAACGACCTTGCTTTTCTCACCTGCGCCCTCTTCATCTATCGGCAATGCGCCTTCAGTGGCCAGCGTAACTGGTCAAAACTTGAGAGATTATCTTCGTTGTGATAAGTCCTGATGAAATCCTCGGTCGGAGATCTTCCAGACGAGTAAAAGCGGGCATCTTCACAGACGAGTAATGCCTGCAGTCCGTGGTGAGTTTGATACAAGCAATCACCAGTAACAAACGGCAGCAGATCCCTGAGCAAGGCGAGCCGTAGTACACGGATCTAAGGATCGAAAGGAGAAAGAGAGGAGCACAGCATCGATGGAAAGCGTATAATATTCTGCGCCAACAAAGTAGCAAGGCCCACTACAAAAGCGTCCAAGCTAAACCAGACCAAACTCCAGTGCCCATCAGGAAAACCGCAGAAATCCAACATCCATGCTGTCCTTCTCAGCGACTCAAAGCCCACGCTACCCTAGCTTCGGCTTCGATTCGCTTCCTCGCTGCCTTTTGAGCTGGTGTCTCACTTGGCCTCGACGGCTTCGCGGGCTTTGATCGCCTCGACGGTACTAACGACCGCAGTAGAGATGTTGTCGACCGCGCGGTCGATGTAGACTTGATGGACATGGCGTCCTTCTCGTCCATGCTTGGTCGATACGAGTTTGTCATGCTCGACATTGGGAGATGATGTGAAGTTGATATTGAGATGAGATGTGATGTAGGAGTAGCGTGCATAAAGCTGATCAGGCGATGTAGCTGACTAGTCTCGTAAGACGAACAATTGAGTAGATCTTCCTGAGTATGATCAAAGGATACAGTTATTGACTCAGAAAATGATGATGTAGATGCTTGATGACTTGCAAGTGATGAGATGAACACTGCCTGAGGCGGATACACTTGGCCTTATACCACAACCGCATCGACTCATTATTACTTCTCAAAGGTGCAGCACTATGCGAAGCGCTCTAGGCTCCACCGCATGACTACGCGTGTGGCTCACCGCGCGCGTGCACTCAAGGCGCGTCAACTTACTCAGCCCTATGCCCGGTGGACTATTTCATCCAACCACCGTGTTCAACAGCCGTGAGTCATTCCGCGATCGGCATAGGTTACCAAGCAGATGCCATATGAAAGGGCGTCTCGCTTGCCGATCCTCGATGAAGTAAGTGCGGGGAGAATTGGTGGTGGTTGAAGGCTGGATGCCGCCCTTCCAGACCGTCGCACTAGCGCAAGCGAGGCCGAATGCGGTGACCACTTCTTTCACTGATGGCAGTGCACGTGTTGTCAGCTATATATGCACCATCGCACGTGCATGTTGGCATATGTACGGTACGGCCGCGCTCTTGAGATGGAAATTGATGTCAAAATATGGTCACCGAGAGCTGGTCTGGTACGATCGTGCGGTATTTACTGTTGATAGGTAGGAGATTAGTTTCCCAATTTGACTCACCGAGTTCGTAATGCTCGCTTTCTGCAACTACGTCGGCAGAATAGAGTCATGTTTGAACATATGCGACACAACTTAGTCTCGATCATACTCAAGCATGATCTCATACTAGTTCCAGTAATACAGTATTAGGGAGAATCGAGTTGACCGAACAGTGTGCTTATTCATGCAATATATCATCATGGGAATCTAGCTATTCATCAACCAAATCCTAACGCCATACCCAATGCTATCATTCACGTTTCCCGGCCGGTTACCAGTCAAGGCCGCCCGCTCCCCTCTCCCCACCCGCGAGTATCATGCTCGCCTTGCCCTTCTCACCCAACCCGTTCTCCAGGTGGCTAACCTGCATGCCCTTCCTGCCCTTGAGCTTCATGCGCTCGAGCTTCTTGTCCAACGCGACGAAGGGGTCTTCAGACTCGGTCTTCTTGATCTTGAACTTCTCTGTTCCAAGGACGCTGTCCAGTTCCTCGACGCTGGGGAGCTTGACGTACAACCACCCATCACCCCTCTCCTCGACGGGGAACGTCGCGATATTCATACTCTCGTCGTTAGCACAACGCCCCGCCTGCTCGCCCGAGAGCTCGAAGTTGCGCTTGTGGTTGGGACACGAGACCCAGAGCTTGTTGTTCTTGATGTCGTCGCCGATCAGGCCGTCGGATAGCACGAAGGAACGCTTGTGAGGACACATTTGCTGTGTGCAGTAGTACTTGCCGCGCACCTTAAAGAGAGCGAGTTGAGTGTCGCCGCGCTTCAGCGCCTTCGAGTCTCCCGTCGGTGTGTCCTTGAGCTCGGTGGCTGGCAGCATGGGCTGCCAGCTGAGTTCGCTCCACTTATGGCCGCGGAAGTCTTCGGTGACGGAATCCTTGGGCCAGTAAGAGGGGCGCTCTTGCCCACGCTCCTGTGTAGGTTCGATGGTGTCGTTGATGTTATCAGATGTGTTTGCGAATTGATTGAACCAGGCTTTCTTCTTGGGGTCTTTGAGGACTTCGGTCCATTCGCAGAAGAAAGAACCAACAAGCTCCTCCATCTGCTTCTCCAGATCCGCACAGATGCCAAGCTTGTCTTCGAGAATGACTTCTTGCAGGTACTTGATGCCGCCGGGCAAGTTCTCCATCCAGCGCGCTGTTCGTTGAAGCTTGTCAGCTGTGCGGATATAGAAGGACAAGTAGCGGTCGAGGATAGGTACAACATCATCGGGAGGTACATCCTTGGCCAAGAGTTCCGAGTGACGAGGCTTTGCGCCGCCGTTACCGCCGACAAAGATGTTGAAGCCCTTTTCTGTTGCGATGAGTCCGAAGTCTTTGTTTTGTGCTTCGGCGCATTCACGAACGCAACCTGATACTCCACCCTTGATCTTGTGGGGACCGCGGATGGACTTGTAGCGCTCTTCCAGGCGGACAGCCATGCCGACACTGTCACCAATACCGAAGCGGCACCATGTGGTTCCAACACACGACTTGACTGTGCGTAGAGATTTGGCGTAGGCGTGTCCAGACTCCATACCACCGTCGATCAGCTCCTGCCAGATATCGGGCAGATCGTGTTTCCGAGCACCGAACATATCGATACGCTGACCACCGGTAATCTTTGTGTATAGGTTGTACTTCTTCGCCACCATGCCGATAATGATGAGCTTCTCGGGTGTGATCTCTCCACCGGAGACTCGCGGTACAACGGAGAATGTGCCGTTACGCTGGATGTTGGCCAAGAACCTATCATTCGTCTCTTGCAGACCTCGCCTCTCAACGTCAAGGAGATGCTTGTTGAAGAGCGAAGCGATGATGGATCCGATGGCGGGTTTGCAGGCCTCGCATCCCGCAGACTCAGGCTCGCGACCGCACTCCCTCATCACGGCATCGAAGTCCTTCAGATTCTTGACGTGGATGATATTGAACAGATCAGCGCGTGAGTACTCAAAGTGCGGGCAAAGGTGGTTCTTGACTTCGTTACCCATGGAGGCCATTGTCTTGTTGAAGATGGTCTGCACGAGGGGCATGCAACCACCACATCCGGTACCAGCCTTGGTGCAGGACTTGACATCGCCGATAGACTTACATGTTCCATCCTTAACGGCGTTGACGACATCGTCCTTGGTTACGTTGTGGCAGGAGCAGATCTGTGTATCTCCAGAAAGGTCAGAACCGTCGTCTTCGCCCTTCGACGCACCAATGATCAACTCGGCCGGAGGAATCTCAAGTGGTTTCTGGTTCTTGACCATTGGTACCAACTTGATGTAGTCCTTCGTATCGCCAATCATCATACCTCCGAGTAGGTACTTGCCGTCCATGGTGAACAGGTACTTCTTGTACACCTGCTGGAACGGATCCTTGTAGGTGAGCGCCTTGACTGGTGGTGCGGCAGGTCCACTTGTGAGGTTCTTGACCTTGTCCACCTCTTTCTTCTCCACCTTCTGGCGTCCAGGCATGTCTTTCGGGCCATCGCGATCCGCGAAGAAGTCACCAAAACTGGCAACTTCCACACCGAGCAACTTCAGCTTGGTGCTGAGGTCTGGACGCTTGAATTTGCGTGGCGCGTGTGCTTTCGCCTGTGTGAGGTTGAAGGCGAGGACGTCTGCCATCTCAACACCAGGCGCAATGAGACCGAAAGTCTGGTTCTCCCAGCTCGCGCACTCTCCAATAGCGTAGATATCCGGTGTAGAAGTCGAGAGGTCGTCGTTGACAATGATACCGCCACCGCGATCTGCACATTTGATCGACGCCTTGCGAGCAAGCTCATCGCGCGCTTTGATACCAATCGCAAAGCAAATGCAAGAGCAATCCATCTCCTCGCCATCCTCGAATACGACACCACGCACCGCATTCTTCTCAGTGGTCAAGATCTTGCCGACTCTCTTGCTGAGCATGACATCAAGGCCCATGGCGCGCACCTGCTCCACGACCATGGATCCCGCGTCGCCGTCCAGCTGTCGCGAGAGCACCCACCGGTTTCGCTCGATGAGCTTGACTTGTGCGAAGTTCTCGAGATCCATCATTGCGTGTGCAGCCTCAAGACCGAGTAAACCGCCACCAACCACGGCGCCAGCTGTGCCCTTGCGTGTCGCCGAGAACTCAATGAGACGCTGCAAATCGTCGATTGTGCGGTAGACGAATACACCTTCCGCGTCGTGGCCGGGTGTGTGTCGAGGAAGCAGGGCGTCGGACCCCGTCGCAAGAACGAGGAGGTCGTATGGTACTGTCTCGCCTGACGATGTCTTAACGTTCTTGTTTGTTGAGTCAATTTCGGTGACGAGAGTGTTGAGGTGGTAGTTCAAGGAGCCCTCGGGCATGGACGAATACCATTCCTTCGGGTTTAGATACAGGTTCTCGACCTGTCGGTGCTGGAAAAAGCTCGTTAATCCGACGCGGTTATACGCCAGATGTGGTTCCTCGCCAATCACGACAATATCGTATTCTCTCCGCTTCACGTCGTACTTCATGAGCTTCTCGCTGCAAATCTGTTAGCAGCACGACCTTAAACTAGGTTCGTACTTTCTTTGCAGCACTTACATGAACGCGATGCCGACCATTCCCAATCCCACAACGACCACCTTTTTCCTCGCCTGTTCTGGTGTATCACCAATCTCGCCCTTCTTCTCCAACTCCTCTACCTTCTCAGGTAGCATGTTCGCTTCGGGGTCATTCCACTCGCTGTTCGAGATGTTTCCGTCTTTCGATCCCCACGTACCGTGTACCGGCGAGTCCAAATCTGAATGTGATGCCCCAGACTTGGGGTCGAGGCCCTGTGTGATGATCGCGGCTGGTTCTGTATCCGCCATCTCGGTTGATTTCTGTATCAGGCTCTACTGAGCTGATATCTTCGGTCGCAAGACCAAACCTAAGTTATAGTCTGAACTAGGTGAGGCCGTAATAACTCAAAGCATACAATGTGCTTGCGACTCAAGAGGGGAATCACAACGCCAAATGGGTATATGGAAGAATAACAAGAAGAAGGAATGAAGAAAGCTTCAAGTCGAAAGATGTGGAGAGATACAACCCTCGACTAACCAACGCAGTAGTAAAAGCAATACCGTGATAGGCCGCAAGCACTCGATACTCAGCGCAAGACAACTCCGTGGCACGACTTCGCCCGTAGCACTGGCGTAGATCCATCACCTCACCCTTCAACAACGCGATGTCCCGCGCCGGGCGTGCGCCACAAGCGCAGGGAGATAGACTGCGAACACATTTGACAACAGCCTCTATCTTCCAATCAGCGCTGCTCGACGGCTACCCCGCGGCGCACGGCGGAAATGTAGAGTACAGTGCTGGATCTGAATTCTAGCCCCTCCATTCAGCGGGACCGTAGGCTGTCGTCAGAGGCGTTGAACTTGAATCTCCGGCGGCAAATCAGAGGCCTGACAATTGCGATTGCAGGCGCGTAGTTTTCCACGGAGACGCAGCGTCGAGGCACGAAAACGGTGCTCTGATAGTGGATCCGCGCAGGGTTGCGCACGGACCCATCTCCTGATAAGAACGCGAGGTTCTTGTGGAGCCAAGAGCGCGGGTCGCCCAGCGTCCTGATAAGGATACCACGGCGGAGATGCGTGTTTTGCGCCTCGAGACTCCGGCAGATATCAGTATTGTGCTCAATTCCTGAAGTCCGAGATGCGCCGAGTTTGATGGAGGGGCATGCGCTGGGATTGAGTCAGGATTGCTGTTTGTGCTACTGAACGAGAGATGTTGGACCCTGAGATAGCCTCAATTGCACTAACCTCATCGGGCTATGACAGCGACTACGACCACCAGCTCGATGGCAACAATCGCCGCATCGTCAAGGTCTAGGAGTTGCTGGTAGTCTCGAAGACAGCTAAATCTCGAGTGTGTGAGTTGAACTACTCATGGTGCTGTCGGAGGCGTAATAACATACTTATGAATTATTTACGCATTTTCACAGCTCACTAAAAACTAAAAAATTCCATGCTGTGAACATACCGGATGAGTATTAGACCAAGTAACCAAATCAAACAATTTCCATTGCATATACGAGTTCCCTCTAGAAGTTGTATACAAGTCTCCACAAAAGCTACCTCTCAGCCTACAAACCCAACCACTTAATGCCGTCGGACGAAGCATACAGGTCTATCCAATATTCCGCTTTTCCACCTCATACTCCCACTATAATCGAACCGAAATCTTACAACGAAAATTCAAGTCAAAGTATTGACTTGTTGTAAAATAGCATTGAGTATGAGTAACAAAGAACTACTCAAACCATCCGTACTGTCAACGTAAAAATCTACGTTGAAGAATGTAATACTGTTATAACGTAGATGTGTATCGAATTACTCTCACGCTTTAGAGAATGACGGCGAGATCGAGTGTGAAAAGGTGATTACAAAGCGCGTGTGCTGTAAGAATGGATATTTGGGTGGAAACTGTACTGCTACTATGATATTCCGTATATTGAAAGTCGGATCGCTTCCTCTATCTCATGGAAGAGGAAGAATAAAAACGCTATGCCATCAACGCCACCACATTGCTCAAACGCTTTTTCCCCAAACCAAAAATCTCTATCCAACACCCAACCCGACAAGAACGAAGCTGTTAAAGCACCAATACCTAGAAAAACAGCAAGTCCTCCTCCCCCCACCCCCTCCCAACCAACCACGCCTTAACACTCTTCTCCAGCGCCTCGGGCCCACAAACAAGCACCATCGTTCCGTCCTCCCTCCCACCAACAAACTCTTCGAACAACTTCTCCCCAATGCGTCCGCGCCTGCCCGCCCAATCATCCGGGCCTTGGGTAAGCGTATACACCATTTCACACCTCTCGGCATTCTCCTTCGCGAAAGAATCCAACTCCTCTCTGAGCAGAATATCTTCGATGAGACGGTTGCCATTCAACACCGTGCAGCACGTCGGATCAAGCGGGTCCTGCATGACAGCGCGCAGGACCTGGAAGATAGGCGTAATCCCACTCCCACCACACACCATGACGAATTTCTTCACCTGCCGCGGGTGCGAATTCACGCTGCAATTCCCTTTACCTAGGTATTCGAATTTCCCTATCGGACCTTTCATATCGACCCAGTGACCGGTGGGAATCGCGTCCAGTGCTCTCGTCATCTTGCCGCCTATTTTCGCCGGGGATGTCGCAGTGGCAGGCACATCGGCGTAGACTTTGATCAGGATGTCGATGAAGCCGGTGGTGCTGGTTTCGGAAATAGGCGTGTATGAGCGGATGATTGCTTCGCGCGTTACGGGGTCGCGTAGGCGGATCATGAGGTGTTGGCCTGTTGGCAGACCGAGGGCTTGCGTGGGGAAGTCGAGTTTGAAAGTGAAGATTCGGGTGTCCCATGATACGCTCTTTTTTGCATATAACAGTGCTTTTTGCCAGACGCGGGAGTCTAGGAAGATGGGACGGGGTTCGATGGATTCGTTGGTGGGTTCGCCTGATTCGAGCGTTTTGCGGGCGGAGGCGGAGAGCGTGCCGATGTGGTAGTCGGGCATCATGGCTTTTGCGGTTTCGCTGTGGATGGCCATGAATTCATCTGTTGCGTCGATGGCAGCGGCGCTGATGATGCTTTGGGCGCCGCCGGGGTGGCCTTCGAGGAAGGGCGTGCCGTCGTAGACTTGGCCGGCGACGACGAACCACGGGTTGTCTGCTTTGTCGTGTTGTTTCAGCTGGTCGAGCTCGATGATGTTGTCGACGCCGTCCTTGGTCATTTTGATTTCCTTGACTTCCTCGACGGCGGCAGACGATTCTTCGCCTGCGATGGCCTCGCCCCAGTATCCGTTTGCGAGGTTGCCGCCGGATTTCTTGACGCGCTCCATCCAGCCTCCGGGCATGAGGGCGGGTTGGGTAGGGTGTTCGAAGCGTAATGTGCCGTGCTCGTTGTGAATGGCGATGCGGTACCAGGGGTTGTTCATCATACCAAGGACACTCCAGTACATGTCGCGGGGCATGATGCACATTGCTTCGTCCATTGCTCTGACGAGAATGTCGCTGGTATCCTTCAGTTCGCTTATGGCGATGTCGAGGTTCCAGAAACACCAGCAGAAGGATGTCTCGCGCCAGTCCATGTCGAGACGTCCGCCAAACAAGTTCCTGTCCTCATATGCGCGGTATCGGTCCTCTGCGTAGTCGATGTTGGCAAGACGCCATGTCTTGCCTTTGTCGAGGGACACCTCACAGCGTGTGACACGGCGCCCACCACCACTGTAGGCATATCCTCGAACATTGTAAGTCTCAGGTGCTGATTCTATACTGAGATTTTCATCATGTGCGGGAAAGGCAGTTGCTGCGTTGGGTGAGAGATCGTAGATAGCGTAGCGATCATCCATCCACCACTTGGGGTTCTTTGCCGCCTCGTCTGGGTCGACCATTGTCGGCAGCACTCTGTTGTCGTAGATGTGATACCAATTATCGCTAGGCTCGGCCGTGATGATCAGTCTTTTGATCCACTTGACACTTCGTCCGCCAATTTGTCCAGGAATGACTGCTCGCAGTGGTTTTCCATGATCTGGTGTCAGTGGCTCGCCGTTCATCTTGTGAGCGAGCATGATGCCTCTGTTCGGGTCCATGACCCAGTTCAGCTTCACGGACGTGCCGTAGTAGCCATTCGGCTATGTAATTGTTAGTCTTCATTGGTTGTGTCGATGATTTACTTACCAGTTTGTCAGCCCCCTCCATGCACACATACTTGGCCCGTCGAAGAGGCTTTGCACGCTCAATAACATCTCTCATGACGACACCTGTGAACAGGGCCGTGGACACACCAGCCGGACCCCATGAGAACCCCTTGCTTTTTCGTACCATGTTCTGCTCTTTTCGCCTGTTTCCGGCACAGACTAATGTGATGGGATATGTTACATTCTCATAATCCTGCAGGAGATCACGTAGTGTGATCCTCAAAGGGTTCTGCACAAGTCTACACTCTCATTAGAACCTGTCGTGGAGGTTGTTGTTCAGACATACCCTTCGACTGAAAACTCCCAATCCAGGCATTCCGAGTCATGGACTTCGGGCACTGCACCGTGATTCCGTACATAGAACAAGTCTGGACTTGTCAAGAAGCCTTCGTTGTAGAGGGCGCTGAGGGGAGCTTCAGTGTTGAAAGGATGAACACCCGTCAAACGGATTAGTCTTGGGTCTCTGGGAACATGTGCATCAGGGGTCGGTTTGTCGAGGTCTAAAACTTGTTGTGGATGCGAAGGTGGAGGAAGAGGGACGTCAAGCTCTGTTGGTGCTGTGGAGGTTGTGGATTTGCTGTCGTCGCTGTCGAAGTCTGTTTCTGGCGGTGTTGGTGGTAATTGTAAGGGCACGGACGCTGCCTGTGCCTTGGGTTGAATCTCTGTTGGTGGAGGAAGGGGGACTCCCGCTTGTTGCGCTGCTTCGTTCATGGTGCTGTGATGGAAAAATCGGTAGGATGCAAGAGGGGTATAGGGCTGGAAGTCAAGCACAAAGCATGCAGTGAGGGTGTTGCGCACGTAAATGAGATTTGTGGCGAGATGCTCGCGAGACGATGCAGTGATATCGAGATGAAGAGGACAGAAGACAGAGACAGCAAGCCACGTCGAATAGAATTGAGGCAAATGTAACAGATGGCGCTGGACCGAGATCACTCGAGACCAACGATGCGCAGTCTAGTCAGATCTTCCCACCGTAGACACACCGGCGTTCGTCATTTTCTCGAATATCTCCTGTAGCACCCGAGATCGCGGAGAAGCCACAACTAGTCCAAGATCGCGGAGACTCAGTGTCCGCGGAAACAAATCGAATTGTCAAATACTATATGCCGTCATCGTGTAAGATAGCAAAACCTGGAGAAGCGCGAATCTGGCTGATCTGTGGTTGATATGCATCCTTATCTTTGGGCCCGTTTCAGGCTTAGTGCCCGAGTGTGTGGCGAGCAACTTTGATAGCTGCGGATGCGGCTAACTAACCAGCGTTCCTGGCGCCTCAACTCCCGGACTATGTGGGGGTCTAGCCTCACATCAAATTACAGACAATCAGCGGAGATACTTGAAGTTTGTACATTGCGCTTCACTGAGTGTCGATGGGAGTCAGCTTGCGAAATTCCCTCAGTACACCGCAAAACCTTGCGGGCATGTATATACCTAGCGCTTATAGTGTGAAATGGTTGTGTAACTATCGTCTCATCATTGTGCTTGTGGGTTGGCGCGCTGTGATGGCGGCTGATGGGCTTCCACACTGCTGTAGTGCCACGGAGAAGCCTCGCACCTATCCTTCACCAAAAAGCATGGCAGGCCGAGGTCGAGATGAGTCGAACGATAAGACGTTGGATGTTATGTGGGACAATGTGGTCTACGTTGAGATGAGAGTCGCGCTAAAGACTTTGATGTTTCTCCGCGGGTGTTGGCGTGCTTGCGCACTATCAACAAGCTCCGGCCGCTAGGAACCTCGAACCACGCTGCGAGCGTGTTGAAGGTACCGTGGTTAATAACGCAAATCTGTGACTATGTACACGTCGCCAATGTCAAATTGGTCAATTGATGGAGCAGCATCAAAGTGGCGATGAAGCAAGCAGATTACAGCTGCGTACCAGTGCGCTGCACATTATACCATCAAGACTAGCTAAGCAGCAGAAGATGTGAACCGTCTTCTGTCTGGACTTGCTCGGCCATGTCGAGGGACGGTGGTGTAATGATCAGCAGCCACTTGTGTGAGAATCTTCGGATCATGTACGAAACCTCAAACACTGCTGACGTGGTCGTCAACGTGAGATTGCGATCAAATCAAGCTCTGTGCAGCTGGTGCTGAACTGTCACTCAGTCTCTACCTAATCAGCTGTGGCGTCGACCGAGTGACCGAGCATATGTAATCGAACCGCGCTCTGTTTCTGTCGATGTACAGTGCTTCAGATGTGAGATAGCGGTCCTACTCGAACCTGACCGGAGAGTTTCTCTTGCAAGGTTTGAGCACGCTCTCTTGTTCGCGTCGCACTGCGTTGCTTCGACGAGGCCTTGGCATATCGACCTTTGACTCCATGTTTGAGTCTCGTGATCATGTCGCCTGCCTTTCCCTTTGTCAGATCGAAAGGCTTCAACTGGTCCTCCTTTGGACGTGTCTTGTTCAAGAAATCAACTTGGGCTTGTGATGCTGGACTTCTGCGCCATGGCATGTTTTTGGCAACCCATATGTGTTCAAAGACATCCTTTGCGTACGTGTCGGCAGCGTGGACGACGTGTTCAAAAGATTCGCCTTCTGCAATGAGCCGAGGAGCAGCGTAGGGGCTTTTTATGGTCTCACTCCGAGGCAGCCTTCGGTAAAACTTTGCACGGAAGCAGCCTTCTGCTGTATCGGAGGGCTCGATAATGATGTAGCTGCCACTGTTTGTGGTGAGCACGAATCTGCCTTCGCCAGCACCGACCCACGCATATTGGCTTAGGTTACGGATGTACTGATCACCACTTGTATCGGCGATGAGATCATGAACAGAGTCGTAGTCGGTGAAGGTGATGGAGCCTGGGAGCTTAGTCGACAAGGTTCGTTGTTTCAGAGCAGCGGCTTCTTGCTGGCGCAGCTTCTCAGTCTCCTTCCTCTCCTTCAACTCCGTCATACTCTTTGTATCAGCCTTCTCGACTATCTCGGCGGGATCAAGTCCGAAGAGGGTCGGGGTTGAGACAACACCAGTGCTCAGTGCAGCGACCATGTCGATGATGTGACAGTTCTGCTTGCCCTTGTGTAAACGCATACCTCGTCCGATCATTTGCACGAGAAGGTTGCGTGATTTTGTGGGGCGGGCCAGGAGCACGCAGTCGATATTTGGAATGTCTGTACCCTCTGTGAAAACGCCGCAATTGAGGAGCACAGGAAATTCGCCATTACGAAATGAGTCTATTCTGGCGCTGCGGATCTTTGACGGTGTGTCACCAGTTACGAATTGTGCATCGATGCCATATTCCCGGAACTTTGTTGTCAGGTTTGTAACGTGGCTTAGATCAACGCAGAATATGAGTGTCGAGTTGCGACCTTTTGCCTTGGTTGACCAGGCTTTGACAACAAGCTCATTCGTTTCTGTGGTGTTGATTGCCTTGGACAGAGCGGCAGTTTGGAAGTCGCCGTTGACGCCGGCGCCGACCTTGGTCAGGTCGGCCTTCATCTCGACTGTGGTGAAGACGACATCGGAGAGCCAATTCTCTTCAATCATATCGACGTAATCGCTGCCCACGTCAGAGAGTGACTTGTTGCGTATGGGGGTTGCACTCACCGATGGTAGACAATGTGGTCAATGACAGAGCCCAGCTTCCTGCCGTCAAAGCGAGAGAAGGTGGCAGAGACTCCGACCAAGGCAGGGACATGGGGGCCACTCCAGTCAGAAGCATGGCGCAGGCCGAAGTGGTCCAGCACGGCAAGATAGGTGGAGCTGACGATGTGGTGTGCCTCATCTACGAGGACCAGCTTGAAGCGTGACGGATCGAACTTGGTCAGGCGGTCACCAGACGTGATGCTTTGGATAGAGGCGACAGTGATGTCTGCTGCACCCGAGGCGTTGTTGTTGCCCATTTCAATGTCGACATGCTTGTCAGGATATGTGTTGGCGCAGTGGCGTGCAGCTTGCTCGACCAGCTCGCGGCGGTGGGCGAGGATGAGTGTCTGAGTGGCATCACCGGTGGCAGGAACACGGTCGATGAGGTGGGTGAAGATGACCGTCTTGCCAGAACCTGTTGCCAGCGACACACCTAGACGTTTATGGCCGGCCTGCAGATACGACAGGACTGCTTGGATGCACTCTTCCTGATACTCGCGCAGCTGTATTTTGGGCGCAGGCGCGGGCACAGGCAGTGGCGGCGGAGGCGCGGCAGGTATTCTGCGTGCTCTTGACGCGTATCTCAGCGGAGTGCGAGCAGACACGAGGCCTGTCTGTCTGCAGTGTCTCAGCGCATGGCGGAGAACGCGGAACATGGAGCTGTTGCGCAGGAGCGAAGGTGTCGCGAAGTCACCTGGTGAACGCGCTTGATGGCGCTCGATGACGCTCGCCGAGGCACAGCCAGGGTCCAGTAAGTTGCTGGCCCCACCAAAAAGTGCTGTGCAACCACCGCCCGCAGGTGCTCTTCACCACGCACCATGGCCGCACTCGCCCCGCAAACACCGCCCCACATCCAAGTGCCCTCGCTGGCGGCTGCTGCGTACAAGCTCTACCAGCGGCGACGATGAGCTCGGGAGACGAGTCAGCCCACAGGCTCTCCAGCGACAACGAATCGCTGCAACTGTCTCGCGCACCCTCGCGCCGACAGTCACGCAGCCCGGGGACTCCGCGCAAACGACGCCGACTCGAGTCGGTCGAGCCTTCCCGCGTCCGCAAGTACTACCTCGAGGGCAAGTACAACGATGCCTACCGCGTCCTCTTCAACGACGACGTCGGCCGTGCCGCTGCCCGCTTCGAGCCCCGCGAGCACGTGCACCACTACACGACCCAATACGGCGCCTCTGTCTGGTCTGGCGAGGAGCAGGCCGCCCTGTTTGCCGCCCTCGAGCGCCTTGGCAGAGACGACCTCGCAGGCATCGCGCAAGCCGTAGGCACGAAGACCATCGCCGAGATACACGAGCTGCTGCTCCTGCTGCACGATGCAGCCACCAAGAAAGGCGACATCGGCCTGACCTTGCGCGACATCCCGGCTGCCATCGAGATCGGCCCCGAATGCACCGAAACCCTCGACGTCATGGCCGAGGCGCTGGCCTGGTATCAAGAGCAGTGGGAGGTGGCCGAGGAGCAGAAGCGGTACGGCGACCACTGGCTGATTTCGCCCGCCCTCGCTGCAGACATAGAGACTGCAATCAATGGCCCGTCTCGCGCTGTGTCGACGCTTCCACCGACACCAGCTGAGCCAGGCACTCCACACACCGGTCCAGGCGTAGCAGGGTATGTTCACCTGCCCTTGAGCTGGGCCATGCTAACTCTTCCACAGCTCCTGTGTGCGCTGCAAGCGCCACAAGATCCGTTGCGACCGAAAAACACCCTGCACCAACTGTGCACGCATGAAGAGGAAGGTCGTGTGCGAATACAACCCGTCCAGCCGACACGCCCTCTCAGTCGACCTCACATCGCAGCCACCAAGCACCGAGGAGCTGACAGGAGACACTTCTATTCCTACCCAGCCACAGATAATACAAGCCATTCCACAAGCCAGCTTGCTACATGCCGAGAACATGCTCTCCCTCTCCAAAGACCTCTTCATGAACCGCTCGCCCGATCTGCCCTCGCCGTGGCCCCACTGGTCCGCATATGCCTCTGAGCAAGTACCAGAACCCTCCATCCTGCGGACAGCTTTCAACGACTTTCACGCTTTGGCCGTCTCCGTGACCAAACGCTTGATGCAGACTGCCATCATACAAGCCACTTCACGTCTTCGCTCACAGCGACGCCGCACAAAGAAAGGCGTCATGCCTTTTGTAAAGACGAGAGACGTACTGTCCGCCATCGACGTCCTTGGCATGAAAAGAAACGGCTGTTCGCGTTGGACAGGCGTTGCAAGGCGTTGTAATGTGCGAGTCTTTGACGAACAACGAACTACGAGGTACAAGATCAAGCAACGCGAAATCTCATGGGATCAAGCCGAGCAGGTTCTGGGCTTGTATGATGCAGTGACTGCGCCATCAGCCAGTGATGCCGATATGAGTGGGTTTGCTGCAGAGCCAGATGAAGGGGTTTTCAAACAAAGAGCCGTTCGCCATGGAACTCCTCTGCCGATGGAGAAGCTTTCCTTATCATACTCGGACTCGGACCTTGGAACTAGCGATGAAGAAGAGGACGATGATTCTGCGCTATCTGACAACATGGAGGAGCTCATTGAATCCGTGAAACATCACAGCGAGGACTCTGCAGATCGGCTGGCGAGTATCGAACTCGAACAAGAGACTCAACCTTATGTGCGCCAGAAACAGACCTTGGAACAATTCGACCAAGAAGCCAGCCGAGAAGAGGAAGAATCCCTCTGCAAACTCCTTGGCTTTACCGCTCCTGCTAGGAGTAAATCGCCTGATAGCGAAGCCGAGCATGCTGACGAATTCCACGAGAACCTCACTACGAGTACAGACGACTGGCGCAATTGGACAGAGTACCACGCCCCATGGGAGGAATTCCAGTCCCCCGTTCCGATTGCGAAATTTCTTGCTCATCAAAAACCTCTCAAAACGATGCCTGTCATACACACCAAGTTCGAATCAGATGCATCGTCAACTGCGTCTGAGAGCTCACAGCAAGCACGATACAACAAAGCAGGGCTGGTGGAACTACGACCTCAAGCCGCTGAACGCTATGCGGCTATGCAAAGTAAACATTTTGGCAGTAACGATGATGCTCCAAGGTTCGATTCGTCTGGATCTGACGATGATATGAACGCAGACATGCCGGCACAGTCCATTGAAGACTCAAGACAGGATACTGACGTTCGAGATGCTATGGACTGGGAAACATGATGTATCTCTATCAAGAGATCTTTTACGCGAAGTTGGTAGCTGCGAAGTTAACCCATGTTGATCTTTTGTCCCGCCATCTACCTGCCTATTTAGGCAAAGACCTACCCTGTCCATTACAAACCCACGACACAACCCTGTAGACTACAGTTGCCGAACCGCGGAGCTTTTTTAACGAACAAAATGGTCGGATAAAGACAGTGGCGATCAAATTACCCCTGCTGTTCTAACTGCGAGAGGAAGCTGACAACACAGAATGGTCGGTGACGCATGTTCGACAGCTAACCTTCCCGTCTTGACATGCCGCTACCACTGTTCTGGTCTTGCATAAAGACGTGTGCACCTCCAATCTCTGTCCGTACCATACACATCATGCATTTACTTACTGCTCTGTTGAGCACCATCGTCGCCACGACATGTGCCCATGACGTGCACGAACGCGACCTGCCACCGCCGGTCGCGGTCAACGACTTGAGCTACACCAGCTGTGCGAACGCAGCATGGCCACCGTCAAATGTCGGCGCCGAATTGGTCCCTCAGAAGCCCACGGAAGAGCTCAAGTCCATGCTTGATGAGGTCGACCCAAAGAACATCGAGACCATCATCACCAAGTTGGTATCATTTGGAACCCGCCACACACTCAGCACACAAAACAGCACCACGCGCGGTATCGGTGCCGCAAGAGATTGGATTGCATCCGAGATGAGAAAGTATGCCAATGAAAGCTCAGGTCGCATGACCGTTACAGTCCCCAGCTACACCCAAGGTGTTGCATCGCGGATCCCATTTCCTGTGCAGATCTCCAACATCCTCGCCACAATCAAAGGCAGCGAGACTCCAGACAAGGTCTACATCATGACCGGCCACTACGATTCCCGCGTCACGGACGTGTTGAACTACGAAGCCGACGCCCCCGGTGCCAATGACGACGCTTCTGGCGTGGCCATCGCCATGGAACTTGCCCGTATCCTTGCAAAGCGCCAGCCACGCTCAACAATCATCCTCGGCGCCGTCGCGGGTGAGGAGCAGAACCTCTACGGCAGCACCTTCTTCGCCAACACGCTCCGCAATGCCTCCGTCAACGTTGAAGGCATGCTAAATTGTGACATCGTCGGCAGCAGCACCGGCGATCGCGGCCAAAAAGACCCCTTCACAATCCGCGCCTTTGCACAAGGCCCGCCTCCCTCCGAGAGCGCCACAGTAGCAGCACGTCGTCTGCAAATTGGCGGCGAGAACGACAGTCCGGCGCGCGAACTCGCGCGCTTCAGCGCTGAAGTCGCGGCCAACTCCGCCACGGGTATGAACATTGCTATCATATACCGCCTCGACCGCTTCTTGCGCGGCGGCGATCACTCGCCCTTTCTTACTGCCGGCTACCCAGCGATCCGCTACACGGAGCCGAATGAGAACTTTGCACACCAGCACCAGGACCTGCGGACTGAGAACGGAACCGTGTACGGAGATCTAATTGAGTTTGTGGACTTTGACTTCACCGCGCGCGTGGGCAAGGTCAATCTCGCTACGCTGTGGAGCATGAGCGAGGCGCCTGGTTGGCCGCGGAACGTCACGGTCGACACGACAGTGCTTGACAACGACACGCGGTTGAAGTGGGCAGTGAGTCCGGATCCGAACGTGGCGAGCTATGAGGTGGTATGGAGGCCGATCATCAACCCGCTATGGACGCACATGTTGGACGTCGGGAAGGTAGGCAGTATTACACTACCCCTCAGCAAGGACAATGTAATTTTCGGCGTGCGAGCGGTGGGTAAAAACGGGTATAAGAGTCCAGCTTCGTACCCATTCCCAGGCTAGCAATACCTCATATACATCTCCCCAATGAGAATCATGCATACCATCCCAACTTCCTCCTCTCTTCTTCCTCCCTCTACTATCACGTCTTTCGTTTGGACTCACGTCTTCTTCACCCCCCTCAAACACTCCAAATCCAAACACCCCCACCCCCTCCCCCTAACCCCCTCCCAACTCCGCACCAACCCCTCACACCTCCCCCACCCCCACTCCAACTCCCCCTCCACATCCCTCACCTGCCTCTCCACCCACCCCACCCTCTCATCCGCAACCATAACAACCTCACTCCCATCCCCTTTATACACATACTCCCCCCACGGCGCCTCCCCATTCGCAAACGCAGTCCACAGCTGTGCGTGACGTGTTGATATAGAGCGTAGCCGCGGTGTGGGCAGCCGGAAGAGGAACGTGGTGAAGAGGAAGTATATGTCTACCCAGTGGTGGGGGTGGAGGTAGAGCGGGTGGCCTGGGAAGGGGTTTGGGATTGTGAAGATGTAGCGGTGGATTTTCTTGGTAGTCTTGGTGGTGAGGTGTTGGGCGAGGAGGTGGGTTGGTGCTTTGTTTGTTAGCTTTATGCGGTCCACGGGTTTTGTGGAGTGTGGAGAGGGGGGTGTGGAAAGTAGGTGGGGACGTACCGTCGAAGAGGACGTCGCCGATCCAGCGGAGGAGAGACGAGAGGAACAGGTTTTGGTCCATGGTGGGTGTCATTGCGTATGTGTTTGCTAGGAGGTCTGCGCTGTGTTGACCGAGTTGGGCGGTTATGCTGGAGAGGAAATCCGCGGGTTTGATGTCTGCGAAGCGGGCCATCATTGTTGTGCCCTGCGATTGTTAACACCTGAATGCTGGTGTGTTTTAAGCATGGGGAGACGTACCTCGAAACTCGTACATCCTAGCACTATATCATTCACCCACTCACACTTCCCAATCAGCTCTGGGACCCTATCCCACGTCAAACTTTCCGCATTCTCACCGAAAAACTCCTTATCCAGAACAGACGTCCACAGTCCTCCCTCGTCATTAAGCGCCGTCGACGCAGCAACAATTTCCTCAACACCCACCTCCCTCGCCTTCTTCAACCCAGCCTCCCCCCTCTCTTCAACCCCCAATTTCTCCAAAAACGCCTCATACCGCGCCTCAGCCAGCTCCACCCCCACCGGCACAATCGCCGGCCCCATAACCCCACTCATCAACACCGCCCTCCCAAACAACGCCCCCGAAGCCGGCGGCGGAGACAGTAAATGCGCACAAATCGACATTCCCCCGGCGGACTCCCCAAACACCGTCACCCGTCCTCTATCCCCACCAAACCCGCCCACAAACCGCTGAATCCAGAGAAGTGCGTTCCGCTGATCATTAAGCGCGAGATTCGCATTCCCTGGCTCGGGAACGTGCAGGTAGCCTAGTGCGCCGAGTCGGTATTGGAGAGATGCTGAGATGAGGGGTTTGGAGTCCCGGATGGATTGGGATACGATGAGGGAAGTGTTGTGTTGGGCGTCGATTCGGCCGAGGATGAAGCCGCCGCCGTGGATGTATACGAGGATGGGGAGTTTGGATGAGGCTGGGGATTGGAGGGTTGAGAGGGGGATGTTGAGTTGGAGGATTAGGCAGTTGAATTCATCTGATGGTGGGGTAGGGGGGTCGGAGGCGAAGGGGCCGCCGTCGGTGTCGCGGGGAGGGAAGATTTGGGGGCAGGCGAAGCTGGGGGGTTAGTTAGATGGGGATGGAAGGAGGGAGAGGGAGATGTACCCGTGTTCTGTGTGGATGTTCTCGGTGTTTGGGAGCTTGTCTAGGAGAATTGACGATTTGAAACGTCCTGGTATCGTGGCATACGGTATGGCTCTAAACTGGACCACATCGTCCGGCTGGATGAGTCCGGTGATGGAACCAAGCTCTGCATGGTGGAACGTGAAAGTGCGATTGTTTGAGGGGTTTGATGCCATGTTGGAATTCACTTGACTGGTAGTCCTGATATCTATGCTGTTTCTCGAAATTGAAGCAGGTAGTTACTTGTGGCGTTGTTTAACGTTGCGTTTTCAACAACTGGTAGCTCAGCTTATAGAGTAATAATGTCGTAGAAGGGCGCTCAATTCAAAGGGCGGGATTGTCAGATGAGACGAACGTTGGATGTCAGATGTTGGAAGGAAGGCCCGATATTCCGTTTAGCCGAATATGATCCTCTATGATTTGTACGGACACTCGCGGATAGCCGTTGTGGGGCTTCTGTTTGTCCGCTCATTGTGATGGTGTGAGACTGTAAATGCTGTAGGTTATTGAGTAGGCCCCTTGCTTCAGGAGACAGTAGCCGTATTGAAGACACAGTTGGGCATATTCAAAAGTAAAGATTGAACGTGTCACAAGCGGCTTTGGATAATTTGTACGTCTAAGAGGTGTATCCAAGGCTTGTAGTTGAAGAGTTGAAGTTGCTACCCCACAAAAGGTCACTGAGGAGGTGTAAACCCCCTGTCAGCACACTTCGATCAAACCTCGCCCAAGGTCATGTGTTGATTAGATATACCACTCTGTAAAGACAGATTCTAGAACCCCCAAACGAGCGAAATAATCTTCTGCCATGGGACGATATTGTCACTTGCTGATCGTGTTGCTCTCTTGTGGCACAAAGTGCCACCGTTGAAGGTGTCGGTACCGCATGACCATACAATACCAGGCAACAACTTTCACGTATCATCTGTGTTACTCAAAGTTTCGATCAACCGTTGTCAGTTTGATTGTTGCAGAAACACTATACTCGTCCTACCGTTAAAATGAGGCTCTCGCGACCTAGAAAATCTCACGATGGGCAGGCGACCAACACCCAGGTAGCTGAGAAATGTGTTGCTTAGGGCGAAAATTCTCGACGGTGTATTCCCAAAAAGATCTTGTCGTGCAAACCAAGGTATTGTCTTGACATGGAGGCAATCTAAGCCTTATAGATGGATATGGAACGAGCTTGTACACCGATCGATGCAAGGCAATAGGGCTAGTTCTTCTGTATGTGACCAAAACCCTCTATCTGCATGTTGCTGAGATAATGATCGCTTTTGAACACGAACGTTTATCTGGTGACCCGGGGTGATACGTGATGTCAATGGGAGTACGCCATGTTGTGACCAGACGGTGCAAACTCACCAGCCAAAACGTGCAGCGTTCAGTGCTGCGCGCCGCGAACGAATCCTGTGCCCACCAAGCTGTGAACCCTGTATACACTGGCTTAGTTGGTTTGGGAAGACACTCTACTGGTGGAATGCGTTGCACTGGGACACTTCGATGTTGCTTCTAGAGCTGTTTAACTCCTGCTTCGTGCTCGGTAACACGACAATGAGCACAGAAGGCGACTGACATACACGAAAAATGTCAAATCTGTCACAACTCGCGTGACCAGAGGCGACGGTGAAACAGTAAGTTGGAAAGATTGCGTATGAGGCGAAATTACGCCCCTTTTTTTTGAGGGTATCGGAGGTTTCCAACTTCAATGAGAAACCCGCAGATGAAGCATATGTGACTGTCCGTTGTTGAATGGGCAATAGAGATACCAGATCTAATGTCACTGGAACGTTGAATGCATTGCGTCCTGTTGAGCTCAAATACCTAAAACTGCTGAGCCTGTTCGGAGGTCCATACTCCGGTAGTGATAGGGCACTGTGGCCGGAGAAGTTTGGTGAAGAGCGAAAGGCAGTGACCATTCGGGGAGGTGAGTAATATGGATGACCAGGGCGCGACACCGCCCAGGCCGGTCGGGCAGTGTTGGTTGTAGTAACATACCTAGGTAGCAGCAAACGCTGGTTGGTGGCCCGGAGCTATGAAAACTGCAAAACTTCACCGAGCATTGAAGAGCAAACTTGCTGTGCAACCAGACAAGTGCGCCGGACACGGTGACGTTCGCCTGCCACGAACTCATCTTAAACGGCTGACCAGTCGAGGGTAACGTATATAAAGCTGACACAGTCATCATCTATCTGCAAGTGCTTGTAGTTCCGACACAATACCACCAGGTTTCCCAGCTGCCGGTTTAATCTCATTTCCCGAATTTCTCAACCCAAGAAGTACTGCAGCTGGACGATTAAATATAACTTTCCCTGTCTTATTAACTATCTATACGAGCGTTACGAGATGTTGCCGCGCCGAGCTTCGAGACACGAGTATTGGGACGATTGGGCCGATCGAATCAACGTAGGAGACATCGTCAAATACGTCAACAGCGAACTAAGCCCTCGCCAAATCTACCTGTCGGATGAAGAGATCAGACGATTCGTGGGCGAGCTGAAAGGTGCAGAAGAGTACCACTTTGGCGGCGCTCGAGAAGACCTTGTGGTTAGCGCCCTCAAGAGAAATTTACACAAGGATCGGGTCACGAACAATGAGGAAGGACTATGCCGCAGCCGGTCTCGATTTCTGGTTTTCTGCCACACAGCACATCGTATCAAGTCGAACGAGCTTGCGGCAGCCCTTCTACGGTTCTTCTGCAAAGAAGCCGAGTGCATCGTTGATGAGGAACAGTCGTTTCTGTTGACCGAATGGTGTCTTGGACTTCAGCAACTTCACGGTCTCGTGCCGAGAGAGAAATTGAATGACGCTTTCCACAAGGTCGCAAGCCGTGGTCCACCCCTGTTCGAAGAGTGGCGAAGGCCTGATCCTCACCACTCGTGGATCGCGGATCTGCTTCGGTTCTTCTACGACACTATCCTCGATGACCATGACCGAGGCCGAACTCAACTTCAGCTGACTGCTCCCCGCAACTCGCTTGTACGAAGGTTGTCAGTGCCCGCGGTTCGGAGGCCAAGTATGCTGGAGATCCCACCATACCCGCGAACAGGCTACCACTCTCCATTGATATCTCCCAGGCACGAGCTGAATGCGCTTCGATTGCAACAAGACGCGCAGGCGTTTAAGCTGGAGAGGATGCAGCGCGACATCGACTCTATGAAGTATCGATACTGACGGGTGACATTGGAAGACAGCAACGTTTACGTCACTGTTGAACAGGCAGCAACAGGAATGCGGTCGGACACTTCGAAGCAAGGCCAGTCTGGTCGTTGAGCAGCAAACCGGAAATTTCATGCACCTGCTTTTGTAATCTCTGCAGTAGACCTTCATAGTGCTGGGATGATGTGAACCTGTCTTTCGTTCTGAATATCATGTATTAGAACTCCATAGAATTGACAGTTGCGATTAACTTAACTTCTCTGATGAAGGCTCCACTGTCAAGTACGTCAGCAGAATAAGACGATACAAGAGTGACCCCCTTTCACATGAAGTATGGCAGCGCTAACCCGAACTCAACAGTCAGTTTTCCAAGCTTCGAAGAAATCGTAACGTGATGAACATACTGTGTTGAGTAATCTTGTCATTTTTCAACTACATACCCATGAATCACAAGATTCATATCCTGAGTCCAAATCCAAGCTTGTATGCGCCGTACGCCTCGCTAAATCCGATACTGCATACAGATCGCCGCTTTGAAGAATAGACCATTCTTGCATCGCAACACTAATGTGAGCCAATTCATCCTTCGCCATATATCTTCTCTTTCCTTTACAAAACATTGCAACTCATCATCGCAGAAAGTGTATCACCAACCAACAGAAAGCAAAGAAGATGACAACACCACCGTAGAAGATCCACTTGTCCTGCATCGCCCTCCGCTCTACCATCCTGATGGTGTCACCGCTGATGCCCAGCGTGTTTGCGACGCTGTACAGCCTTCTCTGTGTGCCCTTCAGCATCTCTCTTTGCTGTCCCAAATCGCCTAGCACGGCTCTGCCTCGGTCCAGAAACTCATCTAATTGATTCGATGTCTGGTTGAAGAATGAGTTCTCGCGCAGTACATGGCCTTCACGGTCGTAATCGCCACCTTGTGGTGCGCCAGCAGAGTATGGATTCGGCCGATAAGGCGCGTTTGGGTCGTGTGGCTGTGAAGGTGCGAAAGGCGAGTGTGCGTTTGCGTTTGCGTTGATGTTGGACTGTGCATATGGGTTTTCAGGTGTGGCGGCGTGATGCGGGCGGCGACCGAGGAGTTCTGTACGTGCTTCTGTGGTTCGCTGTAGTCCGTGTCAGCAACTCTGCATTCCCTGGTATCTCCACCCAAAGCTTGAACATACAATGTCCTCATTGGCGCTCTTTGTCCGCTTGAAGCTTTCCCGGTACTCGTCCAGCTCACTTCGAAAGTTTTTGAGCCTTTCAAACGCCTTCTCCTGCTTTGTCTGTACTGGCTCCTGCCTTGCGAGCTTGCCATAGTCGTCGATAGTGCGCGAGAAGGTTGCCAACGAGGCATTGAGCTGGGCTTGCAGCTGTGGTGAGGGCGCTGCGCTGTCGGCGAACTGATCTAAGTCCTTGCGAATCGATGTAGACTGCCGTAAGGCAGAGTTGAATAGAGCATTCTGTTACAATGCGTTTAGCTGTCTGTTTGTGACAGAAAAGGGTACGTCTCTAATACCATTGTGGAGCTCGCGTGAAAGTGAGTTTACTCCAGGTGTTGCTGAACAGGCTTCGGTACAGTCACAAGCTGACAGATCTCCTTTAATGCGTTGTGGTAGCCTTGTAGGCAGACTTTCTGTGTTGACACATTGCATCATCGGGCACGAAGTTCGACGCTCGTGAACACGAAAACACGCTAACCCGATATGGGCTAGTACAATGTCGATGTTGGTCTGCCTTCATGCATCCCTACTCACAACGAAAACACCATACTGGGCCTGCGGGCTCGGCTTGCAGTCTGATACGATCGAATTAACCAACTAGCTTGAACTGTAGTATGGGATCTTTTTGTTCCCGCACGTTTGGGCTTTTTAAGCACCGGATCGTCGCCCAGATGTACACTCTCAGTGCTGTACTTGTTTGGCAATGTTAGAGCGACATGCCATACTTCTTTCATTTACTGACGAAAATCTGGGAACTTTTGTTTACAACCAATCGCAGTGAGGCGGTTGTTCGAGTAGGAAGTCCTCATTCTCCCACTCTGGCCAACACGACACCAGCACTACCCTCTCGCATGACGACGGACGTGTATTGAAGAGTGCCTATGAGTTGGGATATTATGCAATTGTCTAACTAGGAACATGTGGGAAAAACGCATATGAGACCTTTGGCTAAACGTTGCCATACTATATGGACAAGCAAATTATTAACCTGGACGACCAAACATGGCCATGGCATCACTTTCAAAGTACTGTTCCGTTGATCAGCAGAGATACCCGTACAACGGACAAAGAACTTACCAGTGTCTTCTCAATACTGAACTCATAGATCCCCCAGACAGAGTTCGACTGGCCCCAGCCGGAGCCCTTGACGCCACGAATAGGAGCGCCCGCTAGATGAAAACATTAGCTTGTGTCCGTGTTGTAGTAGCTACGAACTTACGAGAATCTCCGGTGGTCATATTGTTGATGTGCACCTGTCCATACTCTAGCTGCCTCGCCACTTTGTACGCATGCTCCCAGCTACTACTATGCACAGCCGCACTCAGTCCGTACGCAGAGTCGTTTGCGATCGAGATGGCATCATCGTCATCTTCGGCGACGTAGAGTGATACCGATGGTCCAAACGTTTCCTCATCGCGGATACGAGCATCCCGCGGAACATTTGTAACAATCGTCGGCTTCAGACTGGTCTTGCTCAGGGTTTCCAGTCCACCAACGAGGAACTGAGCTCCCTGCTCTTGTGCATCTTGCAGGACATCGTATGCATGCTGAATAGACTTCTTAGAGACTGCGTCGCCGGCTGCTGGGAATTTGGCGAAAGTTGCTTTCAAGACCTCAGCGAACTGGTCGTAGCCTGACTTGTGTACTATGATGCGCTCAGTCGAAAAGCAAAGCTGCCCATGGTCGGCAATAGCTGGAGGCTGTCAGTATCCATAGCTGTATAGAGATGGCCTACTTACCACCCAAAGCACACAAGAAAGCCGCTTTCTGCAGGTTTGCATCTTCGAGAACGATTGCCGGTCCTTTGCCACCAAGCTCCATCAAGATCGGTTTCAGATGCTTTGCACACACCTGGCCAATCTGGCTTCCGACAGCGGCGCTGCCTATGAAGTCAATCTTCCTGATCGCTTTATGCGCAATGATGGCCTCGGTCACTTCCGCAGCGTCTTCACGCTTTGCTTGGATGACGTTGATGGCACCCTTTGGGACACCAGCTTCCTCGAAACATTGCACCAGTAAGTGGTGGGTCTTCGGACAGAGCTCAGAAGCCTTGAGCACGACCGTACATCCAGCGGCGAGTACTTGGCTAATAGCCCGCAGGGGCAGCACAACGGCACCGTTCCACCTATACAAATCAGCTTCACACCTACAGCCTTTGAATTGAGTACACATACGGTGGGATAACAAGAACGACACCAACAGGTTCCCTCACCACGATCGTCAAGCCCTCCACTTCTTCACCATCTGGCTTTGAACTTCTTTGCGGCACCGTACCCCTCAGTTCACTTGTCGCAGCAGCAATCTCTCTCATATTAACCACACCTCCCTTCACATTGATCGCTGCAAACTCTCTCGGACAACTCGTTTCGCTGATTTGAGCCTCCATGATCTCTTTCATCTTGCTCTCGATGATCTCGGCGGCTTTGAACAGCAATGTGCGGCGATTGGACGGGGTAGTTTTGCGCCATGTTTGGAAGGCACGCGACGCAGCATCGCATGCTTCAATAGCGGAAGACTTTGTTGCAGAGACAGCGTAGTGGATAGTGGTGTCGGATACAGCGTTGATGACGGGGAAGAGGGGGGTTGTTGAAGATTCGATGTTTTGAGGCGAGCCGTCGATGTGGATCGGAATCACAGGGAGGCCGTCTTCGGATTGGAAGTCGGGTAAAAAGACCATTGTGGTTTAGAAAATATGATGGCTTGAATGGATATGTTCGAATGCAGAGGTCTAGTCGCTTGGAGGTCGTGGTGAATGCAAGCCGTCAGCGAGCTCTGGGGCTTTATGTAAGGCCTCGGGATCCCCTAAATGCGGCATTCGGATACGCTCAACGAGAGCCCGAATCTGTGTCCCATAGACCCGCTTGGCGTGTTGAATGTTGTGGTTTTAATCGCTGTTCTGGCAGCTTGGCTGCTGACTCGGTCACTCGTTGATTCGCTTAACCGGTCAACCACCGTTCTCCCTTTAGCACCAAAGTCGGCCAACGATTAGCTTTCGGTACGTTAAAAGAGCACATGCCCTATATTGCGTTGATACCCTAGCTCAAATCCACTCAAAATTGCAAGGTCTGTCGAGTATTAAGATGTACTTGTTACATACGTAGTTGCAAAACGACGAAGTACGCATTGAACTATGCAACGAGCTCAAGAATGATACAACATCCTTGCGCGAACGTTGATATATGGAGGAGGTTCTTCGCTATTGGGATCAACACCATCAAGGACTGCAAATGCCGGTGTATCGCGTCGTATAGCTTGGATCTGTCTTTTCGTCCATTTGCGTTCTGCTTTGGCCTCTCGGCGGGTTTGCACTCGCTGCTTCACACCTGCCCAGCGCTCAGACCCTCCACTTGGATCGCTGGACACAGTAAGTTCTATGCAGAATACTACTCACAGGTATGCCATACCTACCCTCCGTGGGCTTTGTTGATGGTACGTTTTCCAGTCTCCACAAGGTCAAAGTCGATGTTCAGCCATCTTTTCGTTGTCCGCTCTGGCTCTGTTGGAATGTCGCCGACGACTTTCTTGTTGAGCTTTGGAAAGCAAAACCACAACATTAAAAGTACGGCTAGGACAGCTAAAATGATTGGTTGCAGGACGGCGACACCCTTGGCTTGCGCAAGCGAGCCGATCGCGAAGGGTAGAACTGCTGCGCCGCCGCCACCGAATGCAGCTGCGAAGCCGATTGCGGAAACATGTAGGTATGCGGGTAATACCTTGGTCGCTGCCACTACGATAGCAGGGAAGAGAGGGCCGAGAAAGAAGCCCTGGAGCGCAACGAAGATCGCAGAGACGTGGAAGGAGGGTACAAGCCAGAACATCAGCTGGCAGACCATGGCGAGAATGATGTAGATCTGAATTGGAGTCAGTAGAATGACATATTGCTGCACAATCAAACTTACAAGGACTGCGAATTTCTCTCCCAGTCGGGGCGTAACGAAGCCAAGTATCAATCTTCCCACCGTAATTCCTGTCCAAAATCCGGTAGCTACCATTCCGGACTCAAAATCACCGCCACCTCGTTCTCGGCGCATGAAGGTGACAATCCAGCCTCCAAGGGCAACCTCAGCGCCCACATAGCCGAGAAGGAAGATCGATGCAACCCAGGTAACCCGGCTTTTGAGTGCTTCTTTGAGACGACTTTCGGAGACTGCATTTGTGCGTGGGTTGGCCTCGCGGTACTTCTGGCCTGACATGGGCCAAAATGCCGCCATAGATGTGACGAGCTCAATGGCAGCACCGCCAATCTGCAATATTATCAGCATATTGGGTGCGGCTCAGGGCATCCCAACTCACCATAATGTAGTAGAATTGATACCACATCCAGCCACTCTGTGTCATCAGGGTTGTCGCCGCAAGAGGACTCAGCACGGCTCCAAGACCATAGAAACCATGTAAAAATCCCAGAACTTCGTTTGCGTTGGCCATGTTGCCGGCCCAGGCGTTCCAAGCGGCATCTTCGATGCCATTGCCGAAGCCTGCGATGATGAAGATGACGACCAGAACGGGATAAGGTGGGTGCAGCGCAATTCCAATATAGGCTGCTAGATGGCAAAATGGTCCCAAAAAAGCGACTCCACGTTGGCCAAAGCGAACATGAATCCAGTTGTTGAGCAATGCAGCGCCGACGTAGCCGCCCAAAGGTGATAAGAAGACCAAAGAAACAATGACGTAAGTTAGATGATAGTACTCCTCAAGGTACGGAATTATGGCCTAAATACTGCATCAACACGAGGTTTCAATATCGTGCAGAGAGGTACTCACCCCGTATGCGGCGTCGTTAGCACCCATGATAACAAATGCAAACAATGTTGCTGCCGTGCGGTAGATGTTAGCTTTTGGGTTGTTCCATCTCTCCACGACCGACACCGTTGTCGATGGCTGCGGTAGGAATTCTACTGGATCATTATTCTTCGGTCTATCTTCTGGCAGCAGCCCGCCTGCGTCACGTAATGCCGCAGAAGTTATAGGTCGCAGCTCAATACTTGATTCTGATCCCCGGTTCGATGAAGGAGGACCTGTGGTTGCAGGTGTCACCGTGACGGTATTCGTTGGAGACATTTTGGCAATGGATAGTGCCGCAATGAGACGGAGCTCTCGCCCAGTGTGAAGGACGTAGATAAGGTAGATCAGACAAAGGTGCAGGAGAGAGGGGTCAATTGGACATCAATGTGTCCACCAAGGACGCTTTATACCCCGCGCCATGCAGTTGACTATGAAAATATAAATACATCACGTTTTGCCTCTCGGCTTCCATACTTCGAAGTTTGGTGTGCTGCTACTGCCAGCCTAGATGGGTGAATGTCGGCAACGGAATGCGAGAAACACTAGCCCTTTTTAAGCGAAAGACTGCGAAACGCCAAGAGCTGCTGACGCAGCGCAGCGATCAGCTCCCAATCAGCTGCGAGATCCCGGATGTCGGACCGCCATAAGTGATAGGTGGAGACGGAGAGATCTCCGCTACTTTTCCGACATCGTCGACCAGGCGGCCAGGAAAGCGGCAGTACGCCTGGACGACACAACTGCAACCGCCCTTCAACCTGAAGTCCATCATCAAACGTATTTAAGTTGCATTCAAAGAAACCCAAACATCATCACTCAACACTTGTTTATTGATCCAGGACAATCGATGTTATAGGTTCAGTTACAGAAGGTATGTTTGAGCTCTGTTCGTTACTTGGTTCGGCTATATAGACACCGCCATTCGTCTATGCTCTGAACTGGTTCTTGCCATAGAAGGTCGATCCAATTTCACCCCACTTGATATTGGAGAAAGTTGTGGAAGGCGCAGGCTGTACCTTGACGATGTTCTTGGGGTCACCCTCAGTAGCACTGCAAGGTCCTGCCTCGCCACCGTCAAGCCACTGCATGAAGCCGCCCTCGTCCCACCAAACACTCATCGCCAACACCATACCGCGGGTCAACGCATCGCCCATGCCCTTCATGGCACCTAGCTTCATGAACATATCAGCGCCATTCGCAGCGCATGTTGCATCGTTCAAGGTGATACTCTTGGGCTCATCCGCGAAGACAATTCCATTTTGAACGTACTTGCGCTCGACGGACTGGAGTACGCCGTTCTTCGCGGGGAATTGGGTGACAACGGTGAAGGGTTTCTTGGTGTCGATTTTGAGGCCAGTTCCATAAAAGTCCTTTGCGCCGTTGCGGTAAGAGTTCTTGCCACAGCCGTTCTTGTCGCAAAGACCGGTTGCTCCGCACTCGGCGCCCTTGCACTTGAAGAGACTGGGCTTGCTGCAAGTGTGGGGTGCGATTTGAGTCGAGCGACTGTTAGCCTCCCAGATGTCCATTTCGTTACAGCAAATACCGGAGCCGTCAATGTTACCCTATAATTCAGAACGTAAGTAAGCGCATGGGAAGATCACGCTGGACTACTTACAACACCGTTGGCCCAAGGAGTAACGAAACACTGAGCATCGCAGTATCCAGTACCATATGTCGCGCCTCCAGGATTCAAAGCCGATCGGCCGCCGTCCGCCCTCATCTCGGAGAGGTACAGGGCACCATTCATGCCGCAAGGCAGTTTCGAGACGTCGACATCGAAGGTGAACTCCTTACCAGTCAACTTCAGCATCTCATAGTCTTTCTCGTTCTTGTTGAGAAGATACGCTCTTGGGCTCTGGAATCTTTTGTCCTTCCCAAAGAAATCCATGCGTAGGCTCGCACCACTCGTAGAAATACCATAATCGGCGTAGTTGCTGATGGGTTCGAGGATGCAGTTCTTTGCGCATGACTTCTCATCGGGACATGCCGTCGGGTCTGGTGCCTTGCCCCAATCTCCACAGCCCTTAGTCGTGTCGTTCTTTTGGTGAATCAAGTGGGACGTGGCTTCGAGAACGATGTAGCTATCTTGGGCTTTGCAGCCACCCTTTGTGGTGCACGAGTAGGTGGTGAGTTTAGGATGAACTTCTTTGCCATTGCCGATAGACTGCGCAGCGGCGATGCTCAAGAAAGCCGACGCGAGGACGGTGTAGTGAACCATGACGTAAGAGGTTGCTAGGAATTGCGTGATGATACAAGAGCAGGAAAAGACAACTCTTTTTATACACAAGCTTTGTGTCTAAGACGGAATGAAGATCGGTCTTCCGTCTTATTGCTTTCCTGCTATGGCATATACAATTCGACCCTTTCATTTGAGATGTTGCGGAAGCCCGGATGCGGCGAAAATTAAGATCTCCGCCGGACCATGGATGTTTATGCTCATCGTCCGCGGTCGATACTATTGGATGAAATGTGGTAGGAGACGTAAGGTACGCTTCGGCGGGCCGGAAAACCACGTGGTAAATTTCTCGCCTGCCGTCGCTCGAAAGCGCCAGTTGTAGAGAGTATATTATAGTTGATTGCGGGGCCCCAGATATGAGCCAGCTAGCAGGGGCATTTATCCGGACCCTGGACGATCGCGAAGCCCTTAACAAGGAATTTCACCCTTCAATCTTGAGGCTGCACTCACGTAGTGAAAAAGTGAAGTTATCAAGGTAGTTTTCTCTATTAATTTGCTCCGATCCCTTGTAATAATATTTGAAGAGCATATTAGTTATCCGCAATGGAGATGATAGCAAAGAATTAAACGAGTTTGTTCCCCTTTCTGAAAAGACAACACCTTATTCAAGGCCCATTTCTGTGATTCGTAAAGGCTACAACACCTTCAGGCCTGGTGGATCAGGACACATGTCGATTTTTTCTTTGGAGCGGATTGAGGACAGAGCACTATCGTTCGCGGCCGACCTTTCAAGCCACCACATCCCGTCCGAGTGATGGGTTCAGTGCTAATACCTCGTTCAGATATTAGCGGCCGATATTAGTTCAGCTGATACTTGCTAAGGCCGAGAGTGAGGGCGCACGGGTAGCGTTTCATACTATAGACGAGGGTTAGCTGCACCGCAGTCCAGACGTTAAGTACCATTGAAAGCAACTTTTCGTACGAGATGCGCGCTAGCTTACACCATATTCTTCGACATTCTGTTTTTGATCTTTACGTGCAAGATAATCACGCTCTATTAAAAAAGTGAGGAAGAGTAGGTTAATTGCAAATACTGATAAGATGAAACCGCAAAATGTGCTCATGGAGCAGCAGCTGACCTGAAACCGCCAGGCTTTCACATCTACTTAATAGACTAAATCTACTGTACATGATATAGCTCCACGACTATCTGATGTAACCGCACGAATCACAACTGAAACTGACGTTGGGAGGGACGATGTACTCCGACCAAAAGTCCAAGATGTTATCTAGCGCTCGGTACAAATGTTATCAAACATTCACTGCATGACAGAAAGCAGCAAAATCTTCACTAGCGACTTCTGTAAAGGCTCGCATTCTTGGCTTCACATGTCATTCCCCGTGCTAGCTCACCTTCTCGGGTCAACATCAAATGTGGTTTAGCACCGGTGTCATGGCTTTATGTCCGATCTCCACATTTTCTGACGTCGAATGCCCTGCCTTTCGAAACCTCACTGCACGAGAGCGCATCCGCTTGAGGGTAACCCAAAATCTCACAAACGGTTGGTCTGAAAAGACGCGCTGAATTTGCAGGACAATTCACCTTGATGAAGTGATCCCGAAGGGAAAAGAGAGAGAAAGAGAGAGACCTCCGGACCTTCATCAGCGAGCCGCATGTCTACCGGAACTTACGAAAGCTTGGGATTAAGCAAAAGGTGGTGGAAATCCAAAGTGTGCATTGAATACTGCTGCTCTCAAAACTCGCAAGCTGGGTTACATAATATGAAAGATAGTCCTGTATCTAGATCGGTGTAAATGATAAGATTATGCTACTGAGTTACTAATGTGAATGTCACTACCTATGACACTAGTGACAGCGGCAGCTCGACGTTTCGTGATACCATGTCATTGGTCCGATCTTGCGTCGACTCAAGAAGTAAGTTGACGTGGTCCTATTTTCCCTGGATGACTAGTTGAGCAAGCATGGTAAGATTACGTGTTGTTAGTTTCAGTACGAATTGTAACTCTATGAGCCCTCTTGAAGAGTCTAGCTATTTGACAGTATGCCTTTGCAACGATAAAGGTCTTTGGCCGGGGACAGCAAATCTGGGTCCTAAAACCATGAATCTCGCACTGCACGATGCAGTCATGGTATCTAGTGCAGCCGTTTATACCCCGAGTTGAATGGTCAATTTGCAGCACCGTTTCCGAGATACACAGAAAGAGTGCCGAGCTGGCAACGAACTAATTTGACAGTTAAGAAAAGGGGTAAAGACTAAAGAGGGTAGGGAGTTGCAGGCAACCCTGATCGAGCACGCGGGAAACGATGAGCCTCGGCACACAATGGTGCCCGATACAAAGGAGAGTTCCTGTTTCGACGACACGTACCGTGTGTTTCCGAACGGAACGATCCGTACCTAGGTAACTAGCGTAGCGACGCTACTCGCTGAATGGACAGTTAGCGTCTTTTGCTCACAGGTCAACAAAAAATATGCTCACAGATCAACAAAGGATATGCTCACAAATCAACAAAGGATATGATCACAGATCAATAAAGCATAATTTAGATTATCTGATTGGTCATAGTACACTGTACTTCACTATACTAGCGAGGACGCTAAAGATTCATTCAAGTGGCGTCACTGTGCACAATAATTCGTCCCGTCTGTCATGAGTGTTTTCGTAATGCCATACCATTATACCTCTGTGCCTATTTCGTCCACATGTACGTATTTTGACTTTTCATGTCATCATCGTAAAAGCTTTGCCGCGTAGTCAAGCTTGTCTACTTTTCTTTCGCCATGAATACTAAACCGTTGTTCCTGCGTGGTGAGTAGTGCGATTTCGCCTCGGTGGTGGGCCGTTGTTCGATCAAACACCTATACGCTATTGAACGCTTTCGTATCAGCACGCTCACTGTCAATTTGTTCTTGTTCTTGATTCGGATACGATATGTCGACCATTTGACCGATTGGTTCCTCCACCCGTGTTAATGAGATCGTTCTCTGCTACAATACCTGACCAAGCCACGACTCGGTTGGGCTGCAAATAGGCTACGATGATCAGGATGCGTCTGCTCCTGTACGTACTTTTCATTCCCTGCGCGGTGTGGAGGCCGGCATTTACCATTGATACTGGTCAATCCTGGCCGCTACTATCGTCCACTCCTTCCAAAAACTCTTAAGTGCATTTGCAGTCACCTTAGCCTAATACTTTAGTGTTAATAAATGCTTGTCGGACACTGTTCATAGGTTGTAGGAAGCCGTTGAACTGTGATTCTACCGCGGCAATGCAATAGGCCCCTCAGCGTTTGCCACCCACGCTGCGATGATCAAGCCTTCACTGGCTACTGCGGTATTTATCACGGTAATTGAGGACTCTGAGATCGGCCGGTGTAACCTATAACAGTCCTATCGTACTCCAAATTTCTTCTTTCTTCATCTTATGACACTCAATCATTCCCATGCAACTGTTGTTTCTATCATTATGCTCGACAAGCTCATTGGCACCAGTGCATCACCGGCGGAATACCATGGCCCTTACTGGAACATCATCTGGGCAGGGTTCATATTTGCGATCGTTTTCCAGGCGGTTCAAGCGATATATCGTGCACAAATTCATCCTTTAAGATCGATTCCAGGACCTTGGATCAGCTCAGCTACGTCCCTCTGGATACGATGGCAGAGATGGCATGGCAGATTGTCCTTCGAAGCTGACAAGCTTATGGCAAGATACGGGCCCATAGTCAGAATCAGCCCAAACCTTGTGATCTTGAATGATCCAGAGGCCGTAGAGAGAGTATTTATTAGGAAGGATTTGGACACTTCGCCAAGGTCAATCCGTGCTTTGCGTGTTGGTGGTCACGATTGGACAGTTACATACCCCCAACACCCCGTCGCACGCCAGCGACGTCACCCTGTCATGATTGCGACGACAACTAAGAACATGAAGCTCCGACACCAGGTCTTCGTAGAAAATATCGAAGACATGGTTCGAAATCTCGCGAAATCGGGCGGAAAGAACTCAGAAGACATTGTCAACCACCTTCGCATCTGTACATTGAGAAACTCTCAAGTGATCATGGGAGGTTCTGCAGTAAATGTCGATGCAACTAGCTTTCCTCGTGTTGTTGGAGAGTATAATTTCCTCGTCGTTTGGAGACTTTGCCTTCCAGAATGGCTGTTCGGATGGCTTCAATATAGCCCTTTTTCCCATGCTCGGTTTCGCGTCCGATCGAGTGACAAGCTTTTCGATTTGGGTGAAGAGCTATGTCGACAAGCTGCGAAGAACGACGCAACGTTCGAAGAGGACCCTAGCATCTACAAACTTTTCACTGACCCCGATGCAAAGTACCCAACTCAATCGTGGACGAACCCGGAGCTTGGTGCGGAGATGGCAGGTCAGGGTAAGCATCTATATGCCGAAGGTGTCCAAGACATACGCTGACTTGAGCGTTTCTACTCAGTGCTCGCCGCGACAGAAACAACATCATCTGCGCTTGCGTTTATCTATTATGAGTTAGCAAAAAATCAGGACCTGCAACAAGTCTTGTATCAAGAGCTCTACGCTCATGAGGGTTATGAGGAGCTGGATTCTCTAAAGCTTGTAGATGCGTGCATCAAGGAAGGTCTCCGTTTCCGTCCACCTGTTGCTCTTACAGGGAGCCGCCTGGTTCCTGAAGGAGGCCTGAACGTTCTTGGCTACTTCCTTCCTGCTGGCACTGTCGTTACGACACAGTCTCTGTCTATGAGCCGTCAAAGGCCTGACCTTTTTCCGGACTTTGACATTTACAACCCTCGACGCTGGTTGGAAGATGAAGACAGTGCTGAAAAGCGCCGACTTCTCGTACCGTTCGGCGTTGGCGCCCGTCGCTGCCCAGGGAGCAACATGGCCATATATCAAATGCGTCTTATCCTTGCTGCTACGTTTCGCGCATTCCAAATCACATTGGCACCAGAGACAACACCGGAAAAGATGGCACCGTTCGAAGCAAACGGCTATCGGTCTCGTCATGATAGGTGTGACCTGATATTCACGCCTCGAGTGGTATGATGCTGTGTATACTAGATCAAGATGCAACCTTGGATCGCATAGTTTAAATTGGACACTCTTTCCATACAAAATACGTTTGCTATCAGTTCTAAGTCAAGGTGCATAAAACTAGCCAAAGGTGTTGCTCTAGCTACGGTAAGTTGTAGAATGTATCGTAGAAGTCTAGTAACATACTAGGTAGAAGAACACATTAATTCCAAACATCTGGGAGAATACCATCTTATTGATTTTCGTAGCAACATAGCAAGTCCTACCTAGGTACCTAGGTAGTAATACCTAGGAACAGAAAGTATGGTTAAATAAATACTAGAGACAATAAAGTCCTATGCGTGTAGTGTCGGAGCATTTTAGAGCAGAGCCGCCTAGAGCTAGGTAGTTCCTAATCAAGACAGGTGGTGTGTTTCAATGGAGAATTAGCGCGCGGTAATTGGTGGGGCGTGTTGTTGGGTGCACGGACAAACAACCTTCTCATTTAACTATGTGCTGCATCGGCCCTGCCAACAACGCAGGCGCCGGCTGCAAGAGTATCATCCAAGCTGGTAACCCCTATAGCCGCGGGCAAGGACCATAGAACTACAGCGGCGCTACGGTCACAATTGCGATATGTCTTGTGGAACACATAGGTGAAAGGGAGCCTACCCTTCATGACTGTTCCGTCTTCAAGTGCAGTTCATCGCACAGACAACTCAAGACCTGCACACACCCACCCACCGCAAACCCAACAGAGCTTCTCTTGGTCACTTTCTCTAATAACTATCTCAATCATGTCGCCCGCTAAATCGAAGGTTCCAGTTTACGCCCCTCCACTCGTCTTTCCATCCGTGCGAGAGCATAGAACGACCCTGGTAATTCTCCACGGTCGCGGCTCCACCGCCCACAAGTTCGCCGAGCCATTGCTCCAGCAAATGGTCTCTCCTGCATCCACATCAACAATTCCACCCACGGACTCATCTGCAGAACCTCTAAAATCCTTTCAGGGCCACTTCCCAAACACCAAATTCGTCTTTCCTACCGCACCTCTATGTCGAGCCGTCGTGTTTAAGCGTAGTCTCACGCATCAATGGTTCGACAATTGGTCCTTAACACAACCCGAGCTCAAGCAGCACCTGCAAGTTCAAGGTTTACGCGAAACGAGCGCGTTCTTACACGGCCTATTGCGGGATGAGATTGGAAGCGTGGGACTAGAGAACGTTGTCCTCATGGGACTTAGCCAAGGGTGTGCGGCTAGCATTGTGGCGACGCTTTTATGGAAGGGCGAGCCATTTGGGGCATTGGTTGGCATGTGCGGCTATCTGCCATTTCGCAAAGGAATGCATGACTTTGTAGAGGAAGCACAAAGTGATAATGACAACCGGCTAATGGGGTCTGACGGGGACGAAGAAGACATGTTTGAGCGTGATGAAGAGCAAACTGGAGGCGGAACAAAATTTGAGAGGGCTGTTGAATGGCTGCGCGAGGAGCTACAGATAGATGGGGACGGGACTGTCGCGGAACCACAGTCTATGCAGTCGATACCCGTTTTCATGGGTCATGGGACAGACGACGATAAAGTACCGAATGCGATTGGTAGACTGGCCTCGGATTTCCTGATTGACATCGAGGTAGCTGTTACTAGAAAAGAGTATGAAGGCTTAGGTCATTGGTATTCCGAAGATATGCTTCGAGATGTAGTCGTGTTTCTGAAAGGTCTGAAGGGATGGCAGAAACCGTCTTGATTGTCAAATCAAAGAACACATTACATACGTCTGTACTTTGAAGCTGTATTGTATCCAATCAAAGGCTTAGCAATGAAATCGCAAGAAAGCTTGCAAAACGCTTCTCATAGTTAGATCAAGTCAATTCTGCTGCTTTTGGACAGCGTTACGCTACGGCACAGCTGCAATCTTGCATACAGTTTGCAACAGTGACATAGTAAGTCTCTCAAGTTGTCTCTGTAAGCTATAAAGACTCGGTCAGTCACAACGCATGTGATTTGTACAGGCTTTCACTACCTCCTCCACACAGCCCTATGTGGGAGACAGGGTGCATGATTATGATTATTTGCTAACACATACTTTATCCAGAGTATTCTCCAAGTCATAAGTGCAAGGGTAATCACACCAGAGGAACTCGCCTCTGCGGTGAAGTTCGAAATTTTTGTGCCAGTCTGCAAAGTCGATGCGAGGACTGTGGTCAAGACTGGCGAATCTGTCCGGCTCGCAGAGGCGGCTGCGATGAAGTTAGTCCGCGAGAAGCGACTATCCCTATGCCCAAAGTATACAACGCGTATACTGATTCCATCACTGGACATGTGCGAATCGTATTAGAGTTCATCGGGGGCGTCTGTCTCGAGGACGTTTGGAAAATTTCAGCATCGAACAAAAGCAGGAAGTCATTGAGCAAGTTCGAGACTACTTCGCTCAGCTACGTAAAATAAGGGAATCATTTATCGGGTCCATCGATGGGACTGCCTGTAAAGATCCACTGTTCAATGAAGACCTTGGTGCTTATGGGCAATACGAACACGAATCAACTTTCAACGAAGGCATTATGATGGTACTCAATAATACTTCTACGAGTTCGTGGGTCGCTGCATTGAAAGTCCATGACATTGTCTTGACTCATGGAGATATGTCTCCTAGGAACATTATTGTTCAAGGTAGCAAATTTGTTGCGACATTGAACTGAGAAATGTGCGGCTATTATCCAGAGTACTGGGAGTATGTAAAAGCTCTTTTCAGACCTGCTTGGGAAAGCGACGGATCATGGACAAAGCCGTCAATCAGGTACTGGAGCCCTATCTCGTGAAGTTAGCTATATTCCTGCATGTGAGCAGTGTAGGAGGTTGGTAAATAGTGGCAGTGCTCTCAGCGCTTTGCAGAAGCCGGAACCTGTGTGCACGAGCCACATCCAGGCTAGATGGCTGATTACTGGATTGGGATCGTGCTTGAAGTGAACGTGCTACAATGGGAACTCAATATGCAACTGACCGAGCTGGAGAGCTTGCTTTCAATGTGCTATAATGGCATGGAACAAGTGCAGCGCTAGAAGAATTCTCACAGTAAGCATTAACTGCTTAGCCCATCTTACGGTAGCACTTCTGGTTCCTAGAATGCCCCGGACAGTTCGCTCCAAATGAAATCGGACAGACCAGAATCTGCATCCTCTAGTTCCACCCAGAGGCTAGCAAGGAATTCTGGATGCATAGTCATCCAACCATAATAACGCTGTCCACATATACGCCTGGATCGTACTCTGCTTACACCACCCCGAGCTCGCCAAGGTCCGGGTTTCGAAGGACCTCCTCACTGGCTCACATAGATATCTGATGGCCTAGATTAAGACTAGTCATCATTCCAAATGGCGAGATCCCTCTGCGTCACAGTAAGTTTGGCAAACCTCGTCTCTTGTAAGGCTATTGAGTAGCAGATTTCAAGTAAGCATCTACCTTAAAAGGTTTCTAGAGTTTCCATATATTGTTTGAATCATGCACTTAATAAATATATTTGCTAAGCTTAGATACTACAGTTGTTGCCAATCTTTCATTGCATAGCTTCCCATCTTAATCGCGCCCAGGGCTGTAATAAGTTTGGAAGAGAGTAAATCCCCATGTTTCATAGTTTCAATTGTGGTCGGCTAGATTAAGGTGGATATTGATAGGACAGCGCTACACTTTCTTGAGTAGAGCTGCGATAGGTGGCGACATCTTGCTCGGTTCCAATATGGCTGTGCAGTGCCGAGGAACGAGGACAAAATAATACCAGAGAAGGCAACAGCAGTGAGAGACAAAATGTAACGACATGTTCCAAACGACAGGCTACGGCGTTGCACCATGAAGCTCATTCTGACGGTATGTTGACCGATGGGTTATGCTTTCAAGTAGACTGACATCGCCTGGTAAGGGTATCATCAACCGTGCAAATCCGATAAAAGAGCTTGCTGAAGCACTTGTCAGTATCGCCGACAAACTTCCTCGGGCCCATCTAAATGTAGGACTCTACAAAACTGTCGATATGGAAGCTGCCCTGTCGAGGCTGTATGCTTTCATACTGATGTTCTTTCGGCTCTGTGCTCGATGGTACAACAGAAGCTCCTGTGGTCGATTATGGTCGTCTTTTAAAGATCCGTTCGAGCTCAAGTACAAGGAACTGCTCGAAGATATTGAACGTTGTTCATGCCTTGTGGAAAGTCTTGCAGCAGCGGGGGCGCGCGTTGAGGTTCGAAACATACACGCTCTTACAAAAGCGGATCATGCAAGGCTTCTCGAGATCGACGCTAGCTTCGAGAGCATGAACAAGAGTATTTCCAGCATCAGAGCCAGTCAGATGGCCGTGGTTAATGGCCAGTCAATGCTTATGGATGGACAAATCAGGCTGCGGGACAGACAAATGAGTCTTGACCCAGTCGATCCCGAGGTAATGCAATTTTCAAACAACCAGGCGAGTCTCCTCGATGGACAGGCGAGGCTTGAAGCCAAATCACGCAAATATACAAAATTGTAGCGTCGAACCAGTCAGTCCTCAACCTGACATATCGCACCGTATATAAATTGGAGATTCACCACATACTCGAGTTTTTCACGCCAAAAACCCTACCTGGCTCCGCTTTACGCAAAGTGAAGCCGTTGGCTCAGCGGAGACCAACCATGGCTAGTCCCCGGCTTGAAAACATGCTCCGTAAATGGGGTAGCAGCCCGCAATCCATGATCCTAGTGCTTCATACTGGCATCCGCGAACAAAACCAAGCAAGTGAACTTGCAGCTGACATCGTGAACCACCTCCGCAGCAAATCCCAGCATGTCTTTTGGAACATCTCCGTAGGAGTTTCTGGACACAACATAACCATGGAAGATTTGTTCAAATCCATCATCTATCAGGCACTTCAGCAGTGGGGTACCACATTTGCCGACTTAGGCGAACAACTTCATCCGCAGAAGATCCACGGGTCACACACAGATCGTGAATGGGTCGAACTGATATCTCTACTGTTTGCAAAGCTTCCGGCGGTTTTTGTCGTTCTCGAAACAAAAGATTTGCGCAACACGTACAATGTCGACCAGAACTGGACTGCCCGGCTGCTCGGGTATCTCCAAACGATTGTGGATCGTACGGTCGCCACTAAGTGCCAGGTCAAGGTGCTGCTTCTCCTATATGGCAGCAAGACAAGTATAGCTCCCGGCGCACCCCTGAAGGACAGTGTGCGTATAGCATCGCTCCAGCCTCAGACTGAAGTCCCCGCGCGCTTAAAGAATAAAACAGGTCAATCGAGTTTGAACCTAAAGGGCTGGAGACTGAGCAAACCACTACCGTCTGACGAGCGTTGAAGAGTGAAAGTTGAATGACTAAGGTTTCAATCTTACATCTTCTTCCACGGTGGACAGCAACACGTGTACAGCACTCACCAGGACTATGTACGGCGAGCTGGACATAGTCGCAACGCCACTGAAGCAAAGCTGAGCCAGCTGCCACCAAGCCAGCAGGTGACTGATGGGTAACTTTCCAACACGCTTGGAAAACGTTATCACGAAGTGGATACCTATTGACGTTAGGGGAGATGTCAAAAAAGCGGCCTCGAAAGGTGAACGAGTTGCTTATGTAAAGTTTGATGCTACACCTCGAGGCTCGCTTGGTGCGGATGACGCTGCCACCCGCTTCGACGGCTTCACCAAGATCCTTCAGACACAACCTCAAGAGACATAGAAGCAAAACAAGAGGAGCAAAACGAAAAAAAATACATACAACAGTGGGTATTCGCTAGTGGTCACCCACCTAACTACTAATCCACCGGTACGTTGCTTAAATAGGGCTGAGCGAACGGGAAGCCTTGCTTTCAACGTCCTATGGTCGTATGTATCAGTAATGCATGGTATTCGGTTTATATAGCATGACATCCATATCACTTCATCGTCCTCTCCTACGTTGTGCAACGCTTGGAAAATGATCGCTGCTGTGTATCTCCTCATGCCGTCCGGAATCCGCGCAGACCTCCCGCGGATTTTCATCGGTCTCTATCGCCGCTGAAGGGTTACGTATGACCAAGGAAGCAGTTACTTGAGGATTTCGTACTAATGTCACCGCCACGAGCTCTTATCGGACAAGATGACTTGTTGGTGGTCGAGTGACGGTGAACCATCATCAACTAAGCCTCATGACGTAGAAGCGAACCGCAGTTCGCACGTACGGAACAACTTGGCATTCGTTCCTTACTTCGCCATGTCAGGATGCATGGGATTTGTTGCGGTGAAGAGCGCCCTGCGCCCAACCATCGCAGCCAATCACAACACTTCCTCGGCGGCACCGCCACTGCATCAGCCCCACCTCAGTCGCACTCTCCTCGATCACACATCCCCACTCAACCAGATTGCGCTCAGCTCAGCCGCGATGGCACCCATGTCGGCTCTTCCGGGGATGGCCGCGCCTTCGCTGACCGAAGCAGGCGTGTCGCAATTAAAGGCGCGTGTGATCCTGCAAACGCCAGGGAACCAACCACCTGCACACCTCAGCCGCCCCTCCCCCGCCATAAACATAAGCACACCTAGCAGCTGAGCTCTTTTAACCACCTTCACGAATCTACTCTACCTATTCTACCTCTCCTAGCAAGCATAACAGCCATGTCGAGCAACGACTACTACGGCGGCCACGGCCAGGGCTACGATGGCGCACATCAACAGCAACAGCAAGGCTACGGCAGCCAGCAGCAATACCCGTCGGCGCCAGCGTACGGCCAGCCTCAGCACGACCAGTATGGCCAGGGACATAGCCCGTACCCTCAACAGCATGTGAGTATTAATGCGCCAGCAAGCACTCATGCGCAAATACTAATGAATACGTAGAGCCAGTACCCAGCACCAGCGCATGATCAGTACGGCCAAGCTCCCCAGCAGCATGGCTACAGCGCACCACAGGGCCAGTACGACCAGGGCTACGATGCCAACCGCAGCCACTCACCCTATCCGCCACCTGCGCAACACCACGACCCCAGCCAGCAATACGGTCAGCAGCCCTACGGACAGCAGCAGCAGCAGCAGCACAGCTACGGCGACCAGCACCAACAGCAAGGCTACGGCCAACAGCCGGGCCAGTACGGCCAACCTGGTGCGCCAGGCGGCCCTGCAGACGGTGAGCGGGGCCTTGGGTCCACACTCATCGGAGGTGCAAGCGGCGCCTTTCTTGGTAACAAGATGGGTGGTGGACCCTTGGGTACCATTGGCGGGCTGATTGCAGGCGCAGTCGGCGCGAACATGCTCAGCGACAAGTGAGTAACCTTTCAACACCACCCCACATGTACTTACCTTGCTAACAATCACTCAGGGCTGATGAGAAGAAGAAGCACAAGAAGCATAAGAAGCACAGCAGCCATAGCTCCCACCACGGCTCTTCGCACCATGGCTCGTCGCACCACGGGTCGTCGTATGCCGGATCTTCTGCTGGAGTGGGTGGCCTATATGCAGGCAGCGCTCATGGTCATGGACACAAGAAGCACAAGCATAGGAGCCGCAGCCGAGGAGGCAGCAGCTCTTCGTCTAGCAGCGACTCGGATTGAGGGTGCACTGCAGCTTAGAAGTTGTTGTGTTTGGGCGTAGACTCCATCCTAGCATCTTGCTAGTTGGATTAGACCATGACGCAAACCTCCATCCTGAGGTGCTTTGGTTTTTGCATTAATGATATCCTTCCTTTTCACTGCGAATGTGACTTTTTACGGAATGCCGATGTGAGTCATGACGCGAATATGCGATCATACATTGAACCTGTGATGTCCTTAGGAATTTTGTTGTTCTGCTCGGAGAGTGATTATGTTCCGAGAAGCCTTAGAAAGGGCGGCTGCAAATATCGTGCTGCGATCCAGGGTCCATTTGCTAGCACATTCGAAATGAAAGCCTAGTGCCGGCGCTAGCAACATTGGGCATCTTCAGAACAAATTTCGAGAACACCCCGCAACAACACTGCACAATCGATAAGAAGCCAAGATGGGAGACGTTCTGCTTCAGTTCTTCCGCACCACGCTGCCAGACGAACTTGCAGCAGTTCTCCAGGATGTTCTCAAGGCGACAGAAACTGCTGACCTTCTGACTCTTAGTCAGCTGCCGGAAATTCAAATCCTACTCGGACACCAGGACAACGATGCGACCAAGAATGTGAAGAGGGAGAATTTTACTCTATGGAGCGACTACATCTTCCACCGGCTAGGCCTGTTGTTCCCATTCCGGACTGAAGAGGAGGGAACACCAATCAAGGAAACACTCCAGTACCGAGTACATCTGCTCTGGGCCGTTGCTGTCGCATCGTTGAACGCCTTTGTACAATCCACAGTCACAGGACCTCCACTGGCCTATAGGCCTGCCGACGTGCTGTTCAGCAGGGATGTATCTACAGACACAGCCGCTGTCCGCAAAATCCAGCTGGACTTGATCGCATCCCTAAGCATAGACGGCGTTGCGGCGTATAAGCTTACGCCAAACATCGAGCTTCTGTGTCTTGCGGATACTATCTTGATCAACCCCGTGTTCCAGAAGTTCATCCAGCTTTCCGCTTGGGCTCGATTGAGGGTCACATTCACATATCAGAGGCTGCTTAGCGAGCCTGCGCCTAGCCTGCAGACCATTATCTACGAAGATCTGAAGACTGTTGAGAAGCTTGTGAATGAGTTTGACAGTACTCATCCCATTCCAGATCTTCACCCGAGTTTCGTTCTTGAGAGAGCTGCAGTACACACGCACCATGGCCTGGACAAGCAAGCGAAGGCCGATCTTGACCAAGCGACTGCAGAGCGCAAATTTGAGTTTGCACTGACTGGTCTGATGGGCAAGAGGACGAAGTTTCAACAGAAGGACACAAGTCAGTTGCTTGTTCTAGCTCGAAGCGCAGGAACGGATTCGAAGGCAACCGCCACAGAGGCGTCAGGACCAAAAGCCCTGGACCTCAACGATGACACGCTCCATGAGACGATCCAGTTCACAGAAAAGGTCGCATCAATGGACATCAAGGACGAGTCAAAACTCCCACCTAGCCTTGCAGAGCTGGACCCTGCGGATCAACCCTTATTGCAGCCCCTAGACTCAGTGATCCTACTTTCGCTGGCAGAGAGTATCAAGAACACAAATCCCGCCGATGGCATTACAAGAGAACAGACTATCCCGTATGCCGAGCGTGTATTAGAGGGCGGTAGCTCGAACTGGCAGGTTTACACACATGCTCTGCTTGTTCGTAGCCGAATCGAGGGCTACAAGACCAGGACCATGGAACGTGGACTTCTGCAGCTTCAAGCGCTCGTCGACCAAGTCATTGCAGAAACATCTGGCGAGGCGACATCTGACGCAGAGACGGGCGAGAAGGTGACTGCTTTCCTCCCCGGCGCAAAGGAGGGAGAGTCTGCGCCAGTAGAGGATCGACTGCGCTACTTTTTCTCACTCTGCTCACCATCACGATGGGAGCTGGAAGCTGAGCTTGCTGCCCGGTGGGTACACATCGGCGGTCTTCGCTCCGCGCTTGACATCTACGAGCGACTGGAGTTGTGGGCTGAAGCAGCACTCTGCTACGCCGCGACCGACAAAGAGGAGAAGGCGCGCAGGATCATCCGAAGACAACTTTTCCACGCGACAAACGGTGACGACTCACCTGCAGACCTGGATGCTGAAACCTGGGAGGGCGCACCGCGTGACCCACCTCCCGCCGAAGCACCACGCTATTACTGTATTCTCGGCGATCTTGACAGTGACATGACCATGTATGAGAAGGCGTGGGAAGTTTCTGGTAACCGCTACGCTCGCGCCCAACGCTCGCTCGGCCAGCGATACATCGTGCAACGCGACTATGAGAAGGCTGCAGAGGCTTACCAACTCGCAATCAAATGCAACACGCTCAACCATCCTGCTTGGTTCGCGCTTGGCTGCGCGTACCTCGAACTGCAACAATTCAAAAATGCAGTTGAAGCATTCAGTCGTTGCGTCCAACTCGATGAGACAGATGCAGAGGCCTGGTCCAACCTCGCAGCTTCATTACTGCATCTTCGCCCGAAGACCAAGACCCCCGAAGAGGAGGCTGTCGAAGGTAAGGTGACATCGCAACCCCGCACCGATGCTCTCAAAGCTTTCAAACGCGCCGCCACACTCAAGCACGACAACTACCGCATCTGGTCCAACGTCCTTGCCGTCGCCGCATCTACCAAACCTCCAAGCTATGCCGACATCGTCACCTCGCAGCGCCGCATCTGCGAGCTCCGCGGGGCAACCGATGGAGAGCAATGTGTAGACGATGAGATCCTGGACTTGCTAATCAAGCACCTTGTACAATCAAAGCCCGACACAGGTCTTGATCTCAGCGCCCCAGGGTTACCAAGGCTGGTCAACGAGTTAGTCGAGAAGCACGTCAAGCCACTTATCACTTTCAGCCCGAAACTCTGGGCTGTGCTGGCCACGCTGTACATGCACAGCGGACGACCGACAAGTGCGCTGGAGTGCCATGAAAAAGCCTGGCGCGCAGTTACTTCGCAGCCGAAGTGGGAAGATCAGGATGAGAAGGTGTGGGACGCGGTCGCACAGCAGACTGTCGACCTTGTTGATGCGTATGAGACGCTGGGCCCAAGAGAAAGGACTGAAGGGCTGGCAGCTGGCAGTGGGGAGTTGGTTGCAAAGGACTGGAAGTTCAAGGCGAGGAGTGCAATTCGGAGTGTGATGGGTAAAGGGAAAGAAGCTTGGGAGGATAGCAAGGGGTGGGAAATGTTGGTTGAGAGGATGGAGGAACTGAAGAGTGCGTAGAGACGAGAGATACCAAAAAGCATAGCAAAAAAATTCACAGTTTCCAAAGCTTGACTAGTAAAAACCGGCCCAGTAGAATATCCTGGAAGGACTTTGATGAACGGTTAGGCGTCCTAGGAGGCATGTTTGATGCATTTTGATGTGGTGGTCGGCCTGCCTGGGCGTACGTAGGCCGAACACCGGAGGGCCAGTTCCGTTGGCCTAATTATAACTCTGGGATGGCGAACCACCCCACCTCTTCCGTGGGTTGCCTTATACGGAGAGTAACCTTCCAATTACTTCATGGTATCTAATTGATAGGATTCATTAGTTCTTGCCGCAAAAAGAGTTGATCGTCCGTGTTATACGGGACACGGCCCATCACGAAGCTCCACACCAAACACCCGTTCGTTTCATGGAATACCTACGAGGATGACATCCTACTTTGCGAAGAACAAACAGCAGATTGTGGGGATCAAATTGAGATGCGGAATAATCAAACAGTGCCGGAGATCGACCTCTGGTAATTACAACATTCCGCTTTCTACCAATCAGAGCGGCGTTCGCTCGGACCCACTTGTTCAGCATCGTGCACATCTTCCGCCCCCAGTGACGCACAGCCTCATCACCCATGGCATCGAGTAGCGCTTACTTTCATGTCCGCGAAATGCAAGTATTCTGTTTTTAAGTACCTAAGACCTAGTTATATAGGGATAGTCCTCCTTTCCTAGTGGCATATTTCAACCAGAGCTTTCTCCTCACTTGTTTCTACATTACAATTTCTCCAAATCGTCGCTGAATTGGCCATGCGCACCACTCCCATATCACTGGCGCTGGGGCTGCTGGTAGTCGCATTGGATGCGGCCCCTACGCAATCACTTGAACTTAAGCGACAAGATGGAGGCAAGCTCGTTGCTGCTCACTTCATGATTGGCATCATGTCAAACAGGAACAGCGCCGCAGACTACGACACAGACATGAAGAAAGCAAAAGCCGCAGGCATCGATGCATTTGCTCTCAACATCGCTAAGGATGATTACACCAATGCACAGCTCAACTATGCATACGAAAGTGCTGCAAACAACGATATGAAGGTGTTCATTTCCTTTGACTACAACTACTTCACCACTGGTGAGAACAACGCTGTCGGTGAGAAGCTCAAAGTATACTGCGCCAAGCCAGGTCAGCTTAAGGTCAACAACAAATGCTTTGTGTCGAGCTTCAACGGTGACAACGAGCCGACGAAGTTGTTTGATGCGAAGACAATTCGCGCTGCCGCTGGTACCGACCTCTATTTGGTACCTAACCTTTCACCTCACAACACCGCCAATGCTGCCTCTAAGGTGGAAGACATCGATGGCGCATTCAACTGGGCTGGATGGGACAGCAATGGTGCCAACAGGGCTCCGAGCGGCGGCGTAAACATTACAGTTTCGCAAGGAGACTCCGCGTACACTGGGTGGCTAGGAAGCAAAGCGTACATGGCTCCAGTTTCGCCCTGGTTCTTCACCAACCTGCCTTCCAAGGCCTGGAACTTCCCTGGTGATTTGTTGTGGTTCAACCGTTGGAATGAGATTCTCGCACTTGCCCCTCCCATGATTGAAATTATCACTTGGAACGACTACGGCGAGTCGCACTACATTGGAGCGGACTCGGAAACGGACAAGCACACCGACGATGGTTCCAGCGCATACGCCAACAACATGCCTCATGGCGGTTGGCTTGAGATGGCAAAGCCTTACATCGCTGCATACAAGGCTGGCGCAAAGGCACCTACCATCACCGAGGAGAAGCTGGTCTACTGGTACCGTCCGAGTCCCAAGGCGGCGTGCGGAGCCTTCGACGGTATTGATACCCTCAGCGACTCCGTCTTCGTTGTAGCCCTTCTCAAGAGCGCCGGAGAAATCACTGTGACTTCTGGCGGAAGTACGAAGAAGATCCAGGCACCGGCTGGTGCTAGCGCGCATAAGGTTGACATGGGAGTTGGCAAGCAGACCTTCAGTTTCGCCCGTAATAACGCCGAGATTGCCACGAGTACCGGCGCACTCGAGATTACAAACAACTGCAGCCCAGTTAATCTGAATGCTTTTGTTGGTACTGTTAAGATAGCATAGACTCAAAGGAAGTGTATGTATATTGTAGTTATAGATAGAGAAATGAAGGCTTGGATTTTGCAACACTAGTAAATCATTTCAACTTCAAACTACATCTCTGAACTTCACAAACAGTAGAGTAAAACAGACACGACTCTAAGGGTGGGTTTTCTAATAGCGAGGTGCCTAGCCGTAGTTTAAAGGTTTAATGCACGTTAGGGCTGTTTTTACCATTTTCCATCCATACCCGGATCCCAGACGCCAGGTGCGTTTCAGTCTGTGCTGAGGACCAGTGTGTGGCTTTGGAGCAAGCCGGAGCATCCAACGCTCTGCAGAAATCGGGGATTTACACTTTTTCACCAACCCATACTTGTTCAAGTAGTTCTCCTGACCCTCAAAATAAATCTCCCTTGCACTCGGCACAGGGTTACACGAACAAAGCACATGGTATCACCCTTCACAGCTAGAAAGGGCGCCCTACCTCCACCATCACTAACACTCATCTTTACCTAGCATACAAACGCCGTTTGCAGCCTGCTATTTCTCCGCCACACACATATAAAATTCCCATCAAAACCTCCACGTCTTTATCCACCCACTCCTTCCGACTCCCCAGTGCCCAACACCATCACCACCACCACCATGAAGTCCTCCCTCCTCCCCATCCTCGCCCTCACAACCCTCACAACTGCCCTCCCCACCACCCCTCTCAGTACCCAGGCCCTTGAACTCCGCGCAGACGGCCGCGCAGCAACAATCTTCAAAAACGCCAACCTCACCGGAGACTCGACCTTCCTCCCCGCAAACAACTACTGCACCGACATGGCCAACATTTTCGGAGGGTTTGACGGGAATGTAAGGAGTTTGAGTGTTGAGGAAGGGTTCAAATGTGATTTCTATCAGTAAGCATTCCTCACACGCGATGGCATCGGGGAAAAGATTGTCAGAGGGATTGTGTGGGAGTGATGAAGGTGTGATGTGTGCTAATTGATTGCAGCGAGGCAGGGTGTAATGTCAACGACTTGACAGGCGGGGGTGCGGTGTTGGAGGTTGGGTTTCGGGGGAAGAGGGATGAGCGGAGGAGGTTGGGGAGTTGGGAGGGGAAGGTGGAGAGTGCGTATTGCCAGCGTCTTTGAAAGTGTTTGAACTTTTCTGGTCTGGATGGAAGATGGATGGATGTGGTGAGTTCGACTATGGTAGACATGGCCATCATTATAGCGCTAAAACAGTATGCATCTGATGCCTGGAAACTACATGATGCTTCATTACGCGTAAACATGGTAATAATAAAGGCCGTTATAATGGTTGTCGCTTGAACGCCGCAAAAATCATTTCTCGACCGAGTGCTAGACTCCATCCAGGTTCTGTTCTCCCTTCTTTGTGACTCCATCGTCACTCGAGCTCCCTTCGCCCCCATCCTCACCGCTTGCTTCACCCTCACCAGCTGGCGCCGTGTTGCTGGCAGATCCATTCACAGTGGTTTCACTTGGCTTAGCGGCGGCAGGATCCTTTGGTGGCTCGTCTACAGCGACAACAGGGGAAAGAGATGGGGCAGGGGCAGGTGCAGGTGCAGGCGTTGGCATAGAAGCTGGGGCGTCCTTGGCCGACTCGTCTAGCTTAGCAGGTTCTGATGGCTTAGTAGGTTCCGCTTGCTTAGCAGAGTCGTCCGCGAGTTCTGGCGGAGGGCTTGATGGCGGGGTCTTCTGCTTTGGTGGTGCTGTTGCTGGGCTTGCATCTGGGTCGTCTGCTGGAGGAGGTGGTGGCGCACTGTTCGCAGGCGCAGAAGCATTACCATTGGCGGAGGGAGAAGTCTCTGGGGCAGAGATGATCTGCGGCTGGGGTGGTCTGGCGCGCAATGCGGCGTTGGCACCTTCGCCAACAGCGTTCATGTACATGTCCGCTGGGTCTCGTCAGCGCACTATGCTCATGCATGCTCAATTCGGCAAAATTTACAACCAAGGAAAAGACAAAAGATGTATGAGAGATGAACTTACGGTCGTTCATTGTGTTGCTCCTCACAGCCTTATCCAACAACCTCGTCAACCTGGCCACCTCACTCCTCACACTCACAGAATCATCGATGGCGATCTCATCATACCCGTGCACACCCTGCTGAATCCCCAACCACATAACCTCACTGTTCTCCATTTCGTCCACCACGCGGTCAAGATCATCCCGGTACATCCTTGCGCGCATCGGCTGGCCCCTGCTCTTCAAGTACGCAACGAGGCCCGCGATAATGGTGTTCAGCGCGCCAAAGACAGTAATCAGAATATGCGAGCTTTCCGAAGCGCCGAGACCAGTCAACGCAGCGCCGAGAACGACCTGTGTCAGGAGCAAGGTATTTGAAAGCGCGGCAGTAAAGAGATATGTTGCGTTCTGGGCATTACGCTTCTGAATCGCGCGGCCGTACAGTGTTCTTTTGAAGCCAGGAGGCTTTGGTCCATCTTTCGGTCCATTTGATGGAGGTACGCCGACAAGCAGGCAGAATTGCTGGTGGATGTCTTGTTTACGGCTGCTGCCATTGCCGATGAAGTCAGAGCTCAAGAAGGGAAGGGGATTCCCGCCGAGCAGAGGTGTGCGCTCGTTAGGCGACATGATGAGCTTGTGGAACACTGCGACACAAGGGCAGTGAGGCTCGAGTTCCGGGGGAGTCAAATTTTGAGCGGCGATCAAGCGATTGCGCGATTCCAGGTTGAAGTTGAAGCTGAGATGAGGAAGCTACTAGCGACGTAGCGGGCAGACTAGGGGTTAGTTCCCGCTTTGGCGGATGAAAGCTCGTGGTCTAGCTCGAGCGGATTGCACAAGTTATGCAACGGACGGGACACTAGGATTGGGTGCATGTTCACCGCTGGTGATAACAATGAGGTCGTGAGGTACTCATGTGGTAGATACGAGGTCGCTCAAGATTCCTAGAACGCAAGGGACGCCACATGGCTTTCTACGAATGACTTTGGGAAGGGTCATCCGGTTACACAAGGCTGCAAAAACAGCTCTTATTTTTTGGAAGTATCCAGACCTATGTACAATGATCACAACAGAGAAACACCTACAATGCCCATGACAGGCGGCCCGTTCTTTAGAACGCCGATATAAAAGGAAAAGGAGCACGCGACGGCGGGAGACAGGGGTATTAACACGCCGTAAGCAGAACGCTGCAGATTGAGATGAGAAACGGATGCGTAGATTGGGAGAGATCTGCTAGTGTACAGGCTCACCTGGCGTCTTCGTCAGGCTGCACTTCGAGCCCACGTAGTCGCTGCGCCAAAAGTCCAGCAGCTGGCGGCGAAGCTGGACTACCCAGGGGCGAAAAGGCATTGCCGCCGTAACCAATATCGCCTCTGTTAAGCTTTTCGAAAGTCGCTTCCTGATGTATGGTTGAATTCCCAAGACCTGGCGGAGGCGATGCAAGTGGCGACCTAAAGGGGCTCTTGGGATCGATATCCATTTGCTCGCGGGATACTGGGCGCGATTCAATCGCAGCTAAGCGTGTAAGGTTGAAGGGAATTGGCTGCATGAGCGGAATATTTGAGCCGTAGTCGCCGGATGCTGACGAGCTCAGTGGGCCTCCAGTGAAGCGTACAGCAGGTGGAGGCAGCTGAGGTCTTTGTGAAAGACCGTCCATTTGGTCGTACATCTGCTGGGAGCGAGAGAGTGGCCAAACTGCACTTTGTCGTCGAGCTTTATTGGCTGCAGCGGATGTGCCGGGTGGCGATGCGGCTTGCGACGCCATGGAATCCCTTGAAGGCTTGTAGGTGCTGTACTTCGGTTCAGGTTGTTGTATTTCGTTGCGCAGCTTCTCCTTTCCGTCGGGTACTCGATTGGCAAAAACCACACGGATACTCTTGTACAGATAAAAGCGGTTCTTCCCTGTACAGCAGATGTGCAGATGGACCAGATATCGCAGGATGGGTCGATCCCTTGGATCGTCTGAGTTGCTAATCGCGGCTTCCGGTCGATCAGTTCCCAAATTCTTGCGCGATGACATCGGCATATCGATAATGGGTCCAGCTGAATAGCTGCGCTGACGTATGAACGTCTTTTGGCCAGGCTCCATGTCTGACACATCGTATGGTACGAGGAACAGCTTTACCGCTGTTCTGTTGGGGTTCTTCAGTACAATCTGTAGCTGGCCCTCTGCAGGAATGCGGTAGCAGCCACCTGGCGGTGCTTTGGGTGACGTTGACCTCCGCTTTTTCTTTTCCTTACGGCGCAGCTCTGCAGCGCCGTTTTCGCCATCGTGCTCATCGAACTGGAGCCGAAAATCGAGATTATCTTGCTCAGGCGCTGGGGCGGCATGTCGTCGTCTTCGCTTGCTGAGCTCGTGGGTCTCTACGGGAGGGGGGAGCGAATGCTCCAAATCGATAAGGCCAACGTAAGGACTTGGCTCGTTGTCAGATATTCTACCGTTTCCAGTATTGTAGCTGTAGAATACTGCTGGAAATGGAATAGTCACGTGTGGTGGGCATTTGAGACTCGATTTGCATTGCCCCCTTCCAAGTACTCCAACCTTGGCGACAAAGTCCAGCGGTCGCGAAGGTGTGGTCGACATTCGGCCACGAAGTATTGATTCCTCATATGAACCAACCATAGGCGCATGGTGCAGGGGAGACGCGTCTGACACGGAAGGACGGCGAGCGGCAAACGGTGTTTGAGGGCTTGAGTGCGGTTCGAACTGGACGAGTGAGGTCACAGATCGTCTGGGCTGGTGCGCCTGATAGGGAGTTCCACCACGTCGCAGATGACGAGCTGCAGGTGTACCAGATGCAGACCTTGCCATTTGAGTTGTCTGATACTGGTGAAAGGAGTCAGGAGAGAAGGTGTGTCGCCGACTGCTGCGATCCGGACTTCTTGAACCTCGTCGGGAGCTTGGTCGTGAGATGTTGTCTAGATCGGTGTTGTTCACTTGCTGTACCAACGGACTCGTGGGTGGCATGAACGTAAACGAGGTTGAAGGCGACTGGGAGATGGCTCGAGCACGCGATACAGGAGGAGGATCGTAGCTGAGCGCGCTGGTGAAAGCGTACTGAGCAGCATGTCGAGAGGGGGGTATAGCGGCTGCAGGAAAGGAGCGATTCCATGGAGCAACGGGCGAGGTTGCCAGGAAGTTGGACGAAGACACATTGCTTGAATCTGCGCCTTCCTCCCGCTCACGGAAGTCTCCAGAGTGCAGTGCTGAGCGAGGTCGCACGATCTCCAGGCCTGCTGATGCGTTGTCGGAAAGCTGATCAGGGGTCGCTGTGCGTGGTACCTGGAGATCACTGGAAGGAGGGGTGGGCGTCCTTGGGCGATCTCGGGAGGACGGTCGTGAAGACTGTAGGTTACGGTCGTGGCGGCTATCGTTCTGGATTCATATAGTCAGCTTCAACGGCCCAGATTTGACCTCTCGATACCCGCGGTTTGAAGTGCGCACCGGGGATCAGCTACTCACGTCCTGGCGAAACTGCCACAAAGGGCTCTTCACACGCTTGATCCTCTCAATCAGGCCATTCCGGTCCCTCGAAGTTGGTCGTGCTTCGTGGCTGAGTGGTTCGCGTGCCATGCTGAAGCCCATTCTACTCTCCAAAGACAAGCTGCCCAAGGGCGAAACGTCTTCGTTGAGGTCTGTCCTTTCTTCTTTTGCGGCTTCAGCTGACGACATCTGGCTGAGTGCAGTCCGCCATGGCGGACTTTCTTGAGGATCATGAAATATCGGCATATTTGAAACGACTTATCGCTGGAGACAACATAGGTACAATATTTGGCAAGGCCTCAACAGTGGTGGTGATTTAACGAAGGTGTGACAAGCGTGACGACGGGCGTGACGAGGAGCGTGGAGCACTGAGATGGCAGATCAAGGGTTGGGAGCACCCACTGGCCCGGCGAATGACACAAGAAGGAAAACTCAATTCAGTTCAAAGGATGCGCTGGCTCCAGTAGGCGCCTCACCGTGCACAATCTGCTCAAACTTGGAACGAGATGCTGTGAAGTGTCTGAGCGCAAGGTGCGGAGGTGATGGCGGCAGGGACTTGACGGATGACGCGCTACGATGGTCGAGAAAGGCGAGCTTGGCTGCTGTTCATGAGTCTTATCGGGCGCTGATAGAGCGGAACTGCGGGACGACCGAGTTTGGCCGGCGGTCTGGCTACTGCGGGAAGGTCACACGACGAGAAACGGCCTTTGCTTCGCTCTGCAAACGTTCAAAGCTTGCATGGTGAAGAAAGCGCGCGCTCAGCCTTCATGGTGCACAAAGCGGGCACGTCGTCTCCGCTGCGGCACGGTTGGCTGTCTGAGTGGAGCTCGGGTCTTGCTTATCGATTGCGCTGCCAAGGCGGCTGGAAGGCGCCTTCCCTGCCAGTGCATTGACGCGTGCAAGAAAATAACGAAACACGGGCAAGAGGAAGAAACACCTCATCCACCAGACATGGCAGAGAAACGAGCACATGACGGCGACTCGGCCAAGCCTGTGAAGAAGCAGAAGAAAGGCTTCCAGATCGGCCCTGCAAACCTGCCAGATGGCACCCACAGGCGCAAAGGCATGCTTCTCTCCATAATCACTGTTTGACCTCACACTAACTGGTGCGCAGTGAAGAAGATCAAGGAGGACATCATCTACAAGGCCAAGCTCAAGAAGCAATATGCTAAGCTCAAGGCGCGAGAGGAGGGCGCAGAAGATGCGCCGCGCAAATCTGTCTACGACCGCGAAGCAGAAGCCACTGGCGACCATGATGCGCCGGCCGAGCCCATACCAGAACCCACGCTCGAGCCCCACCCAGATCGAGTGAAGATGCTCGAAGAGCCCGAGAAGGAGACTCCCGTGTCATCGTTCGACCGACGACAAAGGCGGCCGCGATCGCAGCCATTTCAAAAAGAAGCTGAAATCGCGCGCAAGAAGAAAGAGGACGCCGAAGCACGGCAGAAGGCAAGAGAAGACGCAGACAGGGAGCGCACGAAGAAAATTGCCGAGCGCGAGCGCTTCAGAAAAGCAATGGCGAAGGCCAGGGGAGGCCCCAACGGGCAAAGGAAGCTGGGGCGAGAGAGTCAGGTTCTGTTGGAGAAGGCACAAAGGCTCATGGGCAAGTCCTGAGCTTGAGGTCTCAAACGTGACATGACGCGGCAGATCCAGCATCGAGCAACATTCGGCCAAAACTCGCAGATGAGCGAGGAATCAAAACACAGCAAACGGCACGGTTGTACCAAAGCACCCCACGCCGTTTCCCCGCTTCAATAGCGGCGACGCTTGTGAACACTTCCACGCTCTCTTGACGTGCAGCACCTAGCAAACCCTGGAATGAAAGCATGGACGGAGCTAAATTTGGCGCGCGAGCATGGTCGCACAATTGTCACCGCTATACTTCGTACACCTCCTCTCGGCAGCACCTGCGTGCTGCTAGACATCACATGCACAGCTTTCGATGAAGCGATTGCATCATGAGAAACCTGCACGAGTCTCTGAACTCGCACCTCGCTAGCGGCTATCATGTAGTGATAAGCCTGAATCTGACAAGCTTCAAATTCTCCGCGACATGTACCTGCAGCTTAGGCTTCCATCCACCGTTCCTGCCACTTGATGGATGCTTGGCGTGCCAAACAAGCTCACCCTCATTTTCCGAGATAACCCCATTTTCCACGCATTGCCCGAACCACGAGACGCAATTTGCTTTGTTCTCACACGGAGCGTCACATCCGTTCGCTTACTTTACACACCTATGTCACAGCTTACGTGCGCGGCTCTTCCCAGGTCGCACAATCTTTGTCCACACCGACCTTCTTCGTACGCCCTGAGCTTCGAGTTCTACTGGCAAACAGAAATGAGCCTCTAGGCTGGTATTGGTGCGTTCCAGACATCTGTAACGCCTCATCAGCCCTGTCTCGTTGATCGTCGCTGTGGAACGATAAGCTGACAATGCTTTTCGGACATACCGCCTCCAGCCTTGCCTTGAACCGCACCGGTCAATGATCTACGCGGGTCTTTTCCATCATGAAAGACCACTTGCAGGCTCCTCGGGCTAAGATCTAGGGCCGTGAGTCGGTCCCTGACAGTTACCAGGCCAAGACCGCATATGCCTATTGCAATGCACCATGATGATAGCCAATGATGATACAGGCATTCTCACCACCACTGCTCAAACAAAGACAATACATCGTGTGCATTGGTGATTGACTATTCCACAACGTACATGCCGCTTCACCGGAGGGCTGAAGAACCTTGAACAGTCGACTTGCAGCGTCCATCATCTAGGAGATCTGAACCAACGTGTTGACATTCCTGTTTGATTGACCTATATCAGCCATACATTAAGCTGACGGATCCAGCTCTTGTCTTTCAATTATTCGCTACCAACTGATACAATATATATCCTTTGTCGCAGAATTGGCAACTTCACTCCTCTTTTGGATATCAATTGCACTTCAACTCATCCTCTACTTCCCCTCGGTGCTTCTCGAGTCCTGCAAGCCTTGGTAGCAGACATTCATCATGGCAAACTCCGATCGACAACCTAGGAGGTGGACAGCGGCTGAAGATCAGACCTTACGCGAACATGTTGAGGCTCAACAAGCACAGGGTGGCGGCAAAGACTGGTGTCAAGTCGCCTTGGCGCTTCCAGGTCGAACAAACAAAGACTGCAGGAAGAGGTGGCACAACTCAGTCGCTGAAGGTTTACGAAAAGGCCAATGGTCAAAGTTCGAAGATCAACTACTGACCCATGGTGTACACCGCTATGGGTCGCAGTGGACAAAGGTGGCCACTTGCGTCACCTCGCGTAGTGCCGATCAGTGTGCGAAACGCTGGCAACAATCGCTTGATCCTCGCCTTGACCATAGCGAGTGGCGTGAGGACGAAGACACAGCACTATTGAAGGCGGTAGAGAGGCTTGGGCGACATTGGAAGGACATACAAAAACAACATCTTCCACATCGCTCGAAGAATTGTGTAAAGAACCGCTACTCAGTACTCGCACGCCGCTCTGCAACGCAAGCAGCCCAATACGACGATAGTTTAGGAAGCTCTTCCTCCGACCCAGGCACCCCTATACAATACGAATTGGATGCTTTATGCGTGGATCACTCCATGACAACTATGCCATACGACGGCCATGCACCATACATGCAGCAACAAAACTCGGCAGCACATAACAACGACATGGCATGGTCCTGGGCAGGGCTTACCTCTCCGGGTAATTCAATGTCAGCAAGCCATCAGCAACACCCCGGTACCCAACACTGGGCTACAAGCCATGCGTTATATCCAAATTCCAGTCAGGCAGCCACCCAAGGCTACTGGAACCTCGATGCAACTCTCGGCTCGCAGATTCCAGTCCAATACGTCAGCGCTCCAATGCAGCAGATGCATACCTATTCGACTTACGCAACTCCCCATTCCCATACAAGTTATGCACCCCAAATGATGCAATCGAGCACTTCAGGCGCGTTACAAGCACGTTCATCAACCTCGTCATCTTATAGAGCATGGCCAATTCATCAGCTGAGAGATACTGCGTTCTTTGATTAATCGCTGGGAGTAACGTGGTTGTCTTGATACAGATGTATAGCATATCTCATAGTCGTTAATCCAGCTCTTTGAAAAGTGAATTCCAAATGGAAAATATCTGATCATCTAATGAGGGTGGTTGAGTGAAGCTTATTTGACATCAATTGGGTTCGCCTCTTCTCCCGTATATTCCTTATGCGATACGTTTGCCGACTTCGAAGTGCATGAAGGAAGATTTCATTTGGCACTCTGTATGGTGCGTCTGCCTTAATCTGTATAGATAAGATCGCATGTACGCCGCTTTAAATTCTCAGGTCAGCGACATTCCTCAACTCACACTTTGCTGAGCTTTCCTTCTCTACTCTCATTTGAATATCTGGGGAAAGGACGGTGAGCAATCTTAGGATGTGTTTGACTTGCTTCTCACACGAAACAACGACCCGAGAGCACCCACGCCTACTGCAACGCCGATGACAACGCAACACCCACCCCTACCATCGAGACACCAACTTTCTGCGTCGAAGCAGCCCCATGCGTCGCCACTTGTCTAGCGAGATGTGCTTTATTCACAGGATGAGCAGAACAGCAGCTTTAAGGGGTGGTGGCTATCGCCATCTGGTCGGATGATTTGGCTCAGCCGACAAATCTTCAGTCACAGGAGATAAACATAACCGAATGAGGCCTGTGGTGGCGCTAACTCGCCGAGTAGCTCCCCCGAATGACCTTCAGATCCTTGGTCTTGAAAAGCATAGTACGGTTGCGGGAAGGCTTAAGTCTATTGAAATATTTAGAATTTCCGAGCGACCTGGTCACTACCCGCAGTCTGTGATTAACATTTATCCAGTCGATTTATTTGAGCACTCGTGCGCTTTTAAGGCCATTCACGGGAATTGGGAAAAGGTAAATATTAGCAGTTGAGGCAAACACGAAAGCGAGGCACAATGAACGCATGGCGTCGATAAGGCTGCAGGAAACGGTGAGGCGAAGTAGCTATTTTGATCGACCGACTCGCGCTTCTTCGCCCAGTACCGTTCGATTCTTTGTGCCTCTTGGTACTCTGGTAACTGTACAGGATAGGGGGAGTCTGGGGTGTTGATGACGTCATATGCTGCTAGTGAGACTTCGAATTGTAGCTGATGGACAAGCTCGGCCTAACGAGACGCTAATATAGTTCACAAGTCCTATCCTGAATATCGTATACCTCCATCAAGTACCCACGATGACAAAGCGAGGCACATCCTGAAGACCGAAGTTGATTACTCGAAGCATTCTGAGCGAAAACCCACTATTCTATCAGAGTGGGTGCAGGCAAATAAAGCTGAGCTCGAGTAGCTAAGTAAAGTGGGTATCAATATACATAGAAAGATTCACTAGAAATACTTAGATGAATGTGTATCAAGTTACAGTCCTCAGTAGCTGTAGACCAACAAAACGAACCTTTACGCCTGGCAATTGTCCCGATGCCCGATGCGTGAAAATTCCATATTCTTTGGGAAGGTCAGTTGCAGTCGTGATTCTTCGTATTTAGGTCTCGTGAGTTGATGATGCTCTCTGTTTCGAAGCTTGAAACAGGCGCTAACTGTACGAGGCAGCTGCAGATTAGAGGACCACGGCTGGGGCTCCGAGATGATCGGAACAATTAACGTCCTTCGTGTTTACATCCCCGCAGTTTCATCGTCATTATACACGTTCAATGCATTGATTCGTCGGCCCACACTTTGTCTCTGTATAAATTGACCATGAGGACTTCATGCTGAAGTTCGGCCAGCCGATTGCGTCCTTCATCGCTGATATGTTCTACTTCCTTGCAAGTGTCCTGCTTTTGCGAGGCTTGGGAGCGAGCGCTCAGTCGCAACCTATTCAAGTCAAATCTACGGGCAACCCGATAATAGCTGATGGATCGTACTTTTCTGCAGATCCGGGCCCATTAGTTGTCAATAACACCTTGTACATATTGGCTGGTCATGACGCAGCGCCTAAAGACGATAACAGCTTCATCATCAACGAATGGGAGATTTTCGTTTCGAAATCGACACCTAATCCTGCAGGGTCGGACTGGGACTTCTATCCCGGAATTATCAAGCCAAACGAGGTATTCGCTTGGGCGGCTGCCGGAACGGCGTACGCAGCACAGATTGTGGAAGGGCCGGATGGAAGATTTTATCTATATGCACCGGTGACAGAAGTTAAGTCAAGCAATGCGGACAAGTTCGCGATTGGAGTTGCTGTTGCGGACAGTCCCCTGGGCCCCTTCAAAGACGCCCATCCCTCAGGCCCTGTGCTATCGCAGTCCGTGCCTTCACCAGGGAACGACATCCAAAACATCGACCCGACGATCTTAGTCGACGAAGATGGAAAAGTGTACGTCTATTATGGAACTTTTGGCGCCCTTCGCGGATATCAATTTCAAAGCGACATGATCACACCTATTGGTGAGGTTACGACCGTCTCAACATTGACCGGATTCTTCGAAGCACCGTGGATTACGAAACGCAACGGAACATACTACATGTTGTACGCTGCAAACAACGCGGGCCCTGATTCTCCGTGTACACCTACTTCATACCACGCTTGTATCGCGTATGGAACCTCAAGCTCACCGCTGGGGCCTTGGACCTTCCGCGGAGTCATCCTCGATATCGTATCGTCCACAACCTCGCACCCTGGTGCAGTCGAGCTCAACGATGAGTGGTTCCTTGTTTACCACACTGCGGATGCTGAAACCGGAGGAAACTTCCGGCGAAGCGTTGCATTCGATGTGATGACCTTTGACGATGCTCAAGATCCACCTCGTATCAATAAAGTGGTACAAACAAGGCGGCCAGCACCGCCTGCGGAGCCAACACGCAATATCGCTCTCCGCGCAAAGGCGAGATCTGCAAATACGACACCAATTCAGTACTGGGTAGCTGCCCTGAATGACGGCAAGATTCCATCAAACCCCCTTCCGCCTGAGTATTGGTCCTCTTATGCCGGCGACAACTCACCCAAGACATCTACAATTGTTCTTACTTGGAATGAGACGATCGCTATGAACGGCGCTCGTATGATCTTTTTCGCTGATCAGCCTGCTGGTTCGAATATTGGCGTGCCGCCACCTGCTAGTTGGAGTATGGAGTATCTTGCCGATGATGGGTCGTGGACGCCCATTGCCGCGACGTATCCGACAGCTGTCACAGATGATCCTGCTGATGTTGAATTTTCGGAAGTCAGGACCACATCGGTGCGGGCTGTTTTAGTTGCATCGGGACGTGATAGTAAATTCGGTGGCGTTGCAGTGAAGGAGTGGCAAGTTCTGGCGCCAACTGCAGCGTGACACAATTGTCTCTCACAGATAGAACCAAGTAGTTGTAAAGAGTGAATCACAACTCATTGTTTAGGCATGGTCTTGAATATTCTGCTTAGCATAGTTTTGTTCTAGGCTCATCGTTCCTCCTTCCAAGATACGCTCTCCAAAAATTAAGAAATCAGTGGCACTAAGTTTATAGCGGTGACTAATTACGGGTATATTGCACAAAGCTGGTACAAGGCTTGCCGATACTTACACTCAAACTACATACGTTCTGGTTTTACTATTTCTTCGGTATCCCATCTTGGTCGTCAATACTATGGCTCACTTATCCGTAGCACATGCCCTCAATGCTGCACCTTCCTTCGCCCTTCCACCAGCATACTGTTGAAAGTGCCTGACCGGGATCTTCTGCGAGTACAACCAGTCAACCTCGTCGGTGGTGAAGCCGTGCAAATCCGGAACCAAGAACCAAGAACCGATGAAAAGAAGCACCGAGGTAGCCATGAACACGAATCCTGTACGTGCGCCAAGGTTTCCAGCATCCGTGTTGTACATGTATGGTACTGTGAAGGTGAACAACCAAGTCACTGTGGCATTTGAGACCACGCCTATGGACTGGGTTTTCGCTCGCAGGCGGTACGAAGAAACTTCGGCGGTGATCACCCAGCCAATGGACGTCATGGTGAGGAGTTGCCATGCAATGAGTGCGTTCCTATCACAACTCGTTAGTCAACATTTCTCTCAATCTATGAATAGACTTACATCAATATGGCAACAGCCCACAAACTACCCTTGGAGGTCGAATAGTATAGACCGCCAATGACTGCCATAGTCACGATGTTCACAGCGACACCCGCAAGCCAGATCGAGCGGCGACCAAACTTCTCTATGTAGAACCAGCTGAACACGATAGCGATGATGGCTAAACCAAAGCCACCAATGCCAACATCAAATGCGTGTACTGCTGGAAGTCCAGCAATAATCAAGAAGTAGGTGTTCTGGGAAAGTAAAGACGCCCCATTGAGTCCGGCAGCAAGGAAGAGCCAAAACACTGTGAATGTTCGCTTAAGATTCGTGCCACGGAAAAGCTCAAGGTAGCCAGCACTGCCGTGTGCTTCAGCCTGTGAGCGCTCTTGTTCTACTTGTTTGCATAGAACCGCAAGGCGGGCATCAATATGGTTATTAGATCCATATAGCCGAGACATCGCTTTCTTAGCCGCAGCGATTTTGCCTTTCTGAACGAGGAAGGTTGGTGACTCCGGCATGATGGTGAAGGCCAACCCAGCAGCAACAGGCCAGATCCACTGCAGGGCGAATACTGTCCGAAAGGCAGAAGGCGATATATTTTCGATATACACGCGGATCGTGACAAGGCCGACTGCTTGCATCAAGACCATGAACAGAACAATACTGGACTGTATGGGGCCTCGAAGGCGCAGGGGCGAGATCTCGGAGGCCCAAGATGTGGCTGATGCGAAGATGCAACCAATAGCCAACCCGTTGATCATCTTTCCCCCGAGCAGCATGCCCCTGCTTGTGGCGGCGAACTGGACGCCAACACCTACGATCGAGATACAAGCGGCGCCCACGCAGGCCCATTTGCGTCCAATCCGATCAGAGACAAATCCGATTCCGAATCCTCCGATAGCTTGAAGCAAATACGACATAGCAGTCCACATCGATGCCCATATCGAAGGAACGAACAAGGATCCTGTTGCTGTGTGCTCGCCGAAGTAGAGTAGAAAAGCTGGCATGGAGATCGAGGCTCCGTTGATGACGCTGTCGTAGCCAAACACTCCTCCAGCTAGGAGAGCAGCAATGGAGTGGGCCAATATAAGCTTGTGGGACATTGCTGAGGCCCAGAGTGAACTGTCGCGGTCCTTCTCGACGAGGGTTTCGCCGAGCTGCAGGTCGTCGTTGGCCACACGTTCAATCATTGTGGCGCTGGGTAGATTCTGCTTCTCGAGCTCGTCCTTCATCTTGGATGCTGGAAAGGCTTGTTTGCGATATGGATGCAATGTGGACTGAGGAAGGTTGAAATTGGTCTGCTGGCTGTTGGAAGTCGCACAATGGGCTACCCTGTTGGAGCCAGGACTTTAAAATAATAACGAGAATATCCCCATCATGCCAAGCTGCTTCTGCGGAGTCGAAATCTGGGGTAGTGTGGAGTTGTAGCAGTGATGGAGTGTGTTCTAGTGCCGAATGGCTGAGCTAAGGCATTTGGTGTTTGAGGGTAGGGTGGACAAGGTGGACGGGTGGACTTCTCTCGTTGCCGAGACTCTGATCCGTCCCACACCACGTGACCCAAGTTATTCGCAATTAGGAGCAGACTTGCTTGGACACAATTGCCGAACTTTAAGAGAACCTATGGACTTTGCTTCTTGTAACTTTTTGTTGACCAGGCATAGTGATTGGCTATTGGCTTAAGTGTCTCTAGAAACGATGTCTGTCTACTTGAACTCTTGTGTCGAGACTTGCCAGCGCTGTGAAGATGGTTGCAAAAGACGATATGTAATTTCATCCCCACAACTGCATTGTAAAGGAATGGAATATACAGAGCAGATTATCTAAGGTCTCGCTTGCCCCTAAGTATCACGCGTTGGGTCGAAGGTGGCAGGCGAGGGGGCAAGTACAAGATGTGGCCTAAGGGTGGCGTGGGCGCCGTCCTCGGTTTATTGGGTTTGCAAGGCTTCGTATGTGTTCAAAAGTCCTGTTTCGTGCTGAAGAAAGTATATCCAAAAACTGGGACATATGTTTCAACGACTCCTTGCAGACCTAAAAGGGTTGATCGTATTGATCGCTATATGAGTGTCGAAGGAACACTTGCAACGAAGCTGGAAGGACTCGCAGGCTCAGAGAACATACCAACAGAAAATTTTGAGCAATTTGCGTCCCAATTATCTTCAAGAGACACCTGGATGTAAGTGTAGGAGCAATGCCAGGTTCGATGACGCACCCCAAGTTCCCAGCTGCGCTAAGGACTGAATGGCATGCCGGAAGATCAATTGAGGTGCATTGAATGCAGAGTCGTCCGCGTTGTTACTGTCCGTGAAGCCAGCCATGATTGCCTCAAGCGCGGAGCGTGACACGCCCTGCTTTTGTTCTAGTCGCTGAACGATGAGCTTCTTATGGCGTGGGGATACCGTGTGAGCGAACGACCAAATAATGACATGACACAAGAACAGTCCAATAATATCGTAAGGACCGTTTTCACACCGATTGCTCAAGATAGTGCTTATACATATGGATGCATCTTCCACGGCGCGTGTTGCTTGCTCTGAGTTCTGCTCAGCCCAAGTTTCCAATCTACTCATGGCCGCCTTTGCCTCTGCAGGTCCAGATCGTCCGAGACAGTCCTGAATATCAGAAATGGGGAACATAAGGTACAGTTGCGCAAGATAAAATGTGATCGTTGAACAATGCTGCAATTGCGCAGATGTTGCATCAAGACGCCGGGCTTGGTGCTGCGGATTGTACGAAGTATTCCAAACTTCTAGCATGGCGAGCAAATGCGCTGCACGACGGCTTGAGTGGGAGGAATTTGTCGGTATCGTCGATTGGAAATGTGTTGGCTCCTCGTATGTTCGTAATACAGCAAGCGTTTCCTGATAGTGAAATACCTCAGACATAATCGCAGCCATGAGCAGATTTGCGCTCCATGCGTTCACACTGGGGAGAAACAATGCAACCCCGGTTTGGAATGATTGTTCCGGAGCTGAGTGGAGGAAGGCCGCAAGCGATCCGAAGACAGGGCAGGACGGCTCAGAAGCAGATCCCAATCGGTTCTTCCATGACCGTGCAGTTGCCATTGCCCAGAAGTCTTCGTCACAAGGGCACTCCCATTTCTTTACGTCCGCAGTTGTAAGCATGCCGTTCATTCCGAGAATAGCCGGAAACTGTGAGTCTATCATATACACAAACCAACGCAATCGTTTGTGGCTCTCTTGTGTTGCCCAGTCCAGCCAATGCGACTCCAATGTAGATGGACTCTTTAAATGCGCTACTGAGATTGCATGCCCAGGCGGATCAGTTTGATTCCCAGGATACATCTCGTTGCTCTGGTGGTTTTTAGTGTTTGGCAAGCGCCTGATGTACGTGACGACCACGCCGCGGAGAACCTCGGACAATTCAAATGCGCGTTTATTACCGCACCAGAGGCCCATATAACAAACAAGCGCTGCGGCGTAGATTACCAAAGGTTCCCGCATGAGACTGTTATCTTCCTCTATTAGAGCTGAGAGATTCTGCCGTATACGATCGAAGACAATGATGCCAAATCGTCGCGTGTGTCTCAAACGACTATAGCATGAGCCAATGACCAGCATTATGGCTAGTAATACCGGTGGAAGGGCCTCGACGTTCACCGTCGGTCGATGCAACACTGGCGCTTGAGGGAGAAATTTGTTGAAGAAGAGACTAATGAAGACATTCACCAGAGATAAATCAGGCAAAGTGAAAGTATCCTCACCGTCTAAAGCTTCATCCGGGCTCAAGAAATCACGAATACGTGATATTGTGGCTTGACTTATCTTGACGCTCTCGTCAACGCTTGCAAAGATAACATCATCCGCTGGAAGTACAATTGGTTTCGCCCTTGCTATAGGCTTTGATCGCGGATCCCACGCAAATGGCAGACGGTCTTCGTGTGAGGATTCGTTCGGTGGCGATGCAACTCGTGAGGCACGATCGGAACGAGACTCATCATACCCATGTAGTTGTGGTATGGATTGTGAGCTCCCTGAGAGTCTTTCGCCACTGAAGAGCGAGTTTGCGGTCTCGTTAAGAGCATAGTTAGACGATACTGATGTATTATTGTGGTCCAGCACACCCACAGTGCCCATACCTGTGGGGTCGTACTCGGCGGTAGTCCACCCCTGAAAGTTCGGGCTATATGCGAGATCCGTCTCACGCAACGCTGCAAAGAATTGAGACGAAAACCAATCTGACGCGTCAGCGGCATGGTCTAGATGATAGTTCCAGGGTCTCGCAAAGGCCGTGTAGTCAAAGTATAGACTGGATTGACCCATTGGATCTGCCCAAAGTGCATCAACGCCTTCTCCGGCCATAAGCACGCCGACGCCTGGATCTTCGAGAGTTGACGATTCCAGCGGGGCACCCTGTATCTGTTGTAATGGCGATTCTTTGCGAGCTGAGAGGCTCTGAGAGGCCTGCTGATGCCGGGGAGGACTCGCGGAATTGCCTTTACTGCCTCTGGGGGTCTGAAGAGACTTCGAAACACCTCTCGCGGGCAGTGGTCGTTGGTGAAGCAACTCGTGCTTCTTGCGCAGATCGCTTCTGGTGAACTGTCTCCCACATGTCTGACAGCGATGTTTTTGGGTTGAGTTATCTGATTATCCGTAGCTCGAGTTAGCAATGAATGGATCGCCGTCTTGCTGTCTCGCATTTCAGAAAAGGTCGAGTATAAGCAGATCTAACTCAAGATAGTCAATGCATGGCTGTCGTTTTGTCCTTATCTGATAAGTAGCTAAAGAGGCTAGAAGGGACTTTTACTCTCCTCGCCCAGGGCCTAAATGGAAAAAGAGCTCCAGGGTAAATTGTACACGTGAAGGGTTCTATTCTACAACAGACAGAGGATTGCGGGCGAACAGAACTCACGTGTCTTCATATGACGTGCTAGGTTCTCGGGGCGAGTGAAGCGTTTCTCACATTGCTCACAAGCCAGGGTCCTGGAGTCGATCGCGGCATCATCGTTGCCGGACATTGAATGCAATCTGTTTGGGGTTGAATTGTGGTGTTCAAGGGTGGACGGGACATGTCCACCTGAAATAAGACATGAAGGAGCGGGGAAGAAATTCTAGGCTAGCCAATACGAGCCTTTGTCCACCTTAAACGCGTTCCGTCCACGAAGCACTTTCAATGTCCACCTCGTACAACGCGTTGCCCGACGCTTGTTTTTTCCTCACACAGCGCGAACTTCCCTAAGCTATCGTTCGGGAAAAGAAGTCGTGCCGACGCGCTGACGATGTTGATGATGCCTCGACCGCCGTTTTCCCAGTGGCGCACGCTCAGAGCATCTACGAAGTGTTCTCCTTTGACTTCTACGTGATTCCCAACATCACTATGGCTGAGAAAACCCTAATTGAACCTTTGCGCATCTTGCGACATGATGGAAGAGTGACGGTTGGTCCCAACGCATCAACTTTTACCCTCGAAAATCATGAGGACAATTCAGCCCCAGCACAGGTAGTACTTGACTACGAGCAATGTGAAGGAGGCATCCCAATATTCGAAATCGCTTCTGCCTCCGGAAATAGCTTGATTACCATAGCTGTTGTATACAGCGAGGGTATTGAGGGTATTGATCACGCTACAGGTAAGACACTAGATCATGAGAGCATTGAAGTGGTACTGACAGCAAGCAGGTGACGGACCGTTCTTCCTTTTCTCCAATGCTATGGACACATACCGCAGTACTACTGTAGAAATCTGTGCATCGGAAACCTCGCAATCAATACGAGCTGTATACGCCCAACGGTCGCAACGATATCAGAAGATTATTCTTTCCACGCCAGCTTCGTCTATTACGTTCTCAAAGATTGCCTTCGAGCGCATCCGACCCAGCGCGCCCGAGAAATCCTTGTTCACGTGCTCCAATCCATTATTGAACCGTATTTGGCAAGATGGTGTCAAAACTGTGGATATGTGCACAGTCGCTAAGGGCGAGACATCCTCTGCATGGGAGGTCACAGAGAAGGGTACCCAAGTTCGCGGTCAACATTGGGCTCCGTGCCGACGAGGTACACGGTGGGCAGACAAGAGAGTGCGGTTTCAAGTCCAGATCGAAAATGGCGGCGCGAGCTGGGCCGTTCACATGGTTGCCAACGGCCTGATCTTCTGTCTAGACGTAACAGAAAGAGTCCTTTACGCGTGTGAAGGCCTTTCAACCGAGTCTACAATCTTCCCTGTTGCACAAAAGGGCCGATGGCCAATTGGGGACCTGAACTTGGATGCTTGGCTAGACATTGAAACCGTCACTTGCGGTAGTAAAGCGATGGTTTCGGTACAAGGCCGTCAACTGGCGCTCATTGAGGACCTCGACATCAGACCTATCCTTGGCGGAAGTGCCAACAACACCGGTTCTATTGCATTCGGTGGACCTTGTCAGTGGGTTGCTCGATATCGCCATCTAAGCGTGCACAATCCGGAAGGGAAAGTACTCTACGAGAACACCATGTTACTTCACGATGTAGAGCGAACATTGGCCGACTTCCAAGTTGGAACCAATGCGCTGTCTTGTACAATTGATGGCGCGAAAAGAGATCGAGCTTGCTTCGGTGGGGATCTCTATGTCATGGGGCGCTCAATTGCTCACTCCACCATGGCCTTCGAGGCAATTGCAGGCAGCATCGAGCTGTTGACAAGTCATCAGACTAGCGAAGGGTATTTGGGCAATCTGTGTCCTATTCAGGCGCCCGTTCACGACAGCCATGATGAGCCTCCTACATATGCCTTCTACTCCTTGTCATACGCATTACTTCTGGTGACTGCAATCAAGGACTACTGGCTGCACACGGGTGACGAATTGACACGGTCGCGGTGCCTGCAGCCATTGGAAAGGTTGATGGCATTCACCGAGCGTCATATTAACCAGGGTATTGTCATCGCACCTCCACCTTTGTCTAGTAAGTAATCAAAACTTTCAGGGTATACACAGGCTAACCCTGTGTAGTGCACTGGTTCCCACTCGGTGGTCCCGTCTTTGGAGCATCAAGTGCGCTGAACAATGCATACTATGAAGCATTGCAGGCCATGTCGGCCTTGTCCATAGACACAGCCACCAAAGATAAGTATCAGCTGCAGGCCCACAAACTCAAGGCCAGCATGCTGCAACATTTCTACGATCCATTCAACGGTATCTACCATCTCGATAAAAGCCTCCCAGCTAGCGGAATCTGTCAAGATGTCAAGGCCCACGCCATGACCCTGGGCCTAATTCCCCATCACGCGGACGATCTCGAGCACTTGACCGACTCCAGCTCTGATCTGCCCCGCGCTTTCCGCGGTTTAGGTCACTGGGACGTAGCAAACGTTGCTAGCCCTTATGCGACTGGTTTTGCAGTTGAGGCACTGCTGTCCCAAGATCAGGGCACCGAAGCTGTCAGGCTCATCGAACGTGTATGGGGTCCCATGGCTGACCGTGCGAGCCCAAACTACTCCGGTGGACACTGGGAAGCTATGAAGCCAGATGGAACGCCGCACGGTCATGATACGTCACTAATGCATGGCTGGTCAACGTGGCCCGTGTCACTTATGCCTCGATACCTGGCTGGCCTACAACCCAACGAGCCGGGTTGGAAGTCCTTTAGCATTTCTCCAGTCCTTGCTGGCTTGAAAGAAGTTAAGTGTACGTTGGAAACTGTTGCCGGTACCATAGGCGTTGAGATTGAGATTGACGAAGCCAACGGCCATGGTGCACTTAAAGTCCTTGCTCCTTACGGTGTTCGTGCGCGGTTGCAGTCACCACTGGGCTGGATCATCCAAGGGCCTGAGTCTATTGAGGGCACAGGTGTATGGCAGAAGTTCTTCTTATCTGAGTCCTCGTGTGACAAGGATGTGGAGACGAGGGCAACCGCACATTGGACAGTCGCATGCGGGACACGGCAGGAGCAGCAGAGTAGCCTGCCCAGCAAGATCCGCTCTCTGCTATCACGGCTCACATCGATACGTGCCTAGGGTCTTAGGTATCTAATGGCTAACATAGCGTTCCCGGAGCTTCGCCCTTACAACTTATCATATTCCAGTGTAAACTTAACCTATTCGAGTTGAATTACAATATTTCCAACTACGAATGACAATAGACTGTGGCTCGTAAATTGAAGAACCAAAATGTATTTCTCTGCTAACTAATTTTTTTGTCGTAGAAAACAACTGCTTATGTCATTGTATTATTTGGTCTAATACATCTCCGCCATGTGTTTTCCACTGCCCCAGGTATACGACATAGGATCCAAGGTAAGGTCGGACGAATCTTCCGCTCTGTGCAAGTTGGATGTTTTTTTGGCAGCGCGTAGGACCTTCTTACCGTTCTGCACGCGGTGTGATTGTTTTTGTGCCTGTTTTCCCATTCGTAGCTCCTCTTGAAAACTCACCTGCTGCGGCCGTGCCGGCAAAGCGCTTCCCACCAACTTGTTCGCCTCATAAAGTCCCTCTAGCTGATCCAGCGCTTCTTGCCGTGCAGCCTTCTGGTGTGCAGCCTGCTGCCCATCGGTATTCTTTTCGAAGAAGATGCGATAGGAATTGTCAGCAACGTTAGCCATTTCGATATCTCGAGCTTTGCTTTTGCCTACGCGCCATTCGCGGAAGGAGCGAAGTAGGTTGGGAGGGACGCCACAGCGCGCGATAAAGATCCAGCCAATAAGAATAATGACAATGACGACGCCGACACCAATGAGGAAGCCCATGGCTTGGGGAGAGTAGTGGGATGGGATGTTTGAGGAGGTTGCGAGAGCGTCCATCTGCGTTGCCTGGGAGAATTTACTTAGTGAAGTGCGAGGGAGAGTGTATAAGTGTCGTCGTTTACGATATGGTAAGTTGTTAAGAGAGATGAAAGGAAGCATTCGAAGTACTGAGTGAATCCAAGAAAGCGTGAGGACCTAGCATTGTTGGGTGGGCGTTATGAATTGTTGAATGGTGCGGTCGCACCTTTGGTGCACAACACTGAAACATGCCCAAGAAGTCTTCTCAGTGTATTGTACCAAGGGTTAGTGTACAATCATGAGAGGTGTCTCAATTTCATATAGGGATTCTCGTGCATATCACTCTTATTTCTCAAAATCAAATGAGTTATGCTATTTATTCATTGTCTGATTCTACTGCCTCGTCCGGACTGTTTCCCCAGGCCCGCTCCCAAACCCCTTCAGCGCATCAATGCTCGGTCTTCTTCCCTCATTAAATGGCCGTGAGTAGCTACTCGACGCACTCTTGTTTGTCAGCTGTATCTGCGCATTCAGCGATGGCGGCGCTGGTGGTGGTGGAAAAAGATCTGCCAAAGTGACCCCCTCAGTCTTCGGTGGGGATCCATAGACTCGTGGGTGACCTCCAGCTCTCATTTCAGGAGGTAACGGTGAGTTAATTGGGTCAATGAGATCCGATGAAGGGCGCCCTGATCTGATCCCAGGCCGCTGCGGCTGGTATCCAACAGGTACGTTATAGTAGTCTGTATTGTCGTCTATGGCGGATTTATAGTTATACTGGTAGTCTGCCGTTTTCGGGTACACTCTGTCTTCAAGATCTCGTTGTTCAGCTGGAGATAGGAACGGATTTTCGGTAAGACCTGCTGAGGGTTGCTGGCGCGGATTGTTGAAGTTGGTAGAGTCTGTGGCGCCATCTCTTCGAACATTAAATGGTGTGCTTATCTTCTCATCTGCAAAGCCTTTCAAGTCTTCAGTGTTTCGCTGACCAAGTGGTGGACGCCCGAGGTCGAGAGGCGGAGGTGCGTTGGAGCGCGTGCCACCAAAACCAAATGTTGCGATGGAGCCTTTGCGTGTCGTTGCACCAGCTTCAACGATAGTCATACGCTGCACACCAGCTTTTTCGCGCTTGGCAATGTGCTGTTCGAGCCAGGTACGGATACCGATCATACCTGCGGCGGTAATCTGTACCATCAAGAGAAGGCCCATGAGTCCCACAACGGTGTTGGACGTGAGGATTGCATCGACGACGCAAAGTGATATTGATCGTAGGGTTGAGAAACCATTGATAAAGGTGACTTGACCAAGTGCGAAAACCACCTGAATGAGAATACCACTGATGATGTATATTCTCTGATCAGGAGACTTGAATAGCGCAAACGGGGCTTTGATGCCGGAGAATGAAGCGGGCACAGGATAAAGGGCTTCAGAACGAAGGCGTACGATTGTGAAACCGACCGTCGGTAATACCAAAATTAAGGCAATGAGGCCAAATACCTAGGGAGTGTCAGCGCGGTAAAGGAAATAGCAATGGATATATTTACACCATGCCCATCCCTGAAGTGGCGCGAGTTTCCCATTCCGGCCATGCCGAGCGCGATGCCAACAATGGCTGAGATCGCAAATGCGATCAGTAGACCAAACCGCCATTTTTTGTTCTTTGCTTCATTTATGGGGTATCCGGCTAGGACCGAAAGGCGCCAGACAACACCTAGGATAACGTACAATGGTAACGTGAGGAGGAAAGCTATTGTGATAAAGAGTACTAGACATAATCAGTGTAAACACTCCAATTTTGCAACCAAGGGCTTACCGTGAAGGCCTGTTATAATGGCAAATGGACGAAAAGGTAGTCCGTTGATCGAGATCTCCGCATCTTTGAGCACAATGCTAAATGTGTTGCCTTCTGATGTGAAAACAACAGGTCCTTGTGGCAAGGAGCCCAGAACTCGTGGGTCGAGAGGTACACTGCTATTCATATTCATCGTGCCTCTTTTGTTTTTGCTCGCACTCATTGCACCCAGGGCGATGGAGGCAAGACCTCCTATACCCTGACAGGTGAGCATATCAATGGCCATCTGACCGCCAGCCATGACGGTGGCCTCGTTTATAGCTAGCGGGAAGGGAACAGCAGCGCTGGTGTTAGTTTGAGCTTGACGAGCAACCAATGCGTTGTATGGAACTGTGCACGGTCAGTGGGATGCTTGGTTCGAGCCGAAATGTTCTGCTCACCGACAGCTGCCTCGTTCGCCGACACGTCCACATCACGCTTTTGGGAAGGAGGCTGTCCCATGCTGTTTGACTTCTGATTCATCTTCCTCAACACATCGCCAATCAAGATTGTGCCTTCGCCCATGAATCCACGTGCAAAAGCGACCATAGACCCGTTCACTGAGTCATTGAATTTCGTAGCATCTAAGACAGGGACCTTCATCAGTGCATCATCTGAGAAGTTCCCACTGATGAGGTTTTGGATGCCACCAACAGACGACAAGGCAGTGGAGATTCCTTCGATCGTTCCACGTCCAAACCCTTCCGCGACTTTGGCCACTTCAGCATTTTTCAAAAGTTGTGGTTGATTTTGCGATACCATAGTGCCGACGGTTTGTAGAACAGTACTGTTCAGCAGGAAGTTCGAGACAAGGTTCTGTGCGAAACTTTCAGCCACCGCGGCGGTTTGCATGTTGTTACTGCTAACGTCGCCGCTTTGCGCAATGAGGGGTGTCGCATTCGCAGACTTGAAGTTGAGGCCGATTGCCAGCCCCATCCCGATGCCTGATCCAGTACCTGCGGCGATTGCGGGAAACATACTCGCGTCGAACATGCTCCCCATGTTGCTGGTAAGGTTCAAGCTGGTCGCAAGGCTCGCGACGTCAACACCAGTAAGAAGCGACTGGCTAAAGCCTTTGGTGAATTGGTTGACAACTCCAGGCACATCAACTCCTTGTAATGGATCCGTGGATGCTTGGCGCTTTCCGAGCGGCATTGCTGGTTGACCAGTTTGCTTGAGCCCAAGGCCATTTTTAGCTCCTTCTCCAAGGCCGTTGCCGGCAGCTGCAGCGATTTGAGGTAGCTGCTGCATAAGCGTAGCACTAATCCCACTTCCTCCCATACTCTTTATCGCAGCCTGGAAATCGATGTTCGACACGATCGGCGTACTCAATCCAAGGCCTAGATTGCCTGCTATGGCTTCAATGTTCGAGTTATTCGATGGTGGGAACTCCTGATTAGTCAACTTGAGGGCTTTCGCTGTCGAGTTGCCAATACCAGATGCCAAGGCATATGCGGCAGGGCCGATGGGAAAGGTCATCATGCCGGTCTGTCCCAATAACGGCGTAATCTGTCCAGACAGACCATTTCCAAGGTTTTGGGCTGCCAGATTGATACCGGTCGCGGTTGCATTGAACGAGCTTGCAACTTTTGCAGCTTGAGCCTTAGCCGTGGACATGTCGGAGATATTCAAGCCGGTACTTGTGCCAACGCTGCGCTTGTTAGACAATTGAATATACAGTAAAGCCACCAACGTACCCGACGCCAATTCCAAGAAAGAGTGCAGGAGTTGCGAGGCCATTGGTAAGTGCGGAGCCAAGATTCCCTACGATCGCGCTCAGCCCTCCAGTAGTATTTAAGCCAAGTAGATTTCCTATGGCCTGCATATCGTCCACCAGAGCACGCTTTTGAATCGTTTTACTGTGTCTCCTGCGAAGATCTTGAATGCTATCTGTTAAGGACGATCCAAATTTCTCCACGCCTTCAAATCCATACTTCTGTCCAATATCGCTCGACGTATGCGCAATCGATTCTGTGAGACCCAGCAGGGCATGATGCAGTCGCGCATCGTCTTTGAGCGCAGTTATGGTATCCACCGATAAGAATGTGGTCAAGCCCTCTGGGTACTGGCCCTGGCTTGTGGCGAAGACATATCGATCGTAACCGAGTCCAACGATAGTGAAGAGAAGTACCGTCACTGCCAAAGTCGCAAGTGGTAAGTACCACACCAGCTTCCCCGCAGCAAACATTATTAAAAGTTGTAATGTCTATCCCTAATGGTCGTTAATACATGAAGTGAAGTGGCGAAAGTAGTGTGCCTGTGGCCCGCCACAGCGACAGCATTTCCAGGTGATAGTATAGGAGACGTGTACCTGTGACCAGTGGATCCATTCGGTACTATATCTCAAGCGCTGGTACACAAGGTGGCGAGGATGCGGTTTGCCAAGGCCGGGGAATACGAAACATGCTAAGCTTCACCTTGGTCTGCAGCTCAACACGGAAGGACTCGTGAAGGAAGCGCCGGAGTATACTTTTGCACCCAGTAATTCAGTATCAAAGTGGCTGCGCATTGCCAATACAAGTGGGGGCCGGGGTCCGTTTCGCGACTGAGGATACCGCATGCTACCACGCAGTGGATGTGCACAAGAAATGTGAGATGCGACCATTAAACGATTAGCGACAAAGAGAGGATACCAGAAGCCCAAACGGTGGAATAAAGAACTGGGAGAGTGAAACAAACTGAATCCTTGCCCTTGGGTCACATAGTGCTCTTTCTGTCATGCAATGTATCATTTGGTGATGCGACGAGGTTGAAACACGCACGCTGGGCCAATTGCGGCGTTGCGTTTGGGCGCCGTGAACACGATATGCCTGCTTGACAGGCCAGAACAGAAATGCCGAAGGACTGCCGGGCTGTTAATGGACAGAATTGACAGGGTGTAGTCGTTCAGAGCCATAGCAGAACGCGGAGTCATCAACCAGGTTCGCATATGCGCTGCGACTATTCTGAATCGTCAGTAACGCGGAGTAGCTACACTCCGCAAACCTCTGATACCATTCTGCGCATCAGCTTTCGTTTCTTTGTGAATTTTTCACGGATCTTGAATGCCGGTCTCTACGACGAAAGCACTTCTAGCCTCATCTCGCTTTCGCACATCGTAACTGAATTCGTGCTCGCTATGACATGACATGTGACATCGACAGGTGTCCCCACTCGTGTAATATCAGTCGGTGATGGGAAGTAAAGCCTTCAGGTGTGAGCAAGTGCTAAAGGGTTTATATTCGTAACTCGTCTTTTGGGTTTTCCACCAATATTTGTGCACTCCCAACTCGTCTGCTACGTTCTTCCCGAATGCTAGACGTTTCATGCCTGCTCTAATCAACTTCATTTGGTGTAGTGAGGCTACTTCTATTTGCGGAAATGTACACCAGCTGGTCGGCGAGGCTGATGAGTGGGATCTACCTGTCCTAGGTGTTGTGGTAGCAGGCTTTCCGCTGGCAGCGTCGGTTTCTGCCAGGCGCGCAGCATCTCCAGATGGCACTCGAGGAATGTTGGCTGCGGCTTCACGGTTGTGTGTGACTCTGCGTCTGACCACTGTAGACTAGAACAAGGTCGTGCGCGTGCTCCGTCTTTTCTAGAGTGAATATTCAATTTAGATCCCAGGTCTAAGCAGAAACACCTTGGCGTCAAGAGAACCGCGAGAATCAACACAACGCAGATAAAAATGGGTACAGCGGTGGCTAAGACTACAATACCTGAGCTTAGATGCAAACGGCCGTCCAGGGCGGCATTCTCGTCTGAAGAAGTCATACTAGTGGGTTTCTCTGCTTCAATGCTGCAGGACGTATGTTGAAACAGCTTGTTTGGCGACACGGGGTAAAATGCAACAGCTCTAGCAGAGCTGAATGTGCGGAGGGATTTATTATTGGGATCTCCGAAGAACTGCACTTGAACTATCACTCTGTCATACTGTAGACTATGTCTGATGGAAGGCGAAAGAGGATGTCTGCGTGCGGATGGGAGAAATACCTGACGCCAATGGGACGAGACAAAGCACAGAACGAAACAAACAACGTTGTGCGAGAACAGTCGTGAGACAACATCTAAGAAAACACGAGGAACAAACCATTCGGGATAACGAGAACAATGATATGCGGTGTGATCGTCTGCACAGCTGCAGGCTTGAGGCTCTGGGCATGGACGGCACGGCGGCAAATACGGTGAGGAGAAATGGAAAAACTACGTCACCAATCACGATGTGGCGTTGGTGTCTTTCCACCGTCACCCCATTTTTGTTTACATATTGTTGCTTGTTGCTTCCGTTCCGCTGCATTTGCACGCATTTCGTTACCGTTCGCATCATTCTTCTGCTTCTCACAATGGTCAATCAGCAGCTCGAGCAGGCGTATGAGAAATACCGCTACGAGGCCCTTTTTGGCGTCTGGCTTGTGGTGACCGGGGCCACTTTCATGCGCATCAAGCGCCAACCTTACTCCACTCGTCTCAAGGTCGAACAGTACGAGAGTATCTTTAAAGGAACGTCCCTCGGTGCGATTGTGCTCGGTATTGGCATGTCGCCAAAACGTGGCATGAGGCGTGTTGCGTAGAAGCCACAAGCGATCGAAGCATCGAAGACATCCACGCGAACCTCCCAGAATTCAGTTTTATGGCACGGGGATAGATCAAGGAAGGTAGAGTTCGCGATCTGAGGAAGAGGTGGACTGTTGACAGCTTGCTGCTGGTGAGGAGCCCGCTCGCTGCTAGGCTTGGCGTCTCCGCAACTTCACATGCCAGACGTCGGCACCTTGTATCGTTTCTTCATCGCCTTCACGGCGGCAGAAGCACCCACAACATTCACGATGCTGTTCCGCCTGGGTAAGGTGAGCATTGAGCTTAACCCGTGGAATCCGTTGTACGCAGTGGCACCCTTCATCATTGTGTTGGTATCTGTCCCATTGGCCATCTTCGCGGTTGTTACCACGTCCATCGCACTATCGTTACTGGCGTTTCGTGGCTTTCTAGTCTACACACAGCTCGGCACTGCACTCTTGGGTGCTTGGCTCTCTCCAGCGTTGCCCAAGCATGATACTCTCCAGCACCACCCCCCGTCCCCCGAACGATCGTCTCCGCCTCGCACTCGCCATCGACGAAGTAGTAGTAACGGCAGCGGAACGTCTTCACAAGACACAACGGTACCTTCTTCTCGACTGGGGCCAAAGAGTGGGTCTTTCACAGCACTGCTCGGCGAAGGCGGGCTCACACGCGACTATGAGGGGGTGGGTGGCTGGAGAGATACTGGCAATGAAGACGAGGAGGCTTTGTGGATGGGCATCAACTCGAGGCTGCAATTGCCAGCTGCTGCGCCTGTTCGCCGACATCAACGAAGGCATACAGGCGGGCAAAGCCCGAATCAACGCTGGAGCTGGAGCCCAGAGGCCTTCCGTATGAGTCCTGTGCAAAGCAGAGCAAGAACGCCGAGCCGAGTCATTGCCAGCGAAGGGTACGACAACGGGGACTACTTCCCAATACAACCCACGAACGGTGGACGTCCTCTCAGCACAGCGTCTGATCCATTGAAACGGCATAACCGAAGGCTGAGTGGCAGTGCCAGTAGCATCACGAGCCTGACTTCGAGCATGATGACTCCTGTCAAGGAAAATGGAGAGTAAGCGTATTGCACCCTTGCAAGGGTTGAATTATCGACGTTTGCCTCTGAACGCTTATGCTGTCACCACAGCTACCCTATCCGTCACAAGGACTCACGAGACTCGGTACTAGCAGCAACAGTGCGTTGACCAATTTCTTGCGCAATTACATAGCCAAGGTCTCCTGGAGCTTCCTGGCTGCTACCAACCTTGCAGCTGAACCCTGCGGTGTCATTTGACCCTACCTTGAATCGGAGCCCAGATTGCAAGACGAAACCTTATCTCGAGCTACGCCTGGCTCTCATCCTGTGACGGGCCAGTTCTAGACTTGAGTTACATACGTAACGCTATACTTGGCTTTCGTCCTTCGCACCCTTCGCGCCTCGGTATAGCAGTGAGCATAGTGATTTTGGTCATAATCAGTCGCGTATGAGTTTAGCATGCCATGCTGTATGCAAACGCTCATTCTTATTCATGTTTCAAGCAGTCATGCTTTGTCCGCAGCGTCTAGTGCAAACACCGACTACCCTTGTCCATGTCCTCATCTGTTCACAAATGCTAGGCTTGGGGATGCTTAACCTCGGCCACCCGCATACCTCTTAACTTATATCTAGTTGCGTCCGTCTGTACGCAAGCCAAGGTCGCATTTATCTGGTCACGTTTCACCACACTTCTAAAAGCAAATTCCCTTTGGCGTTATGGCATATTGGATGTTGGTGTTTGCGGTTTTACATAGTCTTATAAATGTCGTAAAATATGTTTTACTGTTGCCTAACTTCTGCTTCATGTCCACATTATAAAAACTATGCATGTTCGCTCTTCTTCATAACACCGCTCCTCACAATCGGCGCAGAAACTCAGCTTAGAGCTCTACAGCAGGGAACCGATTCACCAAACCCACCGAAAAGAAGCCTCATCATGGTCCCTCTCACCATCGTTCTTCTGACCCTAACTACCCTCTTCGTCATTGGTTCGGGCTTTGTAGCGATGATATTCTGGCCAAGAATAAGAGACAGTATCCGGCCCGAGCACACGTGGAGAATAGCTAAGGTCTGTCTAATGTAACCTCAAGGCCAACTCTCTTTGTGAGCAAGGGTCTATTCTCCCACATTGTTAATCGACAACACCTTTGTGACATACTACATATCTACAAAGCAGAATCATGAAGCCTCTTTGTCTACCACACCCTGATCCTTTAAGAAAAGTATCACGACCCTTTAAACGATCTGACTCCCTCAAATCCGCCCTGCGCCCAACTAATCTCGCCTTCCCAGTCAACCAAGCGATTCAAACATGATTTCAGAGCAGAACAACCCCTTCAGCCCTTCCCAACGCACAATCATCATCCTTCTTTCCGTCCTTCCTGCTGTCACCCTGTTCGCCCTATTAATGGGAATATGGCACTGCATCCGGAAACGCAATATTGCCAAGCGAAAGGAGGCTGAAGATACGGAGCTGGGTGCGACACTGCGTCAACGTGCGTTTCTGGCGGTTGATGAGAACTTACCAGAGCGGAGCAGGAGTACGAGCCATCAGGTGCCCAATCTTCCAAACCTTCCCAGCTAAAGGGTGACACGGGGAGTTCACCGGTCGCACAAGTATGCTCTACACTCACACAGGGTGGAGATGATGGATGGTATTGATATTGGTGATTTAATTTACGCCACAGTGAACAGCTGCGGTTGTAGATACTCAGCTGTGTTGAAAGAGTGTTACTAGAAGGCACTAGGCATTCGGGTGTCAGTAATGAGCCACTTTGTGTGGCCTGATATCAACCACTATTCCTATATAGGTATTCAAGCATTCGATAGGGCTTCTTCCAAACAAAAATAATATTAATAAAAATGAAGGCAGTATTTGGTTTGGTCCTTGTATTGCGCTGGTCATGAAGTTACATATCTGATGCTACGACAGCTATTCTTGAAAACACTTTGATCGTTGTCTGAATGCTTACCAAACTTCATAGGTGATGGGAACCACACATGAGTATTGGTTAAGTGTGATACATGTTCTACCAATAATTGTCATCCTTGGCGACGCTCTCTCCCCATTTCTCCTCCCCATCCTAAGCGAACACCAGTCAGCTGAGACGATCGTGCGTTCCCGCACAGGTCCCTACCGTTCAACTTCTAGGAACACAAAAATGCAAAGGCCAACCGGATCGTGTAAGTCTCCTTTCGTGCATCGGTAGCTACTGCTCGGATGTGTCCGTCGTGTGCTGAGAGCAATATCCATGTATTTTCCAATTTGCCTGTCGCTTTGCAAATACTCGAGTAGTCCATGTATGTTAGGAGTTTTTCCTGTTTGGCCTTTCGTCCAAGCTGATCTCCTCGACACCAACGCCGTTTTTTTTATCACAATATCTGTTGCTGGCAAACAAAACTCAATCCAGGGGATATTGAGTTCATCGCTAAATGACTCCGTGTTAGAACGATCCACCAATGCATTCATTACGATCTTTGACGAGCAAATGCATAGCCGCTCTGGTTGGTAATACAGCACCAGATATCTGAGCCTTCCGATACTTGTGCCGTAATCGACCGCTATTTTTGACTTCTCATTCGGACATATGGCTAGCAATGAGAAAATGCGGTCCATTGGGTTGGCACACTTCCTATCTGGGAACTCAGCTAGCAATGATAACAGGTCGGATGGCGGTTTACTCTTGATGAAGTGGGAGCTATAGGCCAAGTAGTGTTCCCACGATTTGCCGTCCCAGCCCAACAGTCTACCAGTTTTGGGTGAATCTTTGACACATTGCTCTAACCTTGATAGCCCACTATTGTCCATTGGAAGGGCATCGAGCCAGAATGTTAATTCACGAGCCAGGAACATCTCCTGCATGATCCAAGCACGCTTCCAATAAGGATTTCGCATGAATTGTTCGAACAGGCCTTCGTGAAGTTCCGAGGTGCCAACAAGATTACGGTCTGACAGTAGAACCGATAGGATGTCTTCCAGCAATGGTCTTGGCCTCTGATCTGAGCGTCTTTTTTGAACCTCCCGATAGCTGGATCGAATATCCTTGTTTCAGGCTCTTCGGGTAGTGACCACGCCACTTTGCCCAGCCATGCGTGTACAGACTTGGCAGAAGAGTAGATTTCTCCCATCTGAGCGACCTGTTGATTTCTTTCAGACAGATTTGTTTGATCGATACACAAAGCATCGATCCATATTGGTGTCGATAAGTCGAAGGTTCCCTCGCGCGCCATACAAAGCAAATCGAACAGATTCTGGAGCACAAGAAATGGGCAAACGTTTACCAAAATAACTCGAAATTGGCATCGGTAAGATTCATGCTCCCCTTTGAGCGATTAGTATAAGAGATTTCGGTGGAGAGTTCCCCGCGATTTCCATCCGAAGCCCTGGTCAAGAAACGAAGGTTCGACTTCATAATGTGGCTCAGGTTCCGGTTCAGGTTGTGGGGAGAAGTCCCAAACGTATGACAAACACATTTACGTGAAACTGGTCGTGGCGTGGGTCATACTGCACTGAATGACTCCGTCCCGTGAAAAGTTTTTGTTTATTCTCACAAGCCGTATCGATTTCGTACCTTGATCGATAGACGTGTGACGGAAGCATGACCTCTCGCTTTGTCTCAGCTCTTCGTTGGAGGGGAGGCCGTAGAGTGGTGTCTCTACTGAAAGTTGGTATGGTTCGGCCCAGATGTTGTCCAGCTGCGTATACTGATGGTTCAGTCTAAGTATTCATGGTGTTTCTCGTAACAGACTAATTTTAGCTATGTAGTGGGTCATATTATTCAACGTCCTGGAACCATGGATGCTCTAATGCTTGATGAGCTGTGATACGCTTCGAGGGGTCTAAGTTCATCAAGCGCAAGATCAGATCCTTGAAGACAGCGTCCTCCACCTCAGGCCACTCTGCGAACGGTTTGTATGGAATGTTGGGCTCGTGGCGATCCTCCCACATCATAGTCAGTACTGTGAGACTTATTTGGTTATCGTCGAGGTGCGTTTTTAAACCATTGACTCCTTCTTGATCTCCAAAATAAGAAACCTGTCGTTGTAGACGAATCAGATTGGGCAACACACCCATCTCTTTGTGCTTTCTAAAATCCGCATCCAGTCCGAATACCACGCGACCAAGAGCTGCATAAAGGCACTGAGCGCGTTAGTGGCCAGCATTGGACGTTAATTACAAGCACTTACAACGATCCCAAAGCAGAACATATCTGTGGATTTGTTGATTTTGCCCCTGAAAAATGCCTCAGGACTACGCCAGTTCTCATTGCCCGCTAACATGCCATTAATATACCTGCCACTAGGAAGATAGACTGGGTTGTCGAGGTCAGCTAGTTGAACGTTCTCAAGTATCAATTCGTCTTTGTCGTGATGATAGTCAACCATGATGTTATCTGCTTTAATATCTAGTGTTTGTTAGCTCTCAGTAAAGTATTTTTGAACAGAGATACGTCACCTAGGTGTATGATATCCTGGCTGTGCATTTCAACAAGTCCTCTGAGGCTGTCCTTGAGGATCCTTTTTGTAACATGCATCGAAACTTGTTTCCTTACAAGGCTTAACAGATCTGATTTCAGATATTTGAACACAAAAATACGCTCATTGGGGATGGTATCCACTGGTAGTCGAAGAAATGGGCTGTCGCGGAGGTTCGGTCGAACTTCTTCGTTGAAACTATCAAATATCTGTTCAGGAATATCTTTCAAGATGAACTGGTTATGGCCGCAACTAAAGAACTTAGTTCCCACTCTGTGCAGGGCATAATTGGACTAGAGCTTACGTTGCGAGCCAAACATGGCCAATGTGTTCTCTCTCCTGGAGCAGTTGTTTGTATTGGTAGGTAGTTCCTGTCTTCCCAACCATAGCCGTGGGAACAGCTGCCATCCTGGCGATGCTTTTTCGAAACATACTATTCAAGCAGAAACAGTATTTTATTCTGCCCTCTTATGAAACGTAAGGTGCAATTTCAAGGTCGGGACGAGAGGATGCCGGAGAACAACTGAGCACAATTTTTAGTTTCATGTACGGAAGTGGCACAGCGGTGGCTACAACGCCGATGCGCCAAAAGTATTCGTGGGATCAGGCAGCCACCACAGGTATATGCAACCGTGGGAATGACAACCGAAGCGGTGAGGCCGAAGAAACAAGCAGGCAAGGCAACGAGAGAAGAGACATAGGGCGGGTGGAGTCTGTGTGAGGCCAATGGATGTGGTGTGAATGGCTATACTGGCGAACCGTGGCTCATCGCGGAGCACACGTCCCTCAGGAAAAGAACGCTAAACCCGAAGCAAGCTCCAAGTTAGGATGAGGACGCGTAAACATGTTACGTGGTACCAATGAATTGGTAGACTGTGTGAAAGGCAACTGCATATCCAAGTCTCCCACAGAGCTAGTAACAAAGTTAGAAAATATAGATAGGCTGGAGTGCGCACCACAACTGAACACTGTATCTCTACTACTACCTACCGAAACAGGCTCGATCAAGGCCCACGGGACCGCGCCGCCGCCGCCGCTTATACTGTACTGTTTACCGACCTGATACCATTATTCCAACATCCACAGAAGATATTACTGTGATTATGGTGGCTTCCCCAGAGTCACCATCTGATCGCTTGATCGCCTTGTGCGGCCGTGGCGAACTCCAGCAGCTCTCCTATGCTCTCCAGCAACCCACGACAGCCCAAGTCGCGCTTGAAACCGAGAGAATCCTCATCGATATGCGAACAAGAGTATGGATCCCTAGGCTAAATCTCGAACGGATGATTATAGCCGCTGCAAGATTCGGACACGCTGATACTGTGGAGATGCTCCTTCGCTTCGGCCTACAGCACAACATTGCCACATCGGCGATGATAACGATGGACACTCTCGACGCCACCTTGGACAACGACCCCCTCGCGATTCTACTCAAGTTTCGTGCTGTTGACCCCGACGTCTTCTCTCGCACGAGGCATCTTTGCGCAGACTGGTTGAGTTCGGCGTGCCATGGAGGACCAGGTAGCGAGGATTTCCCGCGAAACAAATATCTCGGGCTTGTACGATATCTTATGGAAAATGGATATGATCCGAACAAAACTAATAGGCACCCAACTTCCCGTCTTTATCGACCAGGTCGCAACCTGTACATAGCTTGCTGGATGGCGAGTTGCGAGATCGTCGAGTGTTTGCTTGAGCATGGTGCTGTAGTCAAAGGGTCGAGGTCTATGCGCTCGGCGAGTTGCAACGGGAGGATTGATATATTGGAGGCATTGTTCAAATATGGAGGGGATGTGAATGAAGTGGCTGAACAGGTAACGGTTGATGGGCCGTCCGGTACGCCTTTGCATACTGCTGCTGCTGCGGGTAGAGAGGACGTCGTACGATGGTTGCTGGCTCACGGGGCCGATGTTAATATGAAGAACAGTGAGGGTGTTACGCCGAAAGAGATCCTGGAAGGGAAGGGAATCGTGATATGAGAAAGATGACTTTCAATCTAGCTTATTTTCCCATGTTCGTCGTATAAAGTTAGAGTCGAGGAGGGCTCGCTTTTTGAACGCTGCTGCTTATGTACTGCCTTTAGTATCAGTTTGATGTTATCGCATCGGTGCACAGAACATACATGCAGTTCAGTACGATAATGGTGGACTTGACCACAGCTCTCCTCTTCTCCCCATGGTAATAGAGCCCCTCCATCAGTTCCCCAAGGTTACAAACAAGGCTCGCGATGTCAATCGTCAATAATGCTCCATTGCTCATGGATGATTGCGCTTGAAATCGAGCTGCTCCGACAATCTAAGGTTCTCGATCATGTAGTGGCGACTGGTTAGTTCGAGTGGAATACCGAAGATCCATGTGTTTGTGGGCCGAACGTATTCACGTCGGGGTCGGTGTGCTGATGGACCCCTGCGTTGATTCTAGCTACACAACGCAATGAAGACCTCGACTGAATCGGTCCCTTGAAGTTCCGCAGGGAGAGAAAATGTATCATATAGATGAAGGGTGGATTGCAGCCGAAGGACACCATTAACTGCAGGAATGACGGACTATTGTCACCGAGATGTTTGCTGGCATGCGCTCATCCCACTTTGGGCCTTTCGTATGAGTTGTATTTGATGACTTTCCGTGCCGTGTACATCGATCGAGGTGACAGATCCTCGAAACATCCGTGATATCATCCTAATCAAATCTCAGCGTAGACCTGACGGATTAGACTGCTCCTCCCACTTCCTTCAATTTCTGTAACAACTCCTCCATACTCCCCGCATACAAATCAAACTCCCCAAAAACCTCCGTCACCGGGTCATGCTCCTCGAAGTCCAAGTACGCCGTCTTAAACCCCGCCGCCCTCGCGGCAAGCAAATCCCACGCATGCGCCGCAACAAACCACCTCTTTCCGTCCCCCAATCCCTGCTTCGTCAAGTGACCCTGCGCACGCTCATACACCCTACCATCCGGCTTCGCAACCCTCAAATCATCACACGACAGCAGATGTGCCTCATCAAGCTCAATGTTAGCACCGTGGAAGTACGCAAGCGACGTCTCCACACCGCCGTTAGTCACACCATACACATCCCAACCCGCATCTCTTAAGCCATCGAAACACTCTTTCAGTCCTTCGCGCGGTTCCATGCTCTTGAAAGCTTTCATGATTTCCGTAACATCCTCGTCGCTTACAGCGTCCGCGGGCAGGTCGACGACCAAACAGGCGCGTTTGAACGTCAACCTGAGGATCTCAGCAATCGGCTTGTACGCCCCAGCCAGCGAGGCGTATGTGAAGTCTCGCTGCGCGGCGTAGAACCACGCGAAGAAGAGGGTTTTAGGGTCTATTTTGGTGGCGCTTAGTCTGGCGCCGAGACGCGCGTGGATGGCAGTTATGGGGACGTCGAAGTCGAAGCATGTGCCGATTACGTCGAATGATGCTGATGGTGTCATTTTGAAGAGTTAATGTTTTTTGTATGCTTGGAAGGCGCGTTTGTTGCAGGATCGACGTTGGTCGGCTGCAGTGGAGGTACACATTCGGGTGTATGGATGGCTAGATTAATAATTTGACGTCATATGGCTCTAGGCTCATGAGTGCTTCATTCACCTCGGTAAGTACGATCATCTAGAATGCATTTTACAACGCCAGACATCTGTCTAGCTCCACGGATGGATAGAATGTGGATGCAATGCGTCGGACCCTACCCCTGCGCCCACGTGCTCGCGTAGAGGGCTGATGCTGGCCTGATGGAGGGGCCTTTCTCCATACCAAGCCCCTAGTCTACCTCACTCCGGTTTAGTCTATCTTCAACATCAACTCTTTCTTTACACATTGGATTTTCTCCTTTCTGTTGCTTTCTCTGTAGTATCAATAGCTAGGATGCCGTCGATAGGCAACCTCATTTACTACAGCGCGGTCGTCGCCTGGTCGGCCGCAATCTACCAATTCCTCATCAAAGACATCCTCACCGTTAGCCTGGGCCTGGGCCGCGTGATCCAAAGCATCGATGAATTCCCCTACACGTGCCAACGCATCGAGCACCCGCAGTTAGAGGCCTGCGAGGATCTATGGCTTGATGAGCAAGAGAGGGTTCTGTACGCCGCGTGCGCCGGCACCAAGAGCAGGATGGCATGGAATCCCGCAATCTCGAAACTCGACACTTCCGGCCGCAGACCAACCGGATCTGAGATCATCGCACTGGACATCGACTCAATCGCGCCCAATGGATTCTTCTCCCACCGCACCATCATGCCAACAGGTTCTTTCGGCGCGCGCGACGACGCTATCCTCGACACCGTCGGCTTCACAGGCGAATCCATCGACGACTCAACCATCCACTTCTACTTCCCCAACGTCGCGCCCTACCACGGGACCTTTTTCGACGCAGAGGAAATGGGCGCCAACGCCACCGTTGAAGTCTTCGAATTCAAGCGCGGAAACGACCAAATGAACCACCTCCGCACCATCGCCTCACCCGCCATCTGGTCGCCCAACCGCCCTGCCGCCATCGGCGGCGGCGCCTTCCTCGTCACCAACGACCATGGCGCCAAGGTTGGATGGCGCAAAAGCCTGGAGCCCGTCATTGGCGGCGGAACCGTGGCGTACTGCTCCTACACGGGGGAATGCCACTCTGCGTCCGCCCCGCCCGGCATCGACATCAGGAAGAACCTCAAGTTCCCGAACGGACTGGCAAAGGGCGAAGATGGCCTCATTTACGTGCCTAGTTCAGCGGATGGCACGGTTAAGGTGTTTACATTACAGCCAAACCAGACGTTGACGCAGTTGCATACTATTCACGTGGGCATGCCGCTTGATAATATTACGCCCGATGCGAAGGGAGATTTGTGGGTCCCCGGGTTTCCGGATACAAGGCAGACGATGAAGAGTCTGGGGGATCCGTACGAGCATATCTCGCCTGCGACGGTGTTCAGAATTAAAAAGGTTGGGGGTGGTGATAAGTTGGAGTATGAAGTCACGAAGGTGATTGAAGATAAAGACGCCACCTTCATTAGCGGCGCGACAACAGTCGTCCACGATGTAAAGACCTCGAGGCTGTTTCTCGGCGGCGCGGTTAGTCCTTTTATTGTTGTCTGCGAGCCGAGATAGGCGGATGGGCGTGGGAGGGAGAGGGATGATGAGAAAATATGAAGTAAGGGTCAGACAAAAGTTTGGAGAAGGGGAAGGAGATCAGAGTAAGCGATGTTTTGATGTAATAACAGTCATACTTAATATAAAGAGCTTGAGGCCATTTCTTGGTGGATCCATTTATTATTGTTAATGAGCCGCGATAAGAACATGGAACATACTTTGGCAGTGGCAGCGAAGATACGACGTACGCATTCGGAGAGAGAAAAGCGTTGGAAAAACGTGAGAAGGCAGTGGAAACCCAAGTCCAGAAAAGGAGACATTCTTGACTATGCACGACCTTTATTCGTGCTGCATTTCCGAGTTTTGCTATAACATGTAGTATGTAAAAATGAGTCCTACTTCGAGAAGAACCTGGGTAATCCAGCCCAACACAACTATATCTACCAAGAAGCCCCAGTTTTTTTTTAAAGGTAAATACGTTCATCTCAAAAGCTTACAGTCCTTTTGTACATATAACACGAATGCTTGATTTACGTGTTCACTTGGTCCTACACAGCTATATACACGAAGTCCATCCACGCAAAGATAACCTATGAAGATGAGCACAAAAGAATAAGCCATTAAAATATTACATATACAATCTTACTTATTCGTTCTTAGCATGCGTGCTGGGTAATGTGGAGGTGTATAGTTCTCATTCAATATCTTAGTCCACTCTAGGTGTACGAGTAGATGTGTGTCGGGTTACGGTATAAATGTGCCTGCCTGCACGATCCAATCTCCCACCTCAATCTCTCTCTTACCAATAACTACAGCACAACTTACCCCCGTCAAGCCTTCAAAATTTCTATCCCCCTTTGTCACCAGCATAAGTTTCGTCGGTATCAGGTTTATCCTCTCTTCATCCTTTATGCATTCATCCCGGCGAGGAGATCAGGTAAGCGGTGTGTTCGGTAGCGATGATGTGGGTGACTGCGTGGAGGGAACAAGTGTACAGATGCTATAAGTGTGAATGAGATATATTTCCTGAAAGTGTGGAGGAGGTGGGCGAACAACAAACCACTCATATATCTACATTTACAACGCGCTATCCGTCAGCGCCTTAACACCCATCGATTGATAGCAGTGATGTAAGCTGTGAAACCGCTCTTGATAATTCTGTACCCTCGCCATCCCACAGAAACTCTTCGTCTGTAGAATTTAAAATTCATCCATGCACTACTCCTACCCCACCGCTACCCAACCCCCGTTCCACCACCACCCTGATATACCCCCGCAAAATCCAACTGACCCAGTTGCCCATTAACCTGATCAATCTCGACATTCAAATCCTCCAAATTCTGCGCAAGGCTAGTCTGCTCGTCAAATCGCCGATGCCTCGTCGCATCCGCCACCATCTCACTAACCATGAACTTCTGCTCCTCCAGCACAATAAGCCGTTCGCGCAACTCCTTCTCCTCAGATTCCATGGCTGATACCTCGCTGCTGCTGACGACGCTGCCGGTGCTTCGGTCGTGGGCTTTGATGGCTGCGAGGGCGCCGGCGCCACCGGGGTGTCGGCCTTGCGGGGCGGCGTGTTTGAGGATTTTGGGGAGGGCGCGGAGAGGGAGCATGTGTAGGCTTAGGAAACTGTAGGCTTGTTGGTAGACGGCTGTTTGGAGGCGTTTTTGTGTGGGCGAGTCGGTGGGCAGGTCGCGGATGCGTTTTGCGGCTGCGTCGAATTGGGCGAAGGCGTCCATGAGGCGTTTGCGCACTTTTGTGGCGTCGGTAAGTTGTTGGGGTGTTGGTGGTTTTTCGGGGTCTTGGAGGGCTGTTAAGAGCTTCTGGAAGCGTGGGAGGAGTAGTCGGATGCCTCGTTCGAATTGTGCTAGGTTTTCGTAGGAGCGTTGGTCTTTTGGCCGCTCGGCCATTGCGCGCTCGAAGTCGCTTCTGCTGAACAGGGTGTGGTTGCAGTCCTTGCACATGCGCACATCGACGCTCATCTGGTCTGTTGCTTTTTCTGACTTCTTTGGATTTATATTCAGCCCAATCTCTGTTGAGCATCCAGTGCTAGGATCGCCGCATACCACCCGTCCGCACATGCGGCAGTGGTGCCGTCGAAATGTGTATGTCGAGAACTCTTGCTGGCAGAATGGGCAATGCGAGACTTTCGCGTCCTCCTCCCAGGTGATGATGGACTGTTCCAGGGCTTTGCGCTGGTTCTTCGCTGTGTTTATGCCAACGGTAGACAATCCAAACCAGGCTCCCGTGGCTGGTGTCTCCTCAACTGGCGGCGGGTCGGCGAGCAACTGGGTCAGCTTGGTAAGGCGCTTTTCCAGCCTGCTGACTTCCATGTGTTCTCTGTCGACCTTCTTCCGCCGAATCTTGGCAAACTCGTCAAAGTGGTTGCGCTCAAAGCCGTGGTGGTCGTTGTAGCCTTCTCTCGACTTGTAGCAGGTCTCGCAGACTCGACACCAGATGCCTCGCACTGGCTCGTGTTTCGCTGCGCGGGACAGCTTCATCTGGTACAGGGTGTGGTCCTCGCAGAACAATTGGCCACACTGTCTGCAGTTGACGGCTGTCTGGCTGTTGCCCAGTGCCATTCCAGAAGCTGTGAGCGGCCGGCCACAGACTGGATCTGAACAGACGTCTCGGTACCCTGGCCTCTGCCAATGGGCTCTGGTGACGTCTTCCTCGGGGTCTCTGCGAATGACGGGGGCGGGCGGGGTTTCGTGGCCGATGCGGGAGTTGGAGCTGCTGCGGGCATGCGAGGCGGGCGGCGGCGTGGGCGCGCTGTTCGATTCGAAGACGTCGAGGCCTTTGAGCTTCTGGTTCAGGACGGCGAGCGGCTGGAACTTCTTCGCCTTGACCATCTGCTCCTCGAACCAGTTCTTGACCTCATCCTGCTCTTCCTCGACGAGGTTCTGGTGGTTGTCGTCGAGATGTCTGTGGCGGTTAGGGGTGCACGATGGAAAGGTGCAAGAGGGGGCCGTACCGGTTGAGCTGGAGGAGCGTGACCTGCCGTTATCAGTCAGAGCACGTAGACATGGGCAAGAGCTACGGCATACCATGTCCTCGTTGCAGATGGGACACGCCAGCCGGCTACTCGCACGAGCAGCGGCATTCTCGCTCGGCCCCAGCAGGACCTTGCTGCCAATGTCCTCGCGCGGCTCGGCGGTGCTGGCGGGGCTGTTGGACGTCTGGCTGCTCAGCGACAGCGAGCTCTCCGAGGGCGACAGCAGGCTCGCATGGCGGACATGGCGGTGGTGTGCTTGCGGGGCGTGCGGCGCGGGCGCGGGAGCCGGCGACACGGCGGGCGACAGGTTCCTCCCGCTCCCCAGTACGCGACCGCCGCCCAGGGACCTGCGGGAGGCCATGGTGGGAGAAGACGAGTGCTGGGAGAGATGCAGCCTGCGTGGGTCGCGCGGCGGAGTTACGGAGGAGCGCTAGGCGTGGGCGTGGCGCAAGGATTCCTGTGCTGTGCCTGTGCATGAGCATCGTGCATGCTGGGCCGCTGTACGCCTAACACTCGTGCAGCAGAGTGTGCATCCGTATTGTTGGATGGTCGTTTATTACCAAGGCTTGGATGGCAGCAGACGTGACAAATGCATCGCCGTTGACTGCCGCCGCCTATCGATAGCGCTGCCGTCCAGGTCCTCGGTGCAGTGCAAGGCTTGGCCGTGACGCCATGCGATGAGGCTCACATCTCCGCGCAGCATGCGCCGCTGCTCCTCCACAGACTTCCCACCATGGCGCACGAGCACGACTACCCAGAGATCCAGGGCGGCGGCTCGCTGATTCTGGCCTGGCAGATCCGCAACAAGCGCGTGCTGGTCGTCGGTGGCGGCGAAGTGAGTGCTGCTGCCCTGCGCACGCGATAGTGATTGACCATTGACGGTAGCACAGGTCGCCGCCGGCCGCATCGTGAACGTCCTCAATGCCGACGCCAAAATCACCGTCGTCTCCCCGCGCGACGGCCTGAACCCCGAGGTCGCCTACCGCATCGAGCAGAAGCAGGTCGACTATGTCGACCGCAAGTTCGAGCCCTCCGATCTCGACGGCGTCGACATGGTGCTGACCGCCGTCGACGACCCAGAGGCTTCCTCGCAGATCTGGAAGCTGTGCAAGGAACGGAGGATAGCTGCGAACATTGCCGATGTGCCGCCAGAGTGCGACTTCTACTTTGGCAGTGTGCACCGCGACGGGCCGCTCCAGATCATGGTCAGCACGAATGGCAAAGGCCCAAAGCTGGCAAACATCGTGAGGCGCCAAATTGCTGCCAGCCTGCCCCCGAACGTCGGCATGGCCATCACAAGAGTAGGCTTGTTGCGCAAGAAGCTTCGGCAGGTCGCGCCAGACATCTCCGAGGGCCCGAAGCGCATGCAATGGTATGCACACCCTCACCTGCCAAGACATCTTTGCTGACACAGTGTAGGATGATCAAGGTCTGCGAAGCTTACTCCCTCGACGACCTGTGTTCTATGAACGAGCACGACATGGAGCAGCTGCTTGGTTTCTACAAGCCCAACACAGCGCCTAGTCTTGATCTGCTGCGGTTGCAGGAGCCAGATGGTGCATTCGATGGGCCGTTCCTGATCTGAGATTGTTATGCGCGGCGTTCTAGAAAAGCACATAGATGGACTGGGTAAGCGGGCGTCGATATGACTTTCTATTGTTCAACAAATATCCACCTTTCTTCACTCCATCTTGTCTTCATGACTTCATCCCAGCGAATCAGCGTGCGGTGGCCCGAGCGCCGGATTGCAACTTCAAGCTTCACACATCTGGGCAAGCAATCGGCGTCACACTAACATCACAAAGCTGTTGCTCTGACCTGGGAAATCTCAGACCGGACTTATGGACCTAGCACAACGTCCGCCGTACAGCACGGTCGACTTCAAAGGACTTGCCAAAGCTGATCCAGACTTCAAGCAAACATGGCAAGCGTGTACCGGCAAGCTCGACTTTCAAGATCCCAGCACTCTTCAGTCCTTATCCAAAGCCATTCTCAAAGTCGACTTTGGCCTTGAACTCTCCCTCCCAGATAATCGCCTCTGCCCGCCCATACCCAACCGCTGGAACTATGTATCGTGGATCCAAGGCTTGCTTGACTCTACATCACCATCCTACTCTAACAAATATGAATCCGAGAGGAAGGTCACTGGCCTGGACATCGGCACGGGTGCATCAGGCATCTATGCAATGCTATGCATGAAGAGCCGGCCAAACTGGACCATGTGTGCAATCGACATTGATAAGACTTCATTTGAGTCTGCGGCTGCCAACTTCGCCAAAAACAACCTGTTAAGCAGAACGAAGATGCTGCACTCTACCTCGTCGATGCCTTTGATTCCACTCGAAGCTCTAGGCACACAGCAGCTAGACTTTACAATCTGCAATCCACCCTTCTTCAGCGACTTCGACGAGATGGAGAAATCTCTCAGTGGCGAAGGAAAGGCTACGGGACCCAACGCCATCTGCACCGGTTCCAACAACGAAATGGTCTGCCCTGGCGGCGATCTCGGCTTCGTCACACGGATTGTCGAAGAGTCGCTCGTTCTCCGTAGCAAAGTGACATGGTACAGCAGCATGCTCGGCAAACTTTCCAGCGCCAAAGCCATCGTTGAGCTCCTCAAGTCGCACGGTGTCGCAAATTGGGCTGTGGGCGTGCTCGATCCAGGGACGAAGACGGGGACAAAGAGGTGGGTCGTTGCGTGGAGCTTTGGTGATTTGAGACCGCGGAATAGCATTGCTCGGCCGCCGGGTGGTAGCTTTCCACATGATTTGTTGCCTTTTCCTACTTCGTATAATATCTCGCTACCCTCTTCCATCACTGGCTCTGCCGCTGTCGACAAATTGAACGATCAGTTGTCGGCCTTGGACTTGGTGTGGAGGTGGAACACGTCGACAGCAACTGGCGTCGGCGAAGCGTCAGAAAACGTATGGGGCAGAGCATACCGACGAGCATACGAGCGGCGCAAGCGGGAGGCCCAAATGGAAGTCCGCGATGTTGCTATTGAGAGGAAGACCAAGTTGGCCTTTCGCATCACAGTCGTGCAGCTGGCCGGCGAAGTCGTGCTGGAGTGGCTGCGGGGCGAAGATCAGGTTCTGTGGGAGAGTCTCTGCGGGTGTGTGCATCGGTGGTTCAAGCAGCCATAGAAGGTTCTTGCTTGCTAGGGTTGCAGTGCAAACGGAAAGAGCAGACTTTAAGCTCAAACTCACTTTTACTATTCATCTGCGCGCTCTCACTCACCCTCACTTCTCTGTCCACAAGTTTCTACTACTTTATTGACGCTGTCGGTCATATCTCACCATCATCACAACCACACTTAACACCACTACACATAACAACTAAACCCACGCACTCTCCCTTTCAACCCACACCCTCCCCAGTATCTCACCATGTCCACCTCCAAACAAGTCTACTCCACCTCCACCGAGCTCGCAGACCTAGGAACCCACCGGTTCAACGCCACAACCGCCGCCCTCACCGACCGCGACGTCTCCCTCACGCACACGCACACCCACGCCCCCACACACGTCCAGCCCGGCCGCGCCCCGAAAGGCCTCGAAGGCCAGGTCTTCGCGTGGAATACGTTTCAGTTTACTACGAGTGAGAGGAATGAGAAGGAGGAGAAGAAGGGGGAGTTGCATGATGGGCAACTGCATCGGCTGAATAGGGTTGCGAGGGGGGAGACTACGGGTGTGATTGGGGGTGGGGATAGGGCTGCGAGCTACGGTGGTGGTGGGGTGAGAGGTGTAATGGGTGGAAGGGGTGGAGGGAGGGAGGGACAGATGGATGCGCTTTGTGCGGGGAGGAAACCTGAGGGGAGTGCGGCGCCGCTTGCGAAGGGGTTTGCGGAGGAGTTGGATAAGGGGATGTTTTGGGATGGACCTATTTGCTGAGGAGCATCGTATGGTGCTGAGCGAGAAGGGTATGGTTTGGGATTGGCCTGCTTGCTGAGGTGTCAGGCTGAAAGGTCATCACGGAATGGAGTGGGTCAAAATGTTACGATGCTGAGCTGGCGAGTGAGGTATGTCACTGTGAGCGTCATGTTGATGGTCACCGCTGATGATAGAACAGATCTGATGTCACTTCGATACTGCACATCTGGACTTTGTCACGATATAGAGCTGTCACTGGCTTCTGACGTGGCGTCTTCTTGACACTCTGAGGAGTTACGGGAGCTTAGCAATGCCGCTTGATGGCAGTATGGGTGACGACTGGCATCAGGTAGCATATAAATGCTTCTCATCTATCTCATAAGAGGCTTTGATTTCCACTTACAACAATCCACATCAAGTTCGCCACTCTTTATCAAATACAGGCACATTTATTGAACAAAACAGCCATCTCTGATGACCGTTGAAGCTACTGACAACACTCGGGAAGAACAAGGCAGTATAGCCAGACCACCTCCAGAATCTCTCGACGAGCGTCGCCGCAGATGGATATCCCTTCTGCGAAATCAACACTACGAGCCTGTGATCGTCGATGTACTCAGCGACGAGCTTCCCAAGTATATGACAAGCCGCGTCATTGACCCCACGGATATAGTCACCCACATGCGCGAATGCGCTCTGATCTTAGCATCAGCATCCGAAGTCTTCTTCGCTGCTGTGGAAGGCAATCTCGTGAGTCGTATATTGACCGACGCTGACCTTCAAGCAGAATACGCCGCTCTACAACAGCGCGCATTGCACCAACCCTCCATATACATCCACCTGCTGGCCGACAGCAACGGAAACGCACCGACACCAATTCAATACATGACCATCCGCGACACAATACAAGACTATCTCAAGCTAGAAAACTCCACTTCCGCCCATCCCATCGACAATATCACTCCCCCTCTCATATCAACCGAAGCCTCAACCCGCGGCCACCGTAAATACCTCTCCACCCCCGCCACCTCCCCATCACGCACCCGCATCACCACCCTCCTCCGCTTATGCAGCGGCATCACATCTCGCTGCTCTCACATTCCACACCACTCACACAATACCCCTTTACAATACCCCCCATCAGAAATCGGCTACGCGCTCCACGCACACAAGAGACTGACACAACACCGCGCCCACCACTCATCCAACTACGTCATGAACCTCGTCGAAGACGCGTGTACGTATCTCTTCCGATCGAACGTGCTAGAGCGGCATTTCACACTGCATCAGTTTGTGATTTACTTGATTTTCCGGGCTGAGCAGGCGTCTATCGCTGAGATGTTTTGTTCGGGGGTGATGCAGTGTTGGGTGCATGGGGGTGGGGGGTTTAATGGCCATCCGGCGGGGAGGAGCGTTGGGAGTGCTAGGATGGTGAGGGGGGAGGAGTGGAGGGAGTTTGGGAGGGTGGCGGGGGAGGTGAGTTTGGTGAAGGAGCGGATGGGGGTGTTGAGGGGGAGGGCGGAGGTGTGGAGGGAGGCGTTGGATTGGGAGGGCGAGGATATAATTTACGGTGTGGATGCGAAAGAGGAGGGGGAGGAGGTGGCAGATGGTATGGACATAGTGTGAGCAAGCGAGGTTATAGCACTCGATTATATTCCCAGCTTCTATGGATATACGAGGTAGGGACCGTATCGCTCGTAATGCGCCCTTCCACATGCAACGGTCTGCGAATTGACTCACAACTATGACACGAACTTGCTGTGCTACTCAAACAGCGCATGATGCATGATGAGTGTGAGGTGGTAGACTCACGAATCACTGCAGATGTTGTCAATGCGCCACAGCGCCGCCACAATGCCTGCTAGCGCGTTTTGACTCAAATGTTCCCCTCCAAAACCCCGCCAGCTGCTGCACGCGAGCTTCGCAACAAGTCAACTTTTTGTATTCTGTTCCGGTAGGAAGTTCACAGGTACGTACGACTCGCAGGAATACTCTCTTCAACTCCAGACCGTTCAATTCCTCCTACAACACTGCATACATCCCCGCTTCGTCAAGTTGTTATCGCGAGCTCTACTAACACCACCAAACAGCATGGCAGAACCCACAGCGACACCCCCCGCGCCCGCGGCCGAAGAAGAAAAAGGCCCCTCCAAGCGTGCCCTCGAAAAAGCCGCAAAGAAAGCCGCCGCCAAAGCAAAGAAAGCCGAACACGCCCTCCGCCCCAAAGAGCAAGCCAAACCCGCCGCCAAAGCCGAACCCGTCAGCATGTTCGCCGAAGGCTGGCTAAAGCGCATCTACGAAGAAAAACCCGTCAAAGACGTGTACACGCGGTTCCCGCCCGAGCCAAATGGCTACCTGCACATTGGGCACTGCAAGGCGATTGCAGTCAACTTTGGGTTTGCGAAGCACCACAAGGGCGTGTGTTATTTGCGATACGATGATACGAATCCGGAGAAGGAGGAGGAGAAGTATTTCACGAGTATTCTGGATGTGATTAAGTGGCTTGGGTTTGAGCCGTGGAAGGTCACGTATAGCAGTGATAACTTTGATAAGCTGTATGAGCTTGCGGAGCAGCTGATTAGGAAGGATGGCGCGTATGTGTGTCATTGCTCGAGTGCGTATCATCATCTTTTTGAAGAGGATTGGGGGCTGACGAGAGACAGGAGAGGAAGTCAATATGCAGCGCGGCGGCCCCGATAACCGCGGTAAGCGTTACGCATGCGAGCACCGCACTCGCCCCATCGAGGAATCCATCACAGAGTTCCGCGCTATGCGCGACGGGAAGTACAAGGCTGGCGAGGCGTACTTGCGCATGAAGCAGAGCCTGACGGATCCCAATGAGGGAAACCCGCAGATGTGGGATTTGCCTGCGTATCGCGTGGTGGAGAAGAATCACCATCATAGGACGGGGGATAGGTGGAAGATCTACCCGACCTACGACTTTACACACTGCATTTGTGATGCGCTCGAGGGCATTTCGCATTCGCTGTGTACGGTTGAGTTCCGCCAGAGCAGGATTTCGTATGACTGGCTGTTGGAGCAGCTCGATATGAAGGTGCCCAAGTCGGAGGAGAAGGGGCCTATGCAGAGAGAGTATGGTCGTTTGAGTGTTAACGGGACTATCCTGTCGAAACGCCGCATTTTGATGTTGGTTGAGGGAGCGCAGGTTGGCGACAGGACGATTCCTCCGTCAGTCCGTGGCTGGGACGACCCGCGTCTGTACACCATGGTTGCGCTCCGCCGCCGTGGTATCCCTGCGAAGGCTATGCTCAACTTCGTTGAAGAGCTTGGTGTTACAGACTCCTTCACCGACATCGAAGCGCCCCGATTTGAAGCTTCGATCCGCAAGCACCTCGAGCGCACCGTCCCGCGCCAGATGCTTGTACTTGAGCCCATCAAGGTTGTCATTGAAGACTTTGCGGCCGAAGACGACCAGGAAGTCACGGTCCCGTACGACCCCAAGGGCGGCATCCCCGGCGAGCGCAAGGTCAAGGTCGGCAGCTCCATCTACATCGACCGAAGCGACTTCCGCGAGGAAGACGACCCAGATTACTTCCGCCTGGCGCCCAACAAGACGGTTGGTCTATACAACGTCCCATTCTCCATCCGCGCCACATCCTTCGAAAAGGACGCAACCGGCAAAGTCACAGAGATCAAGGCCGTCAAGGTGCCATCAAGCGAACGACCAAAAGCATACATCCAGTGGGTCGACGCCGCGACAGGCATCAAGGTCACCGCGCGCCAGTACAACAGCCTCTTCAAGACAGAAAGCCCCAACACATTGAACTGGAAGGACGGGTCGTGGGCCGACGATCTGAGGCCAGACTCCGAGGTCATTTACGAGGACGCAGTGATTGAGAGGGGTCTTGACAACCTCATCAAGGAGAACTCGCTGAATCCGAGTGGCTCGAGTGATGCGCTTGTGCGTTTCCAGGCGCTTCGCACAGCTTACTTCTGCGTTGATATTGAGTCGACTGAGGAGAAGATTGTGCTGAACCAGATTGTGAGTCTGCGGGAGGACAAGGGCAAATGAGTGTGTTGTGGGGTGGAGCGAGGCGTTTGGGTGGTGTGATGGGATGGATAGTTCTATGGTGTATGCGATGATCATGAATATAGAGTGTTACTACATTTAGGCACAGTTACACATTCAAGGCACAGGTACTGCATTCAGGCACAATTACATGTCCAAGGCACATTCACACATTCGAGTAGACCTCAAGCAAGCTAACCCCGCAAGGCAGTCTTCGTGAAGGTTCTCACGCTCGGGCCAAGCGGGATCGGAGCAACAAGGGCCGACCCTGCATGGCGGCGGCGATGGATGGCGGCATCTCTACAAAAGTTGAGGACACGAAATCACTGCCGCCTCACCACACCACCCAGCATGGCGAGGCTCGTTGACAACGCTCAGATTGCGAGCGCGAGTCTGCACAACCCGCTGCCCCTGCAGCTGCATCTCTACGTGTGGCCGTTCCTCATCATCTGGCCGGCCTTTTCGTCCATCTACCTGTCGGCGGCGCGCTACGAGCAGTACATCGAGTCGCAGGAATGGACGTTCGTGTGGGTGGCCAGCATCGTCACCCTGCAGTCGCTGGTCTGGCTGCTGACCCAATGGAACATTAACCTCAAGACGCTCTTCACCACCACCACCGCGGCCGACATGCGCAGCGCCCAGCTCATCAAGGTGCAGCCCATCGAGAACGCGGGCGCCGCCGAGATCTGCGAGCTGAAGCGCGACAACGTCGGCGGCAAGCCCAATCTCTCGTTCCTCTTCCAGAAGCGCCGCTTCCTCTTCGACCCGGCCACGGGCGCCTTTGCCCCGCTCGCCTACGCCCTCGACAGCGACCCCAAGCCGCAGCTCAAGACGCTGCAGCAGACGCAGGGCCTCGTCTCGCCCGCCGACATTGAGCGCATCCAGCAGCACTACGGCGACAATGCCTTCGACATCCCCGTCCCGACCTTCACGGAGCTCTTCAAGGAGCACGCGGTTGCGCCGTTCTTCGTCTTCCAGATCTTCTGCGTCGGTTTGTGGATGCTCGACGACTACTGGTACTACTCGCTGTTCACTCTGTTCATGCTCGTCATGTTCGAGAGTACTGTTGTTTGGCAGCGCCAGCGCACGCTCAATGAGTTCCGCGGCATGAGCATCAAGCCCTACGAGATCCTCGTCTACCGCCAGAAGAAGTGGCAGGAGATTATGAGCGACAAGCTGCTGCCTGGCGATGTTGTCAGCGTCGGCCGCACCAAGGAAGACTCGGGCGTGGCCTGCGACATGGTGCTGCTCGAGGGCTCTGCCATTGTCAACGAGGCCATGTTGTCTGGCGAGAGTACGCCTGTGCTTAAGGAATCCGTCCAACTTCGCCCCGGCGACGCGCGCATCGAGCCTGAGGGCCTGGACAAGAACGCTTTCCTCTGGGGCGGCACAAAGGTCCTGCAGGTTTCCCACGGCAACAACGCAGAGGACGACGCGAACACGGTCTCGCGCCTGTCGTCTGGCGTGCCACCCCCACCGGACAAGGGTGCTGTTGGTGTTGTTATCAAGACTGGGTTCGAGACCAACCAGGGCAGTCTCGTCAGGACCATGATCTACGCCACCGAGCGCGTCTCCGCCAACAACGTCGAGGCTCTTCTCTTCATTCTGTTCCTTACTGTCTTTGCCATCGCCGCGTCTTGGTACGTCTGGCAGGAGGGCGTCAGGCTCGACCGCCAGCGCAACAAGCTTCTCCTCGACTGCGTCTTGATCGTCACCAGTGTCGTTCCACCTGAGCTTCCCATGGAGCTGAGTCTGGCTGTCAACACTTCTCTCGCTGCGCTGAGCAAGTACGCCATCTTCTGTACCGAGCCGTTCCGCATTCCATTTGCTGGCCGTGTCGACATTGCCTGCTTTGACAAGACTGGTACTCTGACAGGCGAGGATCTGATTGTTGAGGGTGTTGCTGGCCTTTCGCTGGGCCAGACTGGTGTCAAGACCAGCGCTGACGGCGCACACACCGAGCTCACCAAGGTCAACGAAGCTGGAACACAAACTACCCTCGTACTTGCTACCGCTCACGCTCTCGTCAAGTTGGATGAAGGAGATATCGTTGGTGAGCCCATGGAGAAGGCTACCATCGAGGCTCTTGGCTGGAAGGTCGGAGCTAAGGACATGCTTACTGCATCGACTACCACCGCCAAATCCCACGCCGAACTCGTCCAGATCCGCCGCCGCTTCCAGTTCTCGTCTGCTCTCAAACGCCAGAGCTCCGTCGCTACCGTCTTGGTCAGCAACAGCAATGGAAAGAAGGTCCGAAGCACATTTGTTGGTGTCAAGGGCGCGCCCGAGACAATCCGAAAGATGCTGGTCAATGCCCCGCCGAACTACGAAGAGACTTTCAAGCACTTCACCCGCAACGGTGGCCGTGTGCTCGCTCTTGCCTACAAGTACCTCGCTGAGGAGGGCGAGTGGGGCCAGAACCGCGTCAATGATCTCAAGCGCGAACAGGTCGAGTCCGATCTTCACTTCGCCGGTTTCCTCGTCCTCCAATGCCCGCTCAAGCCTGACGCTATTGAAGCATGCCGTTCGCTCAACGAGTCCAGCCATCGTGTTGTTATGATCACTGGTGACAACCCGCTGACAGCTGTCCACGTTGCCAAGCAGTGCGAGATTGTCGACCGCGAATGCTACATTCTTGATGCCCCGGAGCACGATGAGTCCGGCGAGGCCCTTGTCTGGAAGAGTGTCGATGACAAGGTCAACATTCCTGTCGATCCTACACAGCCTCTCTCTGCCGACGTTCTCAACACAAAGGATATCTGTATCACTGGTTACGCTCTCGCCAAGTTCACTGGCCAGCCTGGATGGAAGCAGATCCTTCGCTACTCCTGGGTCTACGCTCGTGTGTCGCCCAAGCAGAAGGAGGAGATTTTGCTTGGACTCAAGGATTGTGGTTACACTACTCTGATGGCCGGTGACGGTACCAACGATGTTGGTGCGCTCAAGCAGGCTCACATCGGTGTTGCGCTGCTCAACGGTACCCGCGAGGATCTCGACAAGATTGGCGAGCACTACCGCAACACGAAGATGAAGGAGATCTACGAGAAGCAGTGCCAGATGATGACGCGCTTCAACCAGCCCCAGCCCCCGGTCCCTATCCACATTGCCCACCTGTATCCTCCCGGTCCTACGAACCCGCACTACGAGAAGGCGATGCTCCAGCAGGCGCAACGCAAGGGTCTTACCAATGGTGCTGCCAACGGCGACGTTGCTGCCCCCGAAGAGAAGAAGCCCATGGGCATCCAGGAGCAGCTCACCCAGAAGATGATGGAGTCTGAGCTGGACGAGCTCAACAACGAGCCACCTACGATCAAGCTCGGTGACGCTTCCGTCGCTGCGCCTTTCACGTCGAAGCTCGCCAATGTCGTTGCCATTCCCAACATCATCCGCCAGGGTCGCTGCACACTCGTTGCGACGATCCAGATGTACAAGATTCTGGCGCTGAACTGTCTGATCTCTGCTTACTCGCTGTCTGTGTTGTACCTCGATGGTATCAAGTTTGGTGATGGTCAAGTCACGATTTCCGGCATGATGATGAGTGTTTGCTTCTTGTCTATCTCCCGCGCAAAGGTATGTTGAGCTGTCCTGGATTCCAGACATTTGCTAATGTATGACAGACCGTTGAAGCCCTCTCCAAAGAGCGCCCACAACACAACATCTTCAACATCTACATCATCGGTTCCGTCCTCGGCCAGTTCGCCGTCCACATCGTCACCCTGATTTACGTCTCCCAATACGTCCAGCGCGTCGAGCCCAAAGACCCGAATCCCGATCTCGAGAAGGACTTCGAGCCCAGCCTGCTCAACTCAGCCATCTACCTCCTGCAGCTGATCCAGCAAATCTCCACCTTCGCAATCAACTACCAAGGCCGCCCCTTCCGCGAGTCCATCCGCGAAAACAAGGGCATGTACTGGGGTCTCGTCTCCGTCTCCGCCGTCGCCTTCTCCTGCGCCACCGAATTCATCCCCGAAATCAACGAGAAACTCAAGCTCGTGCCCTTCACCTCGGACTTCAAATTCATGATCACGACCGTCATGGCCGGCGACTTCATCGCTTGCTACGTTATTGAAAAGGGCCTCAAGCACTTCTTCTCCGACAACAAGCCGAAGGACATTGCGGTTCGCAGACCCGATCAGCTCAAGCGCGAGGAGGCGCGCAAGAAGGAGGAGGAAATTGAAGCCCAGAAGAAGAAGAATGCCGAGATGGAGGAGAAGGCTAGGGCCGCGGGTATTGCTCCTGCTGCGCCTGCTGGTGTTGCGCCCGCTGGTGTTAAGACCGCAGCTGGTGCTAAGACTGCTGCGGCCGTGCGGAGATAGAAGGAGAATGTAGGGAGGTTTTGGGGAGTTGTGCTGTGCATAGCTTGCGTAGAATGGTGCCTGCTGTTGTGGGCCTTGTAGGAATATTATTTTTGTTGTGCGCTGTTTCTGGACTTGATTCTTTATATTGTGTGTGGCTGAACTTAATCCTGTGCCCTGTCCCTTTTTCTTTTTTTAACGAAAAGTTCACAAGACGCTTCCATGTTTGGTGGGCGTGCGTGCGTCTTCGTCTTCGTGTTGTGTTGGAATATGAGTGGAAGACATGCCCGGCTCTCGAGTTTATTTTGGGAGGTTCAAAAGCTGCAGGACGAGCTTCATGTCCACGCAATCTTTGCACGGGTTACTGACTTGCTGAGCATGAATCATTGCTTATCAGTTATGTTACATGTCCAATCTGCGATCACATGCCGGCCGGGTAGATGGAGGAAATGGTGTATAATCGCAGCGCTGGATTGGGGTTTACTCTCACCCTTCATCGACGTAAAATGCTTAAAACGCAATGTTGCGGCCGCATGTGTTTTGTGCGCCTTTTGGCCAAAAAGCAATATAAAAAAGGGTATGGCTATGTCCTGCGTCTCTGCATCTTGAAAGCAATTACTCTAATAGTTCTCTGCGTCTCTTCCTCTCAAAAAATATTACAAAAAAAACATGTTTACTTTAATTATGTGTCTCATTCATTCTCTTCTCCCCATGGCCTCTTCCCTTCTTCTGTATGCTGTCATGTTGGTGACAAGAGCAAGAAAGAGTAGCCTGCATGTGTTCCTTCCTTCTCAAACTTCGACAATTATGAACTATGCTTTCATAATCTTCTTCTGAAGAAGAGCCATTGAACGCGACATGGCTGTTGCTCCTCTTCTCTCGCTGTACAGCCATGCTGCTGAAGGAAGCAAGAACGAGCAATCTACATTCGCTCCTAGATTCTGAGGCATGAATAGCACAGAAACATGTCTTCTTCTCATTTCCTTGGAAAATGCACCGATGAAGGCGACATGGCTGCTGCTACCTCTTCCCTCTCAAAACTAGAGTGTAGAATGTGATATTGTGGCGTCTCTCGCGGTTCAAGAATACGTGGTCGAACTAGCATGCATCCGTGTTTGGTGGATAACAAGTACCAATACGACTGCTGCTACCGCATGTTTGCACGACACTCCTTCGAGAGGGATGTATAACTTCCTTCCCCACCCCCACCCATGCAATTATTATTCTCATAATCCACTTCAAAGGCTAATGAGGACTCTACGGTTGCTCCAAACTCCCTCTCATAATTAAAGGGTGGGATGTGATGTGCTGCACCCTTAATTCAAAATAGACATGCAAAACTGGAATGGCTGTGTCCTGGCGGACACATGTTATCCATGCCAGCTAGTTACTCCCTGAGAACGATTTCAAGTGGAAGTACAACGTATCTTGCGTGGTAAATTTGATGCATCAGAACCTTGCCCAACCTGAGGGTAGGGATACCTCACCTCGCCTGTTCTGCCCACGATTCAAAGTCTTTTTTTCCTGGCTTTGGTGTTCCACATGTGTTCGTTATGTGCCACAAGACGTGGGGTTCAGAGACTGCCGGTGATTGGGGATACGATTTCTCCGAATTTCAGGCGATCTCGTGAAGTCATAAAGGCCAAATGAACTACCGAGTAGTGTGCACGCACTTTTAGAGTTGTTACGTTTGCCACTTTCTGTTTGCAAATGCGCCAGAACAAAGGATCCAATATTGCAAATGGCGGATTGGTGCTCTCAAGGCCTTCACTGCATGGGAAGTGCAATAGTGAAAGCTCCATTCAGGCACCATCAAACTTAGCCGAACGATCTGGCTGATTCGGAGTCTACTCCACAAGGTTCTCAAAGATAATTTCGTTACAATTCTGGTCTTGGAAATTCACATTACATAGTCATCCGCCAGATTCCCAGGCAGTTTGCCTGCAGTACGAAGAATTTCAACGACAAATCACAATGTATACCGCTGCCGACGAACTTCATGGCCACCATTCAAAAAGCACTGAAATTTTAGATCGGTAAAATGTCACTTGGACGCATGTGAGAAGTAGCTACTTGGCCAAAATCTATCCGCTCTTGGCAACCCAGCCGTGCTCCTCACACTTCGCGTCTAAGATCCCCAGCATCAAACCGTTGAACTGCATCAGTAATGCCCTGACCTCAGGTTTCTGTACCAATCCCATATGCGTGGCAATGGTCGAGCTTACAAGATCCCTGAGCCCGTTATCGTTTTCGGGTGTAGTTGAGAATGCGTGATGAGCTGCGACTGGGAAGTCTGGCGTGTCCCAAAAAGCCTTGCAGCTTCTACTGAATTTCTCTTTCACGAGGGCTTTCAATCCTATGACTTCGTACTTGTCGGCCACTTCATACAGTTTGCTGTGTATTAGAAGTTGCGATGAAGGTCCCTCGGGAGCAGGTAGGCAATCCTCACACGTATACTCTTCGCAACTAAAACTGCAGCTACTGCCACAGGAGTGATGGGGGCAGATTCGACGGTCATTGCAGTTGTAATTTCGGTGATAACAGGTATGAGGGAAGCGAGAGCCATCGACCTGCGTTGTTTGAGTCGTGGTCTGCTTCAAAGTCACTGGAAGAACCGGATCGTATTCTCCTTCGTAAAGATATTGAATGAGGAGCTTGACAATATCGGGTTCATCCTCTGGCAGATCGATCTTGCCGGCCTGAGATTCCTGCATCACGTCAGTCGGTCCAGTTATCCGATCAGTACGTGAGACACTCACCTGTCCACCGAATTGTATTGCACGTGTAAAGAACTTGGATCGGCCACAGACGATAACCTTGTGAACGTTGTGCGTATTCCCTGCACATACAATAGTGAGATCAGAGTAGGCACCAGAGACTAAAGCACTGCATGAATATGAGTAAACTTGTATCTATCAGCGCAAAATGACGATCAAGGCACCTTTTCAATGACTCGAACACCTGCTCTTTGGACGAAAGTGGCGCCATTATATTAAAAAAAACAAGCAGAACGATGGTGCAGAAGAAGTAGCAAAGGTGCTTTCTGGATGGAGATAGTTCAGATCGCCGGTAATCGTAACATCTGTGTTACTGCAAAATCTCCTTGGTTTTCCTTGCGATTTCACCGATCAGAACACGTATAATGTTGCGCGCAGATCCCAACAGTACCACCGAGGATGTAAGGCCATATACTTGCTATCTTGCAGGTTACTGGATCCTTGCGCATTCCCGCTACGGAACTCAGCCATCCAGTTGCGAAGTACGTGACAAATGCTACATTGTCTAAAACGTGCCCAAGTTATTGCATACAGACCGAACTTCCGTGACCCCGTCATCCAGACGTTTCTGCATGGCTAGAACTACCTCGAAAGGTTGGGGAAGCGCCCGAAATCTTGAACAGGCACGAATGGAGCTATTTTTCTGAGACATCTAAGTGACATTTTAACCTCAAGCAAACTGCGATACGCAACCTCCTCCAAGATCTGGAACAGTTGTAAAGTGCTTCTTCGTTTTGTGAATGTGAAAGCAGAACGTAGATATGGGTCCTATTCGTATCATTGGAGCTCGCTGCTGCTTTGACTACCTAAGTAATCACGAATTCCGGTTGATAATTGAAATTCTGGGTAGTCAACTCTGGAGAGATGCAGTGCATCCCTTGCTTAAGAGTACCACTCTTGTATGCTGGAATGTGGCAGGCCACGAGGCAACTCAGCCGCCCTCTTATATTTAACGACTTGTCGCGAACTACAGAAGCTGACCTTTGACTGCAAGGCAGCCATGGCTTTTGAAAACTACATTCACGATCTCTCGTACTTACGGTCTGGCAAACTATCGGACCTTACGTTGAATTTTGAAAACAGGACCTGGCAGATCCACAAAGTTCTCACAGTCTGCCATTCTAAGTGGTTTGAGAAGGCTCTTACTAGCGGACTTCAAGTATGCAATCGTAATCATGACAGAGAAGAACTGTTTAACCAGTTCCGCAGGAAACGGAGAGTGGAGTAATTACCTTAAAAGATGGATCTGAATATGTCAATGCAATTGACTGCATGGTGTCGTACTTCTACGAAGCAGACTACGACGTATCCAAATACGACACGTTTGAATCTCTCCTCCATGCGCAAGTCGCAATACTAGCGGATAAATACAACTGCAAATCACTCTACAGCCTTGCAAAAGAATCATTCGCGGAGTCTCTATTGGAGGTTGAAAGCGATGAATGGCGAACGACTGCTGCCTTTATATACGACTCTACGACAACGGTAGCACCAGCTCATAAAGAGATTCGCATTACTCTCATCAATGCAGTTGCGAGTCGCTCCGCCATGTTAAAGTCGATTCTACGAGATGAAACTGTGTTGGATCTCCTCCGTTCCAACGCAGAGCTCGCCACGGATCTCCTTCTAGGTAGGCGAGATGGATATATGGCAACAGACGTCGGGGAGCATCACTTTACGTGTGAAAATTGCCGCTATAGTCATTCTGGACCGGAAACCTGCCCGAACGTGAGTCCTGAGCGTTACGTTAAGAAGCTTTGTCCAAGTTGTTATTCGCACAAAGTTGAACTGCACCCAGCTTTCACTTGTACATTATGCGATGGATTCCATAGCCATAATTTAGATACCATATCCTAAAAGGGAGATATACACATTCGAAAAAGGCTGGCGTGGACTCTACAAACGTCCAGACGGTGCGTGCTGTGGCGCCAGCGTCCCGCGTCAAGCAGCAGTAATCACTGTGATGTCTATTGCATTCTAGATTTCACACCTTGCCGTGATCTTCGCCACCACGATTGGTGTTCATTGTCAAGACAAGGCGATTGCTCTTCCGAATCGCTGACCCAGCATATGTCAACACGTAAGAGGTACCCAACCATCTTAAGTCATAGGCGCGCGCGCCCTAGAACCTTCTGAAATGGATAACTTTCGCTCAAGAATGACGAATGTCTGCTATCCAATAGTGGGTTCCGTTTCTATGGTGCCCGGTGCCGCGAACCGGACCCTGATAATGATGAGGCATAGCGTCAACCGACCCGCCTTACCTTCTCTGACCTACTGAAATATGCCCACTGTCAACTTTCGAAAATTCATACAAAACATCTGAGCTCGGTATATAGTCATAGTAAAAATCGCCAGAACTTATGTCAGTACACTACAAACCTGTTACGAAATGCTTATGTCCTGTGTTCTTAAGGGTTGGAAGAGACTCCCTTGCAGAAATCAATGACAAGACGCAAATGTGTCGCATCAAGTGCGCTGATGAAGAGCAACTAAGACTATGCGCTCATCTTTAAGGCGTTGGCTATTACATGTAGAGCCTTCAATCTTTGGTGGGTCTGTCCCTGAGCGTGATCCTTGGACTTCATGCCTTCCCTCATTTTCAGGTTTTCTGTTCTTGATAGATCGAGATCACCATCTCGCTGCCTCGCAAGCACATCAGATCGTCATAGACGTTTACGATGCGAATACCTTACCGTACTTTCCGGGCTCCTGCTGGATCTATATACATCAGTGCCTGAAGACTGGGCACCGTGGAAGTGGCGAGGAGTGGTGGCCGGATGCCAAAATGCCGCCTGAACTAGGGTGATGCCAGTACGGCGCATGTTCAAAGAAGTACCAGTATTCAGGCCCAGTCGTCACAAGCCATGACATTGCACACAAGACCCCCGCGACGTACGAATCACTAATATTTAAATCGTATCGAAATGGTCGTGCGTGTTCCCGTTTCGGCCAATGATGACCGCAACGAGAGCGATCCGTCCAAATCCGGTCTCGGCCGTTCGAAAGGGTTCAAAAAGTTGGCAGGTACACCTGAAAAGGTCAAAATCAAGTTTTGTGCAGTACTCGACGCTCGTTCAGGAGTTGCTGAATCAAGAAACTTAAGGGAACGCGACGTGCCAAAGATGATGCCGAAGGGCGTCTGGACCAGGTGTTGTTTGGAGGGTGCGGCTTCGGGATGACGCAAGGGCGGGAATTTGGCGAGTCTAGCCGGACGCGACGCGTCGCGACTTCAAAGCGGAGGCTCGCGGCCTGTACAACAACTCGTTTCGACATGCTCCTGAGCACTCGTAGCCTTGGCAATTTATCGCGAATTATCGCCCTGCCGCCCCGAAAGATGGCATCTTTCTCGGTCAAATCCATCGACCACGTTGTACTCACAGCGAAGGACATTCCAAAGACCATCGAGTTCTACACAGCTCGACTGGGTATGAAGCACGAGGTCTTCCACTCGAATGGAGTGGAGCGACATGCATTGATATTTGGAAACCAGAAGTTGAATCTTCATCAGTCTGGCAAGGAGTTCGAGCCGAAAGCAGGCCATGTTCAGCCAGGCTCGGAAGATCTGTGTTTCGTCACGGATCATCCAATAGACGACGTACTGAAGAGCTGGCAATCAAACGGCATTGAGGTAAAATGACTGCTGCCTGCAGTACACAGCTGATACTGATTGCTTCGTACAGGTCTTGGAAGGCGGTAAGGTGGTTGATCGAACGGGAGCTGTCGGCAAGCTGAGAAGCGTATATTGCCGTGATCCTGATGGCAACCTGATCGAGTAAGTAGCTTCGAGCTGAGATGACCATTTCCCGACTGACCATCGGCGTGAAGAGTGTCAAACTATGTTTAAGGTAGCTTGGCGCTCCCTTTGGCTTGCAGTCGGCGTTCAATCTCGTGAATACAGTTCAATGAAATGCAATGTTCGTTCTGCCAAGATTACTTGCTTAGATTTAGCGCCTTGCTCTCCCACCATTCTCTATCTGGTCAGTCCGATTCCATATAATCTAATAGGATTTGTAGACCTCGTTTGTGGTATATGTGCTTTTGCACGCCGACCGAATGCACGCTCTGAAGCACATTTTTGAGGTTCCGAAGCATCGGTTACGTTGGAAGATACCTCTTCATCTAGGGGTAGGTCCTCGTCAGTCATGGATGGTACGTTGTCCGAGAAGGAAATACCTTCCTCCGAGCGGACTGGGTCGGGTACTGCTGACTTGGCCTTGGATTGAACCAGTTCGTCCAGTGCCGATGCAACGTCACACATGTCCATCACGTTTTCCAGTAGAGCGTCCACCTCCTCATCATGCTCCAATTCCGAGTCAATGAAGCTTACTTTCTTCTTCCCTGCTCTAGCACGGCGAAGGCGCTCGGTTGGTGGTGCTGACTCCGAATCTTCTTCCTCCGTTACAATTTTCGACGGACTGTTGTTGGAGCCTCGAAGAGTGAGATCTTTGGAACAGCCTTGATCGAACTTCTGTTCATATGGATCCTCCACAATCTCTTTCGTTTTTCGTTCCCGCCTTTGGCTGGAAGGGCCTTCGCCTGCGTTCTTGATTTCAAAATCACCCTGCGGAATTACTTTTGCCACTGTACGCTTATCTCGTTTGCCTTTAGGTTCTAGAACGGGCAGGGTCTGAATCGTATGAACAGCCTCGCTTGACTTTGAGGCCTGGCTGCACTCCAGCGCTTCTCGTAGCTTGGCGGATCGAACGGAGGCATAGCGAAAGGGATCTTCGTAGATCTTGATCGGCCCCTTAGATGATGTTGGCTGGAAAGTAACTCTTGGTCTCCGCTTTGCATCAATCTCCAATGTTCTCGGTGATTTTTCGACATCCCCGTTGCGTTCCGCTTGCTTCTGTTGTACCCTGTCAATGCCATCCCGAACCGCTCCGAGGTGAGCCTTACCTGGCAGTTCTCTGTTGCCTGCCTCAAAAGCGGCCTAACCCTATCATTTTCACGCTTCTTGGAGGCTACTCTTGATCGAAAATCCTCCTTCGACGCCTTATTCCTAGCGATCTGCTCCTTTAGGTGCTGTTTCTGTTCATCAGAGGAGATGGAGTTGATAGACATGATTGAATTGCTTCGCCTCGGCAGATGCTGCGCCGCGTCTGGTTTCCATCGGTAATCATGCATCACAACCTGCGCTGCTACCATATTCCTCGGAATAAAGCCACAAGCGAGCCATTCCCCAGGCGTTCCATGATACTGGCTCAAGCCGAAGAAATTTCTGACCTCTGCAAGACAGATCCATATACTTACATCGAAAGCTTCGATGCCTTCTGGCGTCATGTACAGAACGCCCTTAGGTACTTTGGGCAGTTCGCCGTGTTCGAGCCAGACTGGTACTTTGCCGCAGGGTGTATCTATCCATGCTGCGTGCAGCTGGGATGTGTCGATAATCAACCTTGTGGTGTGTGGGATGGCGAATCCGCTTCGTACAAGGTGTGATGCACAGAATGGCGGCGCTCTCAGCGCAGTGTCTAGAATACCATCAGTCTTGGCCAGCGCGACCTGGAAGGTAGTCGTACCTTCGTTTTCAAAGGTCGAAATAAAGCTCGAATCCAACTTCAAACAATCACTTTGTGTGAGATGCGCAAGTAAGTTATCTTTTGATAACTTATCAAAGTTGAAGTCTTGCTTCGCGTGGAAATGCCCTTTCGGAGGAGTGACGACAGAGCCATCGAAGTGACTGACCGTAGGAAACGCCAAATCGTCGACTACAGCATAGAGGCTCTCCGGAAGCTGGCTTCGTGCGGAAATCTCTTTTGTAGGCGAAAATGTTTCTGGTAGGATGACTCTCGTCATAATGGCCACTTGATCAATCATATGTTAGAGATAAGCTGAAAGCGCGTGCTGCAATCAAAATGGAAAATACATTTTGCTAACATTTATATATTCAAAAGGTCTGTAGAAGGTGTGGCAAATATGTTAAGTTGGGTGTGGTCGTGGAAAGAGTTCTAATTTAGACATCGTGGGCGTTCCTCGCCCTGGAGTCCCTGTACCAAAGTTGACAGGCAGGTGCACCACAAATAAATGCGGCATTCATTGAAACATGTATCTCGGTGACCCCACTTCAACTGCGTTAATATTGCGATGTCTAGGAGTGGCTACACTTTGTCAAATATATGGATATGGCTCGAAGCAGATAGATTTGCGACAGTCTCCGAATGCACGTCGTCATATCGCTCCGTTGGGCGGACGGAAACTTTAAAGATGACCTCTGAGGGAAGACGCATCACACGAGCGGGCTCTTGCTGGTATCCATACATTGGGAACCAGATCTAACATCGTCACGGTGGGGCGTGGTTTTACGTATGACACTGTTCTGCTGTATATCGTGCGTTACGACTCGAACACGGGTACTGTTGCGAGGCACAAGATTTGCGTATTATGATGAAGTTAAGTCTAAAATTTATCAAAATTAGTTGGTCCTATTAGCTGATATGCAAGCGCCGGAATGATGCAATGTTGAGGACGGGTGCCTCCGCAAGAGTAGGTTGTACAACTACGTTCCACTGTCATGACGATCCGGCTGCTGGTTAGAGCCCGGATTTCGGTTCACTCCGCCGAAGATCTAGGTTCGCACAATGTGGTTTTGTGGCTTAGTCAATCTCAAGACGAAAACGCCTCTTCGAAGAAGTCAATGCTGCGCAGGCCCACACGTCGCCTCACAGCTGCTCGCACACTGTCGTTAAAGCCTCCTGGTCCACATACCGTAACCACCATAGCACCGACTTGCGCCAATATTTGCTCATCGACAATCTCTTGGGGCTCGCATCTCTGGGCGTAGACCTCTGTTAGGATAGGTAGCGATAATGCCTCCACTGCCTGTGGGGTAGACCGTGAGACATAAACCCGCACTTGGACAATTTCGTTGTAGTCTGGCATAGCGGCCAGCTCTTCTAACCATGAGTCTATCCACTCGATGGAGTGAAGATCAGGGATACACCAAACCAGGACGATTTTTCGTGTGGCCGAAGTATTGTGATTATACCCCGCAAGTAGGTGTCGCATGAATGACAACTGGTGCGTGATGCCAGCACCTGCAGCAAAGAGCACAACCGTACCATATGAGTCCAGAGAGTGGTATCCGCCGTATGGCCCCTCAATCGCACCCCAGAGCTCAATAGTATCAGACTTGGCTTTAGAAGCTCTGTCGTACAATGAGCGCGTCATACCCGTGCGCGCGCGAATGATGCACGAGATCGTGCTAGGACCCTGCTCGATGCTTAAATCCTCAATACTTGATGGGAGCTTTTCTGAGTCTAGTCTAGCGTACCCCGAACAAGTATGCCATGCTACTGAAAATGGGTGTAACGAGAACGGTGCTATCCGTGGCAAGTATACGTAAGTGTGTGACCCGGGTTTGCCGTTCCATGATCTTGGTATTGAGAAGGTTACACGGGTTGCGTCTCCGGGCAAAGCTTCAGCAGTAACCCTGGTCCAGTTGCGTTGCTTCCATGAGCAGTTGTAGTAGATGATGCGTCCAGTCCGTATCAGAGGTTCTAGCACAAGTAAAGTTATGAAGAGATATACCCAAGGAAGCTGTGGCAGAGCGTGTTTTGCCATGTGAAAGTAGACACCCGATATTGCCACGATTATACCAAGTCGATGTAGACTCAGAAACGTGTCGTAGAAAGCTCGCCGAAGTGGTCCGAGGGAGTGTAACAGGAGAAAGACGAAGCTGATGAAGCCAGCAAGGCCCCATCGGTAAGAGACTGAGTGCGCCAGAACCCACTTAATGCTATTCCATCCGCTTTCCCCTTTATACGTGATCTGGTATGTGTTGTACATGAACGCAGCGACATGCGCTATCGACTCAACAATCACAAGTCGTGCAGTCCACCGGTGAAAGAGGTTAAATGTGTCATAGCTGACACCAAGCATCCAAATAAACGGATTGTTGCGGAGGGCAAACAAGACTGTGAAAATCAGATTAAACGCTGCCAAAGCCCCGCATCGACCTCGAAGTTCCGCAAAACGTTGGGCAAGTAGTTCTTCCGGTACTGCGAGGCAGTATGCTATATTACTGGCAACGTAAACTACGATGACCAGGAACTGAGGTCTCGTGGGCAAAGTCCCGGCATTGACTGTGGACGTTACTCGCAGCTCTCGACTGTGTCTGTCGCCAACAAGTGGAGCATATAGGAAGTATTTTTTGAGAGAGCCCAGAAATGAGTACCGGTCTCTTCTCCAGAAGTTCTGGCCACGGCACGAGGTTATGACGGAGAGACGCCGTCGATCGTTCCTGATATATACCGAAACGCGATACAACATCGCGAGAGCAACGGGAAGTAGCACTGTTGCTATCAAGACGTTGACCAGAAGGTAGTTTGCAATTTGATCCACTCCCGTAAGTCCGTGACTAAACTTGAAGGGGTCGACATTCGAAAGTGAAGCATTCGCATGGACGTCATTGATGTTCGGCTCGCTCGATACGGGTGATATATTTGGATCATTCCGCGGATCCATAACGAATGTACAAATAAGCTAAATCTTGCGCTTTCACATGCGGTGCTGGTATAGGCGTTAGCATATTGACGAGGTTTGACAGCTACTTTGCTCACTTTGTCAAAGACGTGCAGTCAGGGTTGAGCTTGGATTTCGATTCCGGGCAAAAGAGTCGATGATCTCTACAGGCAGTTGTAGTCGTGTCGATCGGGAAAAATGCTGGATATATCTCGCGTGCTTCTCTCCAAAGATCGAAGAAGTCCAGCCAAATCAGCTGCACCACCACGTGGAAGTAAATGAATGTATACAAGAGTTGTACTGGAGTCCGTTGGCAGATCGTAGATCTATACAGTAGTGAATGAAGTTTAGAGAGGGAGGGATCTAGTTTAAGAGGTAACGTCAATGGTGCGAGCTTGTGGCTTGCTTGTACGATCTCACCTAAGCCAACTATATTTTCCAGCGCAGTCATAAACAATATTTGTGTTGTATCCTAGCAGCTTAAGCTAGGGTCTGCGGACAAGCGATAGGTACGAATAAGGATGATTGAATTCGAGTAATACGGTATATGCAGGACATGACATCGTCGGAGCAGGCGAGGAGAGGTGTGGGTGTGATGGGTCAGTGGTACAGAACGATGATGTGTGTCGCTGTGGCTGTAAAGTCAATCGGTAGCGTTGTCGACTTATGTGTCACACGCTGAAGCATGATCCAAAGAGCCGCAGTCTTGTCATTAATGGTACTGACTATTTTCGGCAAATTGTTCCGAATCAAATTGTCGAAAACGCTAAGTAGCGGTGTATGCTCTACAGACCCCTGGTGCGTCATTAGAGACTGAGCTGCGGTCGTCATAAGGCAACTGTTAGCTAATAACGTCAATGTATCTTCAATAGGCCGCTTCAGGTCGCGAAGTGATCTATCGATCGGCCAGCACAACATGCTACATGACCAAATCTGAAGAAGTATTTGGTGCACAGAGGTTGAGCTCTCATCAATCTCGATTCAGGTTTCGTATCCGTATCATGAGTCGTGACCTCAACACCGATCAGTAGAAGGACGAAGCTGGTCATCCGCTCTTTCCAGATTTCATTGCAAGGAGTAAATGGAAACTCCTATTCCAGATACGAACCTAGTTCCGCTTTCATGCGTCTCAGCAGAAGGCAGTGTTATAAGCACGGCAACGAGCTGCACTGGCACCGTAGTGGTCATTTCTTGCCGCCGCTTTCCCAAAACGCAGTTCAAACAACGCTATCATGTTCAAGCTTTCAATCAACACGGCCGTCTTGGGGTGGCAGGTTGTAGAAACCCTGCTGGCGCATGAATAGTATCTACTGCGCAGTATATCTGCCGTCGGTGGTCGGTGTTCTAAAGTGCCGGCTGCAGCGTCGTCGTGCTTATGCAGCAACCATTTTACAGTTTTCCCATACCGTTGGGAGATTGTATGCATATCAGATATCACGGCACAGATCTTCGAGCCTATTTTGAGGCTCTGCAGCACGAATGCACACCGGCCCCAAGGCAGCATCGCACAGGGATCCCCACCGAAGCCGAAAGCCGAAGATAAAGGCTGATAAGCTACGTATCTTGTCTTCTATTCCTGTATCCATGTGTGTTGGATTGCACTGGTGATCCCGACTGTGACAAGGACGCGCCATCGGCACCGTGTTGGACAAACTAGAAATGTTATGAACCTCGGAAGGCGTAACAACTTCTAGTCAGCATTTTTCGGTATCTCAGCAGTATTGGGTCTATGCACAGGATGGTTGACCTGGAAGTCCCAGAATTGTGAATGCGGTGGTTTCGAATTGCGTTACGTAGGTTGCTGGAAGGAACCAAATACCAGAAACACAACAAGCTACTTCTACTCAGAAAGCCTACGGCAATGCTGAACGCGCTTTTTTGAACTCTTTTTGCATCCGCATCTTTACCCTCCTCCTCTTCCATCCTTCTACGCTACTAATGCAGATCCACCAGATCACAAATAGCGCTCCAAATGCGACGCTCCACCCTATGCTCTCACCGGCAAACCACTCGAATATCCCAATTGCCGTGTTCGATCCATGGTTATCTGTGTCCCGCAGCTGTCTTGCAGCAAGAATGACTTGCATAGCACTCAGCGCCACGCTAAACAGTGCGAACATGAACAGCACCACTGGGAAGAACCGTTGGAAGTATGCACCGTACCGCGACTCGAAGCGGTTGAGATGCCATCGCCGTAGATGTATTGCTGAGTGGAAGTTCAGCGCGTCGAGTTGGAGTAAGCCGAAGCGCCAGCGGGAGCTGACAGCCGTGTCTGGCACCGAGTCAAACGCAGATATGAATGCGATAAAGGACTCGAATGTTGTGCTACACGCCGGTAAAAGATCGCTGCGGCGAGCTAGATTGAAATCGGAACGCCGTTGGATGAGGCTTGCGTAAGTTCTTAGGAAGCCGAGAGCCGTCCCCTTCAGGCGTTTGCGCTCTTCTAGGTCACTGGGGTCCATAGAGACATCATCGTACAGATACTCCCAGAACGCATACGAGGTCAAGTATGATGGCAGAGGCTTCAGATAGACCATCCCTTCAACCCACAAACAATGCACTGCCGGGTCTTCGGTGACAGCGATTTTTCGATCCAGCACCAGTTGCTGCGTAAGAGATAAAATCTCTGGGGTTGGACCCGCCCACCATAGTTTCTCACCCAGGTGGTTCAGCTTGGGAGTGTCAAGGTCGTCCAAGCAGTATGCGAGGATCTCTGACGGTGCGTCTAGATGCACTCGGGGCGCATCAGGCAAGGTTCTACTGGGACCGAGACTTCGGAAGCAGCGGGGCTTCTCAAGCTCCTGAGGGTACTCAAGGTCGTTGCAAAGTTCTTCGGACTTCGCAAACGGCGGTCGCTTACCCGTCCACACCTCCTCTGCGGCTGTGCTTGAACGCGAAAACGAAGTCGCACCTACTGATGAGGTTGCTGGAGCGATCTGGTCTGGCTGAGCCATGGGCTGCGGTGGTGGAAGGTGAGCATAGAGCGCACAAACAGTTGCCGCAGCGATAGACGGTAAGCAGAGTCGTTCAAATACACCTGACTTGCAGATACGGGCCAGTATGCAGGGCATGCAGACGCTGTGCAACTGGATTGGTCGTCACTAACAGTAGCAAAGCCACCACAATCGCGAGAATGGCGATCTTCAGCTGAACATAGCCACCTCGTCATGCTGACCATGTACTCTACCGTGTATGGCCTCGGAAATATGTTTGCAGATGGGTGTGAGAAAAACTCCGCACAAGACGATCGTCGAAAGGGGTCACCAAGCTGCGTCGCAGGGAATAACTTATTGGGTGTTGCGAGTGAGGTTACAGCGCGATATGCTGCGCCGCTACCATCAGTCCTCTATCCTCGGCCTTTTGACGATCAAATCCAATAAACTTTCATCCCTGTAAGTCAGGCAGCCTTCAGAGAGTATGTGCGAGTGGTGCTAAGCTGCGATCCCTCACTGCACCCTTTCCAAGACTGTCAAAGCTCGACCTTGCGTTGACACATATTAAGCCATCTTATCGCAGCATCTCCTCTTAATCGTTTCGCATGAAGCAACGGAGATGGCCTGCTATTAACAACAGACAGCGGCTGAGATGGAGAATTCGGCCTTAATGCAACGGACTCGAGCAATTGGGCGTTCGTTTCCACCAAACATGCGACGTTGCTGGCGTTTCAAGGGGCGTAGGCCGAAAACCAACACCAGCGACCCAACCAGCGACCCTGCTACCTCGTTTTCCGAGAAACGCCTTGGTGCCTGCTCATCACGCCCGGGCCAGGTGATCTTCAGAGGGAATCTTAACCTTGCCGCATGAAGAGAGCTTTGGTTTCAGAACCTCATGAATGTGCATGCTGCGAACACGCTCAAGAAACGATACCTTCCAAACAGTTGCGCGCGGAGCCTCTGCATCCGTGGCATGAAGAAAAATAGGTATCGAGACCTCAGCAACCACAGACTGGTAACAGGTTCCCTTGCGTCAGACGTACAGCTCGCGGAACAGTTTCGTGGTCACGGATGTGCGAGGCCCCGCGCACCCTTGCACACCTCGCAGCGTGCAGTCGGCCCTAGCGCGGGTTGCCCCCCTGAACATCATATACACCGGTCACCGCAGGTCGCACGACGGCATAAACAATCACTTTCTTTACACACGCCTGGAGCGATCCTTACTTTGCAAACACTGTTTCTCTTGATATAAGCCTAGCCTTGCTCACATTTCAGGCCTGCGATTGTTGTTTGGAAACTCGACTTTGCATCTTGGAAACACTCTTCCTCAACTACCAATTCAATCGACTGTACATCAAATCTATCTACCCAAAATGTCATCCTTCACACAAGAAAAGCCAACTGGCTTACCACAATCACCACGCGCAACCCGCCAAATGCTCTCCCCATTGGATACATCCTTCTCAACCCACAACTCCACCTCTTCCACACCATCATCATCATCAGAAACTCTCGCCAGCGATTCTCAGCGCACACCAGACACACGGCATCGCAACCGCGACTCGCTGATCTTCATCAACGCGACTATTCCCCTCAGCCCCGCATCGTCGACGTCAAACGACTCGACCAGCGATACGCTTCTCGACGGCCTTGTTCCGCGGAAGCGCAGCGGGTTTGCGCGCCTGTTTTGCTGCTTTGGGAGGGAGGAGCGTGCGAGGCGGAGGGTGATGAGGGCGACGCAGTTTGAGAAGGTGGGGGAGAAGTGTCACTGGTCTGAGTATTAGACTACGCACTGGATGCAGTGCACACTACCGGCCTTGATCTGGGGTTTTGGATAGCTGGATGGCAGTCGACGCCTTGTTCAGCAGCAACATCACTTCCTAGCGGCGTTTACTCGATGTCGGAGAGACGTCTGTTGGTGGTCGTGGCAGACTACGGTCTCTTTCTTTGTATTTATCTTCAGGGCGTGTAGCCTTTCGTTCTCTTGTGGCAATCGCCGACATCTTTCTTTTGTTGGGTATACAGCGTTGGCGTTTGGCGGTTCTATTGCAAAATTGTTACATACGTAAGAGTAGAATACCTCAGAGTAGAGTACTTCTAACTCTACATCTATCGAACCATTACAGTCGAGCTATTCTCACCTAGTCGAGAGATCCACAATCGTGTGTGCAGTGCATTTACTGAAAACTGTTGAGTGGATTGAGCATCTACTGAGCCCCAAGTCAACTGTCAGTGTAGTCACCCAGCCACAGCAGAAAGGGCGCAGTCGCTCTGCTGGTTGATTCTGACCAATGAGAGGCCGTTGTGGTGAGTCAACCTTCATGCTTCGTACCGGCAACGCGCTAGAGCATGTATAGCATTATCAAAGTCCCAAAGGGTATACACGATTGACTCAAAGACTTTCTCAAGTATCCATAAGTATCTCTGTAGTATTCAGTATGGCGAACACAATACACCACCCGCGTCCACCGCCATACCAACCTCGAAGTGCTCGAAAATGGTGAAATGCAACCCTTGGACACCACTCCCGCCAGACTTCCAATGGCCAGAGACGCAAGTCACTCACATCGATCCAATCATCCACAGGGATCCAATCTTCACCCCCCGAACAGACTCACCAGACACACCATTTCGCTTCCTCGCGCTACCACGAGAACTCCGCGATGAAATCTACGCACTTACCTTCCCCCCTCGCGGCCTACAATACACACACCACGCACTCCACGCGCAGAAACGATGGACGCGATCTTCTCGTCCCCCATCACACCTACCTTTACTCCTCACCGCGCGCCAAATCCACGATGAGGCAAGGGCAATGCTCTTTCACACGAGCATCATCGAAATCCCCTCGCGCAGCTTCCACAGGCGAAAAGTGCACCACACGGAACACATGCTTCACGGGTTTTTACGCGTTTTCCCCAGTGGGCCAGCGAGTTGCATTACGTCGGTGTACAAGATGTATCACGACTACACGCCGCTGTTCCGTGGCGAGGAGCTGGAGGTGGATGAGGTGTGGGCGATGTGGGAGCATGTTGTTTCGGAGGCGTATATTGTGAAGAAATACTTTCCAAGGTTGAGGGTGTATAGTGCGAGGTATTACAGTTTGGAGAGGGAGTTGAGGAGGGAGTTTTTTAGGGATCTTTGTGATATTGATGAAAAGGATGTTGTGGGGAGGCAGGCTATGGTAGAGGAGAGAGTGGGTGCTGTGTTGGCGTGGATGAGGGCGTGGACTGGGGAGAGGAGCATAGTGCCGCCTAGGTGGTTGAATGTGGAGTTGAGAGATGGGGAAGTGGGGACGCAGGGGGATAGACGTGTTGTGCGGTTTGTGCAGGAGGTGATGGATCTGGCGATGAGGAGGTTTGCCAAGAAGAGGATGGTCGTGCAGGACGAATTGGATAACTCTGGACGGGTGTGGCTGGAGAGGTGGAGCGGTGAGAGAAAACGCAAGAGGAAGGAGTGGCAGGCGATATCATTTGATGCGTGAACAAATATCAGGTTGAAATACTAGTATATAAATACCAAACAAACTTTCTCGGGTTTGTTTTCGTCTTGGCTCCACACCAGCTCAGCTCTGGCAAGCTACTAGGTACAGCCGGCGAAAGCTCCGAGGCTCTGAAATATGAGTTTCTGCCTGCCTACAGTAACTGAGCTCAATCAAACAAGTAGAACCTTCACCTCAAGAAGATAGAGGGGTAAGAGCTTAAGTTGCGGGCGACGGGTGGATTCGCTGAGCGAAGCGAGGTGTGGGGCTGACAGCTCGCCGTGTGTCCGACAACAGGAGCACTGACGGCTTGGCGCGTGATGCTCTCATAGCAAATCTCTCGCACCTCCACCATCAACCATCTGCATTGTCCAGCCGAGTCCATCTCCCCTCGTACCCATCACATCCATCATGTTCGCTGCCAGGAACGCTTTCGCCCAGGCCCAGCGCCGCGCCTTCTCCGCGTCGGCCCGCCAGGTACGCACTTTCCGCAGCGCCGAGGCTGTTCAACAGCTTTTTGCGGCTGCTCGGACACGCTCATAGCTGCCATTGCTGCCATTGAGACGGCTTGCGCTGACGTAGTCGCCTGTAGTCCTCCAAGGTCACCGTCCTCGGTGCCGCCGGTGGCATTGGCCAGCCGCTGTCGCTGCTCCTCAAGCTCAACCCTCGTGTCACCAAGCTTTCGCTCTACGACATCCGCCTCGCCCCCGGTACGCCAACACGCCAATTGCAGTACATACGCGCATCGAACGCCTACTGACAGCTCTCCAGGCGTCGCTGCCGACATTGGCCACATCAACACCAAGAGCGAGGTATGCCGCCCCAGCTGAGCTTCCGCCTCCAGCTTCTGACATCGCAGGTCCGCGGCCACGATGCCACTCCCTCCGGTCTTGCCGAGGCCCTCAAGGGCGCTGAGATCGTTGTCATCCCCGCTGGTGTCCCCCGCAAGCCCGGCATGACCCGTGACGACCTCTTCAACACCAACGCCTCCATCGTCCGCGACCTCGCCAAGGCCGCCGCCGAGCACGCCCCCGAGGCCAACATCCTCATCATCTCCAACCCGGTACGCACGCCAATCTGCAGCTAGCGCCGCTCTGTACTGACTGACGCAGGTCAACTCCACCGTCCCCATCACCGCCGAGGTCTTCAAGGCCAGGGGTGTCTACAACCCCAAGCGTCTCTTCGGTGTCACCACCCTCGACGTTGTCCGTGCCTCGCGCTTCATCTCCCAGCTCAAGAACACCGACCCCGCCAACGAGAACATCACCGTCGTCGGTGGCCACTCCGGTGCTACCATCGTCCCCCTCCTGTCCCAGTCCGGCTACAACCTGTCTGGCGAGCAGCTCGACAGCTACGTCAACCGCGTCCAGTTCGGCGGTGACGAGGTCGTCAAGGCCAAGGACGGTGCCGGTTCCGCCACCCTCTCCATGGCCATGGCCGGTGCCCGCTTCACCGAGTCGCTCCTCAAGGCCGCCCAGGGCCAGAAGAACGTCATCGAGCCCACCTTCGTCGACTCTCCCCTCTACAAGGACCAGGGCGTCGAGTACTTCGCCTCCAACGTCGAGCTCGGCCCCAACGGTGTCGAGAAGATCCACCCCGTCGGCCCCATCACCGACTACGAGCAGAAGCTCCTCGATGTCTGCCTGTCTGACCTCAAGGGCAACATCAACAAGGGTGTCAAGTTCGCCGCTGAGAACCCGTAAATGCTTTGACTAGTGTTGAAGAACGAGGACGAAACGTTGTGGTGTACACTAGTAATGAACTTTATGCTCACCGGAACTGGACTAGGCTGGGTTTCACGTCTTTGCCATTTTCAGCGATGCAACTGGAGCACCCTGTGTAGATTTTGATCTGTACCTTAGCACAAAATACTCCATTTATCCTGATCGTTGTGTTGTGAATATCTCGTGTGTAGCAACCTCGATATGAACAGAATGAACGTGAGGAAATGTAAAAATGTTCGCTGTCACACTTGCAGCATTAAGACACAGTCGGGAGATCGACGTCGCCTGGGCAACATTGTTGTAGATCTATTACACTAGGACTGCAGCTTGTCATATCCACGTGAAGCGCAGATCTGCACAGCTTGGTTCTTGACGTGCCCTAGCGTAGAAACTATATGCATCCCTCCTCTTGAACGTCAACCATCCTCCCTCCAACACAGCAACTACCCTCCTCCATTACAGCTACCGTCCTCCCCCAATATAGCTACCATCCCCTTCTAACCGTCCACCGACTGTCTCTGAACCGTCTATCGTTCGCCATCACTTGCGTAGTGTTGCAAACCGCCTACCAACTAGGCCATTTCTACGCTTGACGCAGCTTCGCCAAGTCTATCCCCGTTGCCTGAATTACCCGTCTCTTCGTCTTCCCTTCGCCCTTGAACACAGTGTTAGACCTTTCCTTGACCACGACCCCATGACTACACCAACCCGTTTTTCCGCGCCATTTGATCACAGCTACACCAGCGAAGGCGATGAGTACAACGACTCCAGTGAAGATCAAGATGGCAGTTAGGAATGTCATTACTCCCGGTATGAATGTCATACCAGAAAGCCAGAATTTCTGCACTTTCTTGAGCCATCCGTATTCGTCAAAGTTGTCCACAAATCTATCAGTTAAACCTGAGATTTTCGACCGCATGGTTCCAGACTTGACCGCTGCACCCTTCCTAAATCCCTCAGCCTATCCTTCAACCCTAACTTCCAAGTTCTCCGCGTACTTCCCAAGCGACACAAAGTCACACAGTCCTCCCTACAGACAAAGTCACAGATCCTCCTTGCAACCCCGCGTCCTCGAAATCGCAACTGCCCGCTACAATCAGTTCTCAGGCAGGACGAGGGCAGGGCCGCCTTTATGCCTGGTTTTTACCCAGCTCGGGGAGACCGACGGTGTGTGACAGCTCAGCAAACCATGGCGTGCAGCCTGGCACATGACCGCGTGCACAGCCTTAGCATTTCCCTCTTTTGGCCTAGTCTAGGCTGAAAGAGTCGGATTTGGACGAGGCTGCAATAAAGCCTGCATCGATATTCTGGAGCAAATCGTTGAAGTGATGGGTAGTGAGGCTGCTCAGGTGTGTGTGGAAGGGCTGTGTGATTGGAGAGAATACGAGTAGAATGTTCGAGAACAGCAGACTGTGGGGTTTGTGAGAGTGAGTGAAGGTAAGAATAGCCGGTAGGATGCGTGGTAGGATGCATCGCCTTGCTAGTATAGTATTCTGGGGAAGTAGTCAGCATAGAAGAACCAGTTGGTAATTATTACCGCTTAATGCCAGGGTGTGTACTGTGCTTGCAGTTCGATTTGTTTCGTCGCTGATGTCAGCAATACAGTGTTTGTGAGACCAGCTCCCGTTGAAGGTAGGCTGAAAGATGTGTCACGTTACGAGCGTGGATTGCATTATTATTTTGCCAGACGAATTTGGGGTGGCCTTGAAATGTTTGCCCATGTGTAAGGCTAGTAGAGAGCTTTGGTGCAGCATAACTCAGTGCGAAAATCTAGCTTTTTAATGAGAGCTGAATTCGATCTTTGCAACGAGATATGTATCTGTTTGAGGAAAATCAATACAGAAGAGACGATAGAGAACTCGTGTAATATGTTTGACCTTCATAGTCTACGAAAACATGGCGTGACGTATGACCTCGTTTGTGTTCGTAGGAATGGCGTTCGTCGAACCCACTAAGAGCTTTTTGGTATGTCTTCTCCGCTTCCCTTCTGGTCCTGGTAGAGGCTGCTCAACTTGTTGAGTATATCAAGCGTTTCTTTGTGCTCTGGTCCAAATTTCTTCTCATATCCTTGCAGTGCCTGCCTGTACATCTGCTCGGCCTTGTTGACTTGTCCTTGGTCTTTGTAGATATTGCCCAAATCCTCGAGTATTTCAATTTTTCTCGTATCCCATGGCCCTGATTCCTTCTCGAAACTTTGCAGTGCCCGCTTGTACATCTCCTCTGCCTCTTCAAGCCTTCCTTGGTCCTTATGCAGAACGCCGAAATCATTGACTGTGTCAAGCGTTGATATCGAAATTGGTCCATATTGCTTCTCGTAACCTTGCAGTACCCGCCGGTACATCTCCTCTGCCTCGCTAAGCTTTCTCTGGTCCTTATAGATGGTCCCTAACTTGTTGAGTATGCCAAGCGTTTCTGGATGTTCTGATCCGTATGCCTTCTCATAGCGATGCAGTGCCCGCTTATACACATCCTCTGCCTCTTCAAGCCGTCCTTGAATCCTAAAGAGATTGCCCAATTTGCTGATTGTATTAAGTATGTCAGGATGGTTTGGCCCAAGCACCCTCTCATATCCTTCCCCCACTCGTCTGTACATTGCTTCTGCCTCTTCGTACTTTCCCTGCCTTTCTAGTATTACCCCAAGGTTGCTAACACTAGCGAGTGCGTTAGGATGATCTGGTCCAAACACCTTCTCATACCATTCCAGCGCTTGTCGATACATGGCTTCTGCCTCCTCGTACTTTCTCTGTGAGATAAGCACCCTTATAAGGTTGCTGATGCTGGTAAGCGTGTCTGAGTGCTCCGGTCCAGACACCTTTTCATGTCCTTCCAGCGCCTTTTTATACATTGCTTCTGCCTCTTCGTACATGAATTGCCCCTCTAGCATTCGCCCAAGGCTTTCAGTGCTGGCGAGCGTGCCAGGATGGTATGCTCCAAGTTCCTTCTTGCGAGTCTCTATCTCTTCTTCCTTCTTGCGAGTCTCTATCTCTTCTTCCTTCTTGCGAGTCTCTATCTCCTGTTCCTTCTTGCGAGTCTTGTTCTCCTGCACTTCGATAATCTCAATGTCAAGATCTGGGAGTCGGTCTTCAGACGCTGAGAGTGCGTCCGAAAGACTCTCTATTTGAGTATATTCTTTGGGTTTGTCGGTGTAAGCATTCGAGAGTTGATTTTCAAAGTCTGGGAGCTGAACCAATGGTATCTCTCCTTTAGCCAGTGCTTCCAAGTCTTGAGCTCTCCCACTATGTTCAAGCGCAGCAATCTCATTTCCGATTTCATGATAACCTTTGCTGAGTAATAAGTGCACTTCCGCGTCATTGGGAGTCTGTTCACAAAGGACTTGGAGCTCTTTCAAAGCATCTTCTGGAGAGCCAAATTCGAGGGTCATCTTAGCTTTGCGTAGCCCAGTAACACTCAACTGAGGGTTACCTAAGCTATTCACCGATTTTGTATCTGCGTCGTCTTCTAGGAACCCTCGCGGGATTGAGAACAATGCAAGTTGTTGCATGTGAGCTCCGACGTGATTCCTGAACTGTATGGGAGTAACTACAACGATCTCATCGGCTGCGATATTCGGATTTGCCAGCCGAAGTTTGGCCTCCCACTCGTGACAGAAAGGACATTCTAAAGCAGGGATGCGATCGACGAAACGTCTGCTAGCCTCACTCAGTGCATGAATCTGATCAATCGTCATATTTGACATGTGACGAGTAAGAATGTGGTCTTCGAATATTTTCAACGAGCGGAAGTCTTCCTTCCCGCAGAAATCGCAGTGCCATTGCGCTCGGTGATGTAACAGCTCGTGCTCGAACCACTCTCGCCGGTCTGAGAAGAGTTTAATATCGCAGTCTTCGAACGTACACACGTAAGGCTTTAGGTCTCCAAATCCATGCTTATGCCACACACTTTCTTTTCGAATGTCTTGTATAGTCCAGCAAAGTGGACACTCGAATGTGGTTGCACCTTTTGAAACCAAGACCAGACTGGGGAGCTGCAGCTGAGATTCATCGTCGTGCTCGCCAACGGAGACGGCGTACGACGTTTGGGATTGATTGTCTTGGAAGTCTATTTCCGGGGCTGCGATTTCGTTCAGATGAAGAAGGGTAGAGGCAGTAGTTGGCGCCAACGTGCTGGCAGGTTTTGTGAAGTTAGTTTTGTTAGCCTGAGGTAGCACGGGCAAAAGGGTTGCCTTTAGGCCAACATCATCTGGCTGCCACAAATCCTCAGGCTCCTTGGCGAGTTTGTCCCTATGATCACGAGCATAGCGGAGGTACTGCCTTCGTTGAGTGATGGCTTTCCCCACTCGCTCCTTTAACCACTCCTTCTCCTTGGTTCTCAATACCGGGAACTTATGGCAGACGTGACTGATATCAAACCGGGCATCGTAAGGGTCTTGTTGCGCTGCCAAAGCTTTGGCAAATCGGTCACGCGGACTGGCTTTGCGAATGATGATTGAGATGCGAAAGAGACTAGTGAGGGTTTCTGTTACACTTTTGAATAGTTCCTCCGCCTCGGAAAGTTGATGCGCTTGCTCGTTTCTGTTTACCTCGACCAAGGCATTGTCGTCGAACCCGTCCTGAGAGCCGTCTGAGTCTTCTTCGGGTTCGTCTTCCTCATCCTCAAAGTTGTCTGGTTCAGCAACGCGGTTCGGTAGTTCCCCGGATGCAATTGCGGAGACTCTTTGCAGCGCACGTTGCAGATCTTCGAGAAGTTCCTGCACCTGTGCGGCCACCTTTGGAGACTCCCTTAAGCGGTAGTCGAGTGATGAAGTAACCGGTAGTCGCTGGAATGCGCCCAAATTTCCAGCCCATATCTTGTATCGCTCGCTTTGATCTTCGACCGAAGGCTGGGACAACGTGGTGCGTATCTCTCGCTCTTCGCTCACAAGCAGAAAGGAGAGGTTGCTGAAAAGCCTCGCGCATTCGACGGCAGATGTCGCTAGCGATCGTTGTGTCATCATCGAAAATATGTAATGCGCCTCAATGATGGTCGTTTTCGGGGTTTCCTACCGCGCTCCAAATTCGCGGTGCTGCTGGTGACATGGCTGTTCTGTCGCCCCGCGCTTCTGGACCCCACATGACTTGGAAAGTCGCGAATCCTTCGGCCTTGTGCGTACCCCTCTTTTTCATCTCTTCGAGAGCTGTGTTCTATCAAACGATCATAATTAAGATGAGTGGAATTGAAGTAGCCGGCCTCGTCCTCGGCGCTTTTCCGCTCCTTATTCATGCACTTGAGAGCTACCGCGAAGGTGCTGAGCTGGTCGGCGATTGGTGGCTAATCGAGAGAGCGTACAACAGTTGTAAGCAGGACCTGAAATATCACCAACTTCTATTTGAGGGCAATATCGAGCGGTTCTTGTTGCCCTTGGTTGTGGACGATGATCAGCTTAAACAGCTTGTGGAGAATCCCGCTGGTACAGAATGGGAGAACCCAGCGCTAGAAAAAAAGCTGCAGGAACGGCTGCCCAAATCTTACGACACATTCCTTGGGGTTATGGCTGAGATCAACAAGTTGATGGAGAGCCTCAAGAAAGCGCTAGGCGTAAAGAATTCGAAATTTCAAGCCAGGATCACTCAGGTAAGGAAGGTCAGCGTCTTCACAAGTTCTTATCCTAATACATCATGCAAATAGGACTGCAGGCTCTCCAAGTCAAACGCATCTAGGAATGAACTGATGAGCTATGTCAACTTCGAGTTTCAGGCTCAGCGAATTAAGTTCAGTCTCAAGAAAAAGTCTCGTGAACAGTTATTCCGACAGTTCGACGAGGCCAATGAGAAGATGCGGAAACTGCTCGAGAGTCGCGACCAGATTGCCGCAGCTCGATTAGTGCGAGAAACGAAAAACGGTCCGTCGGTTATGAAGCAAAAGATCAGCGAGTTTTGGCGGCATGCAAAGCGACTGCACGACGCACTAACAAAAGCTTGGCAGTGCAGTTGCAGTAATCACGTAGCTAGTTTGCAGCTTCGACACCGAACAGGTGAAGAATTTGAATTCGGCGTCCTGTTTGAACTGGGGCAGGCTTCATCCCGTGCGGCCTGGCGAGAGACAATGATCAAAATGGTTCCTAATGTCATCTCAACGTCTTCAGTGGGCATCTCTATCAACATGCAACAAGCGAAACCTGGCCCCGTCCTCAGCGGAGTACGCTGGAAAGACGCCCTACCAATAAATACCACAGAACCGGCAACTACCACTACAACAACACAAATCAAGTCCGACCAAATCAAAGATCTTTGCAGCACCCTCAACACCGCATGTCCGGGCTGCTTCGGCTTCTTAGATGAAGAAGACTACCACTTCTTCATTTACCCCGGATCTCAACATTCATCAGTGACCCAGGCGTCTACAGTGACGTTACAGAACTTACTTCAAGACGCAGACTCTTTGACCCGCCGGAAACGGTACTACCTCGCCCTAACCTTGGCATCCTCTTTCCTCCAGCTAGCATCCACACCATGGCTTGATGCCCCCCTCAAGAACGACAATATCGTCTTCATCCAAGACCCTGCACAAACCTCCGCGAACATAGAACACCCTTATATCCGTAGTGAAGCCCATCAAATGCCTCCAGCACCAATCTCAGAAGCTATCGCGTCGCTGGGAATTCGGCTGTTGGAACTCTGTTTCGGATTGCCACTGGAGAACAGTCCCTATCGCAGGCTACTTGGTCCCGGTGACACTGTATCAGGACCTTTGTTTGACAACATGGCAGCCATACAGTGGAGTAAGATGGTCAGCGATGAAGCAGGACCGGAATTTGCTGATGCCATAGACTGGTGTTTACGTGCCAAGGCGTATCCAGATGGAAGTTGGAGGAAGGACATGCGGACGAAAGTTGTCGAGCCGTTGTTTGCGTGTCATAAACAGATGTCGCAGAGAGTGGTGTTTTAAGAAATCGTAGATGGGTTTGTGGAGGTGAAGTTCGGATGGTTTGTTGAAAGACATCTTTGTGGGTTAATATGATCGTGCGTGCAGACAGGCCCCAACATTGCCGTAACGCACACTCAGGGCCGTCCCATCAAATCATATGTCAAAACTGACCGGTCCCTTGCATTTACGCAGTTCCTTCCCCTGTCTTTCTACTACGACCAGACCCACTATTGCCAATTACCTTTCGCCTAGTGAAAGTCCTTTCTCCTCTCTCTAGACTTTTACTCTTCAATAGGCAGGGCAGGACAGCATGCAATACTCACCGGCCTACGGGTAGCAGCTCCTTGTATGCAATCTCGTCCACGTCTCCGAATCAACTCTTTTTCCAGATTGCTCTCCTGTTGCATCTGAAGTCTGCCTTACACGTGCGCTACGCGAAGATCAACAGAATCTCCCGTGATCCAATGCAATGTTGCATGCAGTCATTTTCCAACGCCAGTGCTGTGAATGCTTAGATATGAGCTTAATTCAGAACGGCGCCGGGCACACAGGAGTAGTACTTTCGTATAGCTACGAGAAGCAGAAACATAGTACAATCACCAACCAGCAGATACTACGAGAACCACCGCGGCGTAACAAACTCAAAACCGAAAGCTGATTTAGCAAGGAGCTAGCTATAATTATACGTTGAATCGTCACCTCATTACACATAAATTAATCACTAACATATCTATACCTAAACTAATCATCTCACCAAAATAATATAAACCCTACTCAAACTCTCGTCAAATTAGATCCCGACTATCAACAGGGCAAACTAACATTACTGCATCCCGCACCTAATCTACGCCGCCTAGACCCGTTACGTACGAAACCTACCTCGTCTGTAAGAAAGGAAATCTCCCTACAAGGCTGAACCCTCGGGTACACGAACCGAACCTAAATTAAACCTCACTTCACCAAGCCGAACCGAATCCTGCCTACCTACCCCAGCATTACCTATACCATACCCCAAGCTCAACTAAATCGAACAGAACCGAACCAAACAACACTAAACCACTCAACTCGACTGAAAAAACGAAACCCCTAACGCCCACCCATGCCAACCTCCCGATATCTCAACACACCCCTTCCCCATCGGGAAATGTATCACCGCACCACCACAGCAGCATCCTCGATCCTGAGTAAGCGGTGCACGAGAGAGTGTAGTGAGCAGAGTAGTTGGAGGCAGAGACTCAGCAGTCAATCTACCCATATTTACACGGAAGACGAAGAAGCCCCACGATGCCACATATGGTAAACCAGTAGGATAATATAAAAGCGTAGATTGTTCTCCTCGGTGGAGGGATGAGTACCCAGGTAAGTCTGTTTGAGGTTCCGCCCGCCTGGTTAAGGCGGCGAATGTGATCTCGAGGGCGAATTTCAGTAAACTGTGAAAAGCTGCACGACAAGTGTTCAGGCTGTTATACACATTTCGGGAGATTGATTCTAGACTCAGGATGATGTGGTGGTGGTAAATCAACGTCTCCCATTATTCATCACTCTGTTGTATCGTTACTCATTATGCCTCCTACGCAGTCAATTCTACACAGCGTGCCTCCGTCTCAATCTTTCGCTCCCCTTCTTCACCCCCTTAAACTCCTCCTTGATACTATCCAACAACCCCTCCACCGTGAGCACATCCACCGCAACACCAGCAAGACTCTTCGCCACCACCAAACTCTTCTCAAACGCCTTCTTCGACCCGGCGGCAACCTCAAACGGCGCCGTATGCGCCCCCCCACTGGGCACACTCCCGTCTTCATTCGTGATGCCAAAGTAGGGGCTCAGACTGGGCCACTCGTGGCTCAAGTTGCCTTGGTCCGTAGAGCCGGAGGGATCAGCCATTTTGTCGATTTCCGCGGGTTTCAGCGTGCCGTTCTGGGCCGTGAAGAAGCGCGCGTAGGACGCAGCGAGGAGGTCGTTGGTGATGTGATTTGCGTAGCCGTAAGGGCGGACCGTGAAGTTCAGCTGCGCGCCCGAGGCGAGAGCACCCGCTTTGAAGCAGTTTTCCACGCGGGCGGTGAGGTTCGCGAGTTGGGACTCGTCGTTGGACCGGATTTGGTAGGTCCCGCGTGCGAGGGCGGGGATTACGTTGACACGGCTGCCCGCGTTGGATATGAAGCCGTGGACGCGGTCGGAAGTGCGGATTTGCTGCCGCATGTAGGAGAGCGCCGAGTTTGCGATTAGCAGGCCGTCTTGCGCGTTGATGCCTTCCCAGGGGCCGGCGGCGGCGTGGGCTTCGCGGCCGATGTATTCGACGTCGACGCGGTCGGTGGAGGTAGTGGTCATGTAGGGGCTGTCGCCGCCGTTGCTTGGGTGGGAGATGAGGGAGATGTCGATTTTGGCGTCGTTGAAGACGCCGGCTTCGAGCATTTTTACTTTGCCGCCGAGGGATTCTTCTGCGGGGGTGCCGAAGAGGATGATTTTGCCGGCGAGCTTCTCCTTGCGCATGATTTCGGCGGCTGCGAGGGCGCCGCCGAGCGAGACGGTGGCGATGAGGTTGTGGCCGCAGGCGTGGCCGAGCTCGGGCAGTGCATCGTATTCTGCGTTGAAGCCAACGACGGGGCCCTCGCCGCTGCCTGTGAAGACAGCCATGAAGGCGGTTGAGATGTTACCGACAGACCGAGTGACGTTCCATCCGTCTTGCTTCTCCATGAACGACGTCAGCAGCTCATGCGCCTTGACCTCCTCATAGCCCAGCTCGGGGTTCGAGTGGATCTCAGTGTTGATGGATGAGAGGTCGTCAGAAATAGAGTCGATATAGTCTGATATGGCAGTGAAGCGTGGGTTGAGCGCTGTATCATTGCTCTGGCGACTGACAAGCTGGGTAGTTCCCGAAGCAGCTACTGCGTGCGATCCAGAACTGAGGATCAAGGCGAGCAGCCCCAGAGTCAACACTGAAGGAGCCATTGTAGGAATCCTGGAGATGAGGTAGCGGTCCATCGTCGGTGACTGCAGCAACTTCGTTACGAGGTAGCCTTATATACCAGTCTGCGACCTCGGCTGTATGTGACGATCCTTTGTGGTGTTTGTTGACTGCAAGGGGACCTTGTTGTAGGAAGTCGTTATCCGCACCTCCAAGACAAAAATTGCCCGAACGTGTCATGGACCCTACAACTGCACGCAACAACCTTCCTAAACAGTCCCACAACGTGGTGGTGATGCCCCATCCTTGAGGTCTTGGCTGCATGTCAATCCTCTTGGTATTCTGTCATTTTGTACTTCTTATCTTGGATGGATCCGACGTCGGAACCAAAACAAGCGACGGCGGACTTGTAACGGGAAATACATCTCTTAGCGATCGATCGTATGAGAGATTTAATCACAATTAGACGGTGGTACCAAAGAGGATGAAAAAGGTCTTTCCAAGTGCCGACAATCTAGCGGCTTGGCGCGGACTGCGGTCGGTATCTTATCAGAATTGCTTATACATACCGCAGTATCATATTGCACTTGTGCCGGTGCTGAAAACTAATCCAAAAGCTTCACCTTCTTCCAAGCTGAGGCCTTCATCCAAGATGTGATGCGCCATGTCGATGACGGCCTCTTCAATGCCAGCCTCCAGCACCAGTCCCTCGCTAAATGCCAACCGAGTCAGCGACACTAGATATGCGTGCTGCCCTCCGAGCGTGTTAACCAACTTGCTCTTGATATCGAAGCCGGGGTTGCTGGTCACAATGTGGTAGATGAGCTTCATCGTTGCATTGATGGAGTTGATCGTGACGTCTTGCGTGGGAGCGAGAGGCGACTTGTACAACAAGTTCAGGAGGCCGTCGAGGTATTTTATGAGGCGGCCGATGCAGATTCGGTTTTGGGCTAGGCGGGAGGCGCCATGCTGGGGTATGGAGAGGGAAGTGAGGAGATCGATGACCTGGAGGCGGAGTTCCAAGATGTCGGTATCTGTGACGGCGTCTGGTGGATCTGAAGATGACGTTGAGGAAGGATCAGCGCTGATGGTGGGTGTTTCAGTGAAGATGTTGGTGAGACGGCCAATGAGGGCGTCTTCTCTATTCGCCTGACTGTCGGCTTGGGAGGCTGAGGATGTAATGGGCCCAATTGAATTGGGCAGTGCAGAGGTGCTGACGATGTGAAGCATGAGAGAGATCTGTGCGATCGGTTGCTCTTTGTTGAGTAACATGATTGTAAAGTCGGATGGAATAGCTTCCCACAGCTGGGCGGATTCAGTCTCGTCCATGCTAACGCAGCTTGTTGCGATGAGCAGCAGCAGCTCCAGACACTCCGAGACGTCAATCTGCGCCGTGATCTCGCGATGGCCGGAGGCATACAATACAGCGACGGCTTCCTGGCCTACCTTGGCAGCTTTTGACAGAGGATTCGCGACGAGGTCAATCGAGTCAATCATGAGTGGAACGAAGCGGCTCTTGATCTCGCAGGCTGTCTCGCACCGCTCGCAAGCTAAGATGAAATGGAGAGCATCGAGCAACAAGTTCACCGGGGTGTAGTACTTTTCGACCAGGCACTGCGCCCAGAGATCGCAGACGGCGAAGCAGAGGTCGAGTGCCAGGGCGTGGACATTAGAGAAGGCTTTTGCGGTCAAGTTGTCGTAGAAGATTGATGATAGTGTTTTTGACGAGTTTGATGGGAAGGAGAGCTGAGCAAGGGCCTCCAGCGTACGGTCCGTCCCATTCGGCGATGTGTGAGCCAACAAACGATGCAGTAGATCGAAGCGTCTATCGTCCTTGCGAAAGTACTCTAGAAGCGCTGCATCTATCTGCGGTTCTCCCTCCACAGGATCTGCCTCCTTGCCCTGCTGTTGCGAACGCGGCTCGCTCAGCTGCAGGGGAATGGGACTTGCGTCGACGATGTTTCGTTTCCGCTTCCCGGCCAGGCTCGGTGTTGCCGTCTTCTGCCTCTCGCGGGTTCTGGAGGGCGAGGCCACGACGACGTCATCGTCATCGAAACCGTCTCCCAGAGGACCTCGCGGCTTCTTCTTGGGGGTGCCGGCAGGGCTCAGTGCGCTGGTCGGCTTCGGCCTGGCAGCCATGGGCTTCCGTGTCCGCGGGGCCATGCCAGCCTCGCGCACATCGTGCTGGAGGAACATGTGGTTCGTGTTGGCCTGCTCCTTCTCGCGGCGCAGCTTCTCGATCTCGGCCCTGAGCTTCGCGAGCTCGTCGCCGTGGGAGTGCTGCTGGTCGGCCAGCTGGCGCTCGTGTCGTCGCAGCTCGGCATCGTGGCGCCGTCGGAGGGTGTCTGCCTCGCCGGCCTTGGTCTGCAGTTTGGTCTTTAGGTCTGCGGCGTCTCTCCTCTCGCGAGCCTTCTCTTGCTCTAGCTGTGGCAGTCAGCCTAGCTCGTCAATGATTGTGCAGCAATTGCCCCACCTTCTTGATGCGTGAGAGCAGCTGGTCCGGGTCAGCCTGTGACTGGCGCGGCGGCTGCACGACCTGCGAGCGTTGATAGTCATTGCCCTCGTCTATCGTGGTGTCGTTGTCGTTGTCGTTGTCGTACGTGTCGTATGTGTCGTAAGGGTCGTGTGCGCGGCCGTGCTGGGCTGGGCCAAAGCCAGCTTCGTCGTCAAGATTGATCACCTCGTCCCCGTCGTCCAGGCCGTAGTCGGACGCCGGGGCTGCATGGCGCGGCTGCTGGGTTGCGCGAATGGCAGCGGCCTCGAACTGCTCAATCGCATTCGCGGGCAGGGCGTCGAGGTCATGGTCGGAGAAGTCAAAGTCGTCGTCGGACATGGCTGCCTCCAATGGTGCCTCCAATGGTCCCGCCAGCATGCATCGCCCGTGCAGACGTGCGGTGTCGCTCGGTACAGACTGCAGTGCCCAAGTGCAGCAGTGCAGACGACAGCGCCCAATGCAAACAGTGCAAGGCGCGTCGCGTGTGGCGCGGCGGATGCGGCAACTTCACATGCAGCCACTAGCACAGCGTTAGGTGCTAATCAAGCGCTATGACGTCCCGCTTTTGGTCCGCATTGCTTTTCACAGTTGGCAGGCAAGCCTCACCCTCTGCCTCGACCTCTGCCCCGCCGCCCACCACCGTCGAGCTTACCTGCGCGCCCCTCACGTCCCCTTCTGCGTGCCTCGACGCCGAATTCCATTCTCCCGGATCCGACCGGCCCTTCCGCGTCGCACAGCAGCACCACCCACAGCATGGCGCGTCCTCGCAAGGACGTCAAGTTCGCACATAGGAGTGCGAGCAACGGCCGCGCGCGCCGGGCCTCGATGAGCATGTCCGACATCAGCGAGACGGGCTCGCAGCCCGGCAGCCCCATCCGCAACGGCGCCATCGAGCCTCCTGTATGTCTACTGCGCCCATGCGACGCCCCCCGCTGACACCCCAGGCATCACAGGTCCCCGAGCAGACCGAGTATGAGAAGAAGAAGGCAAACTTCATCGTGCGCACAACGTGGACCCTCGTCATGATCGGGGGCTTCTTCTTCGCCCTCGGCGCCGGCCACCTCTACATCATCGTCATCATCACCGCCGTCCAGGTCATCTGCTTCAAGGAGGTCATTGCGATAGCCAACGTCCCCAGCAAGGCCCGCAGCCTGCGCTTCACCAAGTCGCTCAACTGGTACTTTCTCGGCACCGCCATGTACTTTCTGTACGGCGAGAGCGTCATCTACTACTTCAAGCACATTCTGCTCGTCGACCGCATTCTGCTGCCCCTGGCCACCCACCACAGGTTCATCTCCTTTATGCTGTACATTATTGGTATGTCTCTTGACGGCTACTCTACAAACTACCTCTCACTCTCCAAACACTACCTCTCACTCTCCAAACACTACCTCTCACTCTCCAAACACTACCTCTCACTCTCCAACACTTCCTCCCACTCCGCTAACACTACCCCCAGGCTTCGTCTTCTTCGTCTTCTCCCTGCAAAAGGGCCACTACAAGTTCCAGTTCACCCAGTTTGCCTGGACCCACATGGCTCTCTTCCTCATCGTCGGCCAAGCCCACTTTGTCATCAACAACATTTTCGAAGGCTTCATCTGGTTCATCCTGCCCATATCCATGGTCATAACCAACGACATCTTCGCCTACCTCTGCGGCATCACCTTTGGCCGCCACCAGCTGATCCAGATCTCGCCCAAGAAAACATGGGAAGGCTTCCTCGGCGCCTGGTTCTTCACCATCATCTGGGGCGTCCTTGCGACCCATTTCCTCGCGCAGTACAAGTTCTTCATCTGCCCCGTCAACGACCTCGGCGCAAACGTCCTTACAGGTCTAGAGTGCAAGCCCAACCCCGTTTTCATCTCGAAGAACTACACCGTTCCCTTCATTCCTGAGGGCATCCCTGCCTACCTTCCCATCCCGCACACCTTCGAGATCATGCCTGTCCAGTTCCACATGATCATCCTCGCGACCTTTGCCTCGCTTATTGCGCCGTTCGGAGGTTTCTTCGCTTCTGGTCTCAAGCGCACTTTCAAGATCAAGGATTTCGGTGACTCGATTCCCGGCCACGGCGGCATGACGGATCGCTTCGATTGCCAGTTCATCATGGGTTCGATCGCCTTCTTCTACTACAGCAGCTTCATCGCCACGCACCACACGACCGTCGGCGGTGTCATCGAGGCGGCCATCACTGGCCTTACACACGAGGAGCAGTTTGAGGTGGTCAAGATCCTGAGCAAGAACCTGGTCAACCACGGCACGATTCCGCCACAGGTGAGTACCTTTAAATCCCACACCTCTAGTGCGCACAGCTAATATCCACTAGATCCTCGAGTATCTCTCGGCACAGGTAGCCAAGCGGTAAGCGGTAGCTTCCGCTGCTCATAACGACTCATCTTCATTTCTGCGGCCACGCTGATCGCAGTGGGCCTTTCGCTTCGTTCAAATATTGGAATATGTAATGATCACGTTGAGGCGGATGTATATACCCTCTATGCATGTAGCACCGGGCATGAGATGGAGTTTTCAGCCTCCAGCGGCGACGATAATAGCCCTCAAAAATTCGAGTTTCGAGAGATATCATCACCCAAGATGTGAGGTTGACAGGGAGTAAGATTGCAGAGTGCATGTCGTCGCACGACTCATTTCAATCGACTATCCGGCTAAGCCGTCGCTAAGTTCACGTTCGTACGAGCATCTGGACTGTGAGTGCCAACGTCCGTTGAGTCCTGTCGTGAGAGCTGCCGAGGCAGAGCCCCATGCGTCCGTGCGTGCCTTTTGTGGGGAGCGGGGAGCACATGGAGAACTGCAGTGTGAGCCTGCATCAGCCTCTACGTTTGCTCAAACGTCTGGTGTAAAGAGTCTCGTGTCAATTGGCTCCGCAGAGCCTCATGACCTGCGATGCGCCTTCATGTGAAAGCTGACGTCCGGGCTAGCGGACAGCCTGAAGCTGCCGGTCTTGCGGGACAGCCTGGCACAAGCCCCTTCCACGCTGAGGCGCGACGTCACGCGGCGAGTCTGGGCACCGGTCCCTTACAACCTCGGCTCGGAGCGCTCTCGACGAACCGGGGCTGCACTCACTACTGGTCAACCTGACACGCGTGCGCTTTCGCCGAGGATCATCGTAGCCTACTAGAAATTCTGTCTCGCAGGTCGCTGCCCATTTGTTCTCCCATCATCTTTCTTTGCTACTTTTGTGATGTTCAGCAGAGTTGCGCGGGCGCGAGCACCAGCCTCGATACTCAGAAGACCTATCACCCAGATTCAGACGCCAAGGGTACGTACTGCGTGGGTTGGATTGAGTGAAGCTGATCAAGGCAGATTGTCACAATGGCACCCGCTAGGAAGCAGTCTTCGCTGCCGGAGGGTAAGATGAGCGATCTGGCGTGTGGATGAAGCTGACACGTGCAGGCTACAAGGAGGACCTCAGCAAAGGCGCTATGCTGCGATTTGAGGACTCGCTCCCCCGCCTGCCCGTGCCCACGCTCGAGGAGACGGCGAAGAAGTACCTGAAGTCAGTCCACCCGCTGCTCTCCAAGAACGAGTTCGAGGCGACGACCAAGGCCGTCAACGAGTTTGTGGCTCCTGGTGGCCCCGGTGAGACTCTCCAGAAGCGCTTGGAGGAGCGCCGAGCGCGGCCAGAGATCAAGAACTGGCTCGCCGAGTGGTGGAACGAGGCCGCATACATGGGCTACCGCGACCCTGTCGTGCCCTACGTGAGCTACTTCTACTCGCACCGCGACGACAAGAAGCGGAGGAATCCCGCCAAGCGCGCGGCAGCCATCTCGACCGCCGTGCTCGAGTTCAAGAAGCTGGTCGACAATGGCCAGCTGGAGCCCGAGTACATGAAGAAGCTGCCCATGGCCATGAGCTCGTACGAGTGGATGTTCAACTGCAGCCGTGTGCCCAAGAAGCCCTCCGACACCAGCGTCAAGTTCCCCTTCAAGGCGAACCAGCACATCATTGCCATCCGCAAGAACCAGTTCTTCAAGATCCCCCACGAGATCGACGGCAAGCAGCTCAACACCAGCGAGCTCGAGCTGCAGTTCAACCGCGTGTATGAGAGCGCTGTGAAGACTGACGCAGTCGGCACTCTCACCTCGCAGAACCGCGATGTCTGGGCTGAGGTGTACCCCAAGCTCAAGGCCGCATCCCCCGTCAACGCCACCACCATCGAAGCCATTGAGTCTGCTTCCTTTGTCGTGTGCCTCGACGATGCCTCCCCCGTCACCCTCGAGGAGCGCGCCCACCAGTACTGGCACGGCGACGGCGCCAACAGGTGGTTCGACAAGCCGCTGCAGTTCATCGTCAACGAGAACGGCACATCGGGCTTCATGGGCGAGCACTCCATCATGGACGGCACACCCACACACCGCCTCAACGACCACGCCAACAAGCTCATCTTCACCAACGCCCTCCCCTTCGACGACCCCACCGTCCGCTCCAACCTCCCCAACCCCAAGCCCCTCCGCTTCGAACTCAACGCCGAGCTCAAGAACGACATCGCCGCCGCCACCGCCCACTTCACCTCCCAAATCGGCGCCCACGAGCTCCGCGTCCAAGCCTACCAAGGCTACGGCAAGGGCCTGATTAAGAAATTCAAATGCTCGCCCGACGCCTACGTGCAAATGATAATCCAACTCGCATACCACAAATTCTACGGCAAAAACCGCCCGACCTACGAATCCGCCGCGACCCGTCGCTTCCAGGAAGGCCGCACAGAAACATGCCGCACCGTCTCCGACGAATCCGTCGCCTTCTGCAACGCCATGGCCTCCCCCGACGCCACCCCCGAAGAATGCCAGGCGAAATTCCGCGCCGCGCTCGCCGCCCACGTCGCATACATAACCGACGCATCTGACGGACGAGGCGTCGACCGCCACCTCTTCGGGCTGAAGAAGTGCCTCAAGCCCGACGAGCCTGTGCCAGCGCTGTATGCAGACCCCGCGTACGCTTATAGCTCGACGTGGTTTATTTCGTCGAGCCAGCTGAGCAGCGAGTACTTCAATGGGTACGGGTGGAGCCAGGTGGTGGATGATGGGTGGGGGCTTGCGTATATGATTAATGAGAATAGTATACAGTTTAATGTGTGCTCCAAGGGGTTGGGATCGGTAAGTCATGATTACTACTGGGGTTGAATGAGTGCTAATTTTTTGACAGGATAAGATGAGTTTCTATCTCAATGAGGCGGCGGGCGATATTAGGGATATTATGCTGCCTACGCTTGAGGCACCGAAGGCGAAGCTGTAGACGAAGCTATAGACGAAGCTGTAGACGAAGCTGTAAGTAGCTTTGGGACATACATCGCATATGCAGAACAGCAGAGGAAGTAGAAATCAAGCAGGGAGAAGATTACATGTAGGATCAATTAGAAGCCACAAGATCAGTTCAGTTCAGTTCAGTTCACCTCACACCCCCATGCTCTACCTACCCCCAGTGAGAGTCCCTCAGTCAATCAACACCCTCAAACCTCTCCCTAACCCTCCTCTGCACCCCCAAACTAACCACCTCCCCACTCCCCCTATAATCCCTCAGCACAGCCACACACCGCTCATCTCCCCTCTCAACAAGATACCCAATCAACCGCTCATACGTGCCCCTCCTCGGTCTAAGCCCAACACTCCTCATCTCCTCAAAATATCCCACCGCATCATCCGTATCACCAGCCTGTTCGCACGTCAAAATCAACCTGTCGTATGTAATCCGATCAGGCTTGCGATTGAGCGCTATCATCTCTGCGGCGAGAAACATGGCGATGTCTTTGCGGGCGGCTTGCGAGCACCCCCTGAGCAGCACGTTGAAGGTTTCGGTGTTGGGGCCCGTGGGGGAGATGGTATGCAGGGCTTTGTACATTTCTAATGCGGAGGGCAGGTCGGAGGTTGAGATGGAGGCTTGGATGCAGGCGTTTATTGCGGCGGTGGGGACGGTGCGGCCTTGGGCTTCGAGGTCTTGGAGGAGGGTGAATGCGTGGAGGGGCATTGTGGTGGGTGTGGAGGACGAGGTGGGTGCTGGGGGGGCGGCGTTGCGGAGGTACCAGTATAAGGGGTGGCAGGTTCCGGCGTCGACTTTTAGGTTGGCGTCGGTCATGATAAGGATTACGGAGAGGGCGTCTGAGAGGGCGTTGGCTTTGAGGTAGGTTGCGATGAGCAGCTCGTAGTGGTGCGTGGTGAAGATTGTTTCACGCTCGGTGAGCAGCCGGAAGACGTCGGTTGCGAGGTGGATGTCGCCGTGGCGCGAGGCGAGGGAGAGGACGGACACGCAGGTGCCGGTGGGAGGCTTGAGGTAGCCGGGCTGGACTTGGGTAGTCCATACTATGCGCACGGCGTTGTGCTGTGCTGTTAGTATATGTTCAGTGTAGGAATGATGAAAGACATACCAGCTGTTTGTTTGCAGCAGCGTCCAGCATAGCGCCCCACAGCGCGTTGCTCAGCTTCACACCATAAGCCGCCCCGGCAGTGTTGGTGCCATTGGCGCTCTCCTTCAGTCCCAAGACGTAGAAGGCCTCCTCGACCTCGCCAAACTCCAATAACAGCCACATGGCCTCGCTGAAGACCCACTCCTCGACCCTAACCTTCTTCTCGCACATGTCCTCCAGCATCTCCAGCGCCTGCTCAAACAGCCTCTCTCTCAGCAACCCCGCCACCACAAAGCACTGCCCGCGATCAGACAGCGTAAACCACTTCTTCTTCATGTACTCCAGGATCTCGGCTCTCAGCAGGTAGTCCGGATGCACGGCCAGCGCCTCAAGCACATTCTCGCACCCCCTGACATCGAGCTCCACTCTCTCGCTTCCACTCGCATCCGCATCGTCCGCCCAAAATCCCATCTCCTCCAGCACCTTGCGCACCTTCCCCGCGGTGCCGTTGGTGCTGCTGGTGAAGCTGTGCAGGATCGCAGCGTACATGTCTTTGTCGGGGCGCTGCCCGCGGTCTTTAACTAGGACGTTGCAGATCTTCATCACCTCGTCGAAGTGCCCCTTGGAGCCTTCAAGCCGCAGGTCTTCGTACAGCATGTGCGTGGGGAGGTGCACGAGGGAGGGCTTCGCTCTGCCATTGCGCGCACTGCGGTCGGCGAACTGTGGCGGGGAGGTAGGCGCGGGGACGTGAGGCTGTCCGAAGAACGAGGGCGCTGCGGCTGCGCTGGCTGCGGCGCTGTATGCGCGGGAGCGGTATTGCGGCCGGGGAGTGCTGCGCTTTGGGTGGGTGGTGCGGAGGGCGGAGGGGGCGCCTGCGCGCGTTATTTGTGTGGCAGTGGCATTGGGAGGGAAGCCTGGGCAGAGACACCGCCAGAGCGCGTCGTTGACAAAGGGCCGCGGTGGCATTGGCGGTGTGGTTGGTGAGGTTCAAAAAGTGCCGAAGTTGATTGAGGGTCAACATTCGAGATGGTCCATGCGCGCCTCGGTTGGTTCCTGCAAGGCTGACATCAATCATCGGCCTCGTCACGGCTATCATACTATCACTGCCACCGCCATAGACTTCAGCTCTTAGGACGATAACGGCTTGCAAATTGTTCTAAAGGTGAGAAAGTCAAGTCTCTCTAAATGTAGCACTTGCTTCCTTACTCGAGCGCAAGGCTCTTTTTACTTCGTCAACTATATAGAGCAGTTAATACGCAACATCACAACACGGAAAAAACCCCAATAAATTGACATTTCGTTACTGAGACATACCGATACGAGTTCACACATTTCAATAACGTTTATATCCCAATGAATTTCAACCTACACCTTTCTCCCTTCAAGACTAAAACTTCTTCCCATCGTCTCAAGTGGAAAGTGGTACGAAAACATTTGTTGCAGGTGTGAAAGATGGACATATCCTTTTGTCTCAGGCATAGAAGTCATACAACGCTGATTATTGCAGGTATGGAAGTCGTACGAATACACCAGACGGTCCCCTAGTTTTCACTGACGATATTGCACCATTTGTAAGTAATTGTGGCATGCATAACTCTACTCCCTTGCAGTTCGATGGGCGCGAGTATATCAGTATGGCAAGATATTTTCAGTGGGTTTTTTGCATAACTCGTGTTGTGCTTGGATGGAGTATTCCTCAGGTCCTGCGTAGAATTGCTTCTCTGTCGAATTTGGGACAGGAAGTGTCAAGGAGCTTGGGTTCTCGAGCTTGGTTCTCATTTCATTGCCGGCAGAGTGCCTTTCTACTGTGACTCTCGTCACTCTGCTGCCTTAGAAGTGTCGACAAACGTAGATGACGGTCTGAATATCTGTTTCTCGCATGTTTTCAACCAAAGTCGATTGAAAATCAATGTAGGATGAGAATCCAAAGAACTCGTCCTAGAGACCGTTGATCAAGAAAACGACTTTGCGCAGAAGAATGTCCATCCAAGTTTGTGGAGATCACATCGCGGAGCTACACTCGGATGTGGTTCCTCCGCAAGGATATTCATACTCCGCAGTTTGTTGTCCTGGAGCGGAGCGTGGGGTCCATGTCTACCTGTTCTGTGGAGAGGCAATTTACCACGTTACGTTACATCGGCGCGATTCCTTCTCCATGGGGAGGAGCTTGCAAGTTGATCACTCCCTCGTGGTCGAATCGTCATCTCGTCGGTGTTTGAGAATCGTGGGTGTTCCTGGATGCACCCGGGCGTTTCTCTAGCGCCGTTCCGATAACGCCCGAATACGGTCGTGCACGACCGTGAACATGGCCCTGGGGAACCGTAGGAACGGCTCTAGGTGCGTCAATTCGTTTTCTAGGGGCTCCCGGGTTTTCTGCATTTGAGTTCGGGGTCCTTGGGGTAATTAATTGGGGGACGATTGGGGCCCCGAAGTTGAGGGTGAGCGCGGAGAGATGACGTTGGACATGGTGCGTGCGAATGTAAGCAAATGTCGGCCTGACTTCCCATACTAGACTTGTTGTCGAAATACAAGACTTATGCTTGTTTTTCTGTGCATCGCGCCTGCATACATCCGCCGTGGCTCGATTTTGTAGGGTGAGTCGCGCATGTCGCAAATAGTAAAAAAGTCGAGCTGGCTTGGTCAGGGAGGATGAGTTCAGCAGATGCAAGAGAGGTGGCAAACGCATAGATATCGAATTCGACTTTCAGCTTCCTTTCGCAGTCTAAAGCAAGCTTCGTCGCCAAGGTGGGCAATCTTCGTCTTGTTTGCACCGAAATCCACGCGTACGTCTGGGCACCGAGTGAACGGTTCTACGCTTCGAGGGCTTATTGCTCACAGCTGGGGATCCACTAGTCAACACCCGCTCGTTTTGAAGTTCCTGCGCCTGTTCACCGGAGAGAATGTGGATGTTCATCCTCAGAACGAACCTATCGTCGAGGCTAGATGATCATCCAGAAGGAACTAATGAGTCGCCCGCGCCCGAGAAGGTCGCTTCCAAACATCTGAATTTGAAATGTGGCGTTGAAAGGAGGGAATGTAACTGTTGGGACCGTAGACTGCAGCATTAGCTCCAATATTTCCCAGATATACAGGCAGCCTCGTGTGGCAGAAGTCGTCCTTCCTCACTTGGCAAGTGGTAACTGTCGCAAGATAGCGAAGTCTCTACACGCCAAGGTAGGAGTGAGCACTGCTGCATTGGAGAGTCATGTTTCTGCACGTAAGAAGTTGTGCTGCTCTCCACTTCATCAATTCCTCAGACACAACATCATGCATGCTGTGCCGGCGTCCGATTGCACAATGTCGGAGCTTGGCAGCGGGAAGGGCGCTATCGGTAGACGTGTGAACAAGCCTGGAGGCTGAAGCCAAGACCTCTTGTACATGCGCGGCCGCATACGTTGGCGCAAGCTCTGACCCAGTACGTCGAGAGCGCTTATCTCCGCGGCAGATTCTGCGTCTTGGGAAGACGAGGACGGTAGCAGTTATGAGTAAACGTAGATGACCTGCTCGACAGCAGTTCCATGCAAGCTGCTGAAGTCTCTGCACTGTGATATCTCTGCAAGATTCGTGTTTCTAGAAAGAAACTGTAAGCCGGCCTTCGGCAGTCGCCCGTATCCACAAATATCTCAGACGATGCTGCAGGCGACCTATAGAATGCTAGTCTTAGTCAAGCCCCGTGCCGCCTCATCGGTAGTAGTGGAGTCTCATTCTTCACCGAGCACCGACATTCGGTCGAAACATGCGTGGGAGTGCTGGTGGGATGAAAACTGTTTCGTGGAGTGCCTGCCAAGGTTCTTAGAGCCTAAGGGCCGTCGCAGTATGCGGGAAAGAAATTTTATGTATCCACAAAGATGGACTGAGCGAGTCGTGGCGATGGTGATTGAATCTGATGAGGTGTCTCGTCTCGCGTCACCCAAAAGTCGGATCACCAGCATTTTAATAACACGATGTAATTGGAAGACGACCTACCAGGGCGGCCCTTCTGGGGCGTGGAGAGTGCAGGGCCGATTACCCCAAAATCTCGTACATTGATCATCGGTGCGAGCTGGAAAGGCCGTTAGGCAGTTGCAGCGCCAAGCTAAAGCTTGTCAGGCTTAGCCTCACCACAGTACGACCCAAATTACGACCAAGACGGCATCGGCTGTCGTGTCGACTGTCGGAAGCGCCTCGTAGAAGGACCCCATCCGCACAATGCTATTGGAGGAGTACCTCCGATATTCATAAGACGTAACGCGTCCTGGTAAGCCCTCGCATCATCGGAAGGAACAAGCAATGGCTTGTATTTTGCCGAGGCCGCAGAGCCGCAGTGCGCCTCAGGGACCCGCATAAACTCTGCGGACCAGTCTCGATAGCGCTGCAACACGGCCGGCATTTGACATCACCTGCACGCTCAACAATTCACGCACACCCGGGGTTTCGCGCAGCCGCTCCCCTGGCGTGAGGCTCCTGCGCTAGAAATGTTCTTGTTTTACTCCACACACCGGTGAGGCCCTGGTGTGGAGTCCACATGGGGGTGCTCTCGTTTGCGTCTCGGACGAGAGTCGTTTCCATCTTGAAGAGATGCCGGATGGCGGTACGAGATGTATCTCCGGCATCCCCCAGGTGGACCCTCCGTGATAGCTAACGCCCACACAATCCAATAATGTGGGGACGGGGGAAGGAGTACAAGTAGCTCCTGCTCACCTTGACCGTTTGTTCTTCAGTCCCTCCGTCTCGTTCACCCAGGCATCTCCAGTGTCTGTCGATCGACGAAGTCTCTCGATCTTCCACCACTACACACATCACATACACCCACCATAACCATGGGTCTTACTGGAAGGTCTCTCCAGATGAGCCAGCTCTTGCTGGTCGTCTTACCTGCCTTTGTCCTCTTCGGATACAACCAATCTGGTGTTGGCGGTCTCCTGTCTCTCAGTGACTGGAACAAGCACTTCCCCGAGATCGACACCGTTCACGCCAAGGGCGCGTTGAAGAGCGAGCACTCGACTAAACAAGGTGCTGTCGTCGCTTCCTTCACTATTGGTGCTCTCTTTGGTGCTCTCAGCTGCTCTTGGACCGGTGATGTCCTCGGTCGCCGCAAAATCATCTTCATTGGCGCTGTCTGCACTCTTATCGGCGAGATCCTTCAGTGCACCTCGTTCCAGCTTGCACAGTTCGTTGTTGGTCGTTTCATCCTCGGCTGGGGTGTCGGTCAGCTCAGCGCCACTGTCCCCGTCTGGCAATCCGAGTGTTCATCCTCTGCCAACCGTGGAAAGCACGTTGTGCTGGATGGCTGCTTTATCTCTCTTGGGTACCTCCTCGAGGCCTGGATCAACCTCGGTTTCTTCGAGCAGGACAACCTTCCTCTTCAGTGGCGCATTCCCCTTGCAATCCCCACCGTCATCTCCCTCGTCCCCATGGCTGCTGTCTTCAGTATTCCCGAGTCGCCACGTTGGTTGGTCAACAAGGGCCGCGTCGAGGAGGCCAGGAAGAGCTTGTCTGATTTCAAGGGACTTGACCTCCACGACCCTGAGATCGCGTCTGAGATCAGTGGTATCGAGCTCGCTCTCGAGGAAACCAAGGGCAGCGCCGTCAAGATCAGCGACATCTTCACGAACGGCAAGGACAAGCTGTTCTACCGCTTCTCTCTCTGCATCTTCCTGCAGTTTCTCCAGCAGATGTGCGGTTCCAACCTGATCTCCACCTACTCGACTATTATCTTCCAGCAGGGTCTTGGCCTCGACTCCGAGACTTCCCGCATTCTGTCCGGTGGTGCGCTCACATGGAAGTTCCTCTCCTGCTTCGTCGCATTCTTCACCATCGACCGCTTCGGTCGCCGCAAGCTTTTCATGTTCTCTGGCGCCGGTATGGCTTCCTGCATGTTGGCTCTCGCCGTCGCATCTTCGTTCCCAAAGACCGACAAGCCCGCACAGATTGTCTCTGCGCTCTTCGTCTTCCTCTTCAACTTCTTCATCCCCATCGGTTTCCTTGGCGCCAACTTCCTGTACTGCACTGAAGTCGCACCTACCCGTCTCCGTGTCCCTATGGCTGGTATCTCGACCGCCAATCACTGGCTGTGGAACTTTGTCGTCAACATGGTCACTCCCGTGGCTATCGAGACCATCGGCTGGAAGTACTACCTCGTCTTCCTTATCATCTCTGCCATCATTGTGCCGATCGTGTTCCTCTTCTACCCCGAGACCATGGGCCGCTCGCTCGAGGAGCTCGAGATGATGTTCAGCAGCGGAAGAAGCATCACTGGAATCGTACGCGAGTCGAGGAGGCCGCTGACCGACGGGTTCGCTAGCGACGTGAACTCGATCGAGAAGGGGCACGAGAAGGAGGTCGACGAGGTCGAGTCGATTCAGGGTTAGTCTCTGTGTTGAAGCAGAGAGAAAACGAGTAGACAAGATACCTACAGCGTTATGATTGAATGAATCCTTATTAAGTTACAACACGGGTGCAAGCGGTGACGAGTTTTCTTTTCTGCTACGTGAGATCCACTATTGAGGCTCTGTGAGGCTGAAAAGGCCCTGTATAGCGGACAGAATGTCCGATCTGTCCCGAACTTCTTCACATGCGTTCACGATTTGGGTGCTTTTGGGCTGCAATTTTGCAGGGCTGAGGCTCCTCTCCCGACCTTGTCCGACATGTCGGACACCGATGGACCCACTTTGAGCCGCATCGGAGCGCCGTTGAGTGCTGTAAATAGCGCCATGGCGATGCTACCCGCTGACATTTGGATGGCAGTAGCTAGAGGGGCGAGGAATTTTGCACGGCGGGTTGACTGTTTACATTGGCCTGCACTATACTTTGTGGAATGTCGGAGGAATGTAGGAATACGTTGCTATACTGTAGAGAATATGGTTGACTAAAATGGTAGACTGTTACATGAGGTTTTCGATCAATCCAGGGCGTTTGAGGTTCTCAACAGGCTGCAGTTCTTAATTGGTCAAAACAAATCAGTGACACTCTACACACGCCTAGATCATTCCATTGTGTGACCTTTCTGACCCGGAAGCGATAACTCATATCCATTGATAAATAAAAGACAATCCAACGCCGCGGGGTCAATAGATCGCGAGACACAGTACCGATGAAGCTCAATCAAAGGGATGCAAATGATGCTAGAGAGAAACGAATCTCCGACTGCCAATGCGCTATTACATTCTTTTATAACATGAACAACCTGTAAACTCAAATCACACTGCCCGCAGTGTTGTTAAGGACGATACAAAAAACACCTGTGCCTGATACTCCTCGACTGAGATATTTCGGCGTACGTCAAAAAGGAGCGATTTTCTTCGTGTCTGTCTCGTCTATTCTTCTAGATCTTCTACTTCAATAATAAAACCTTTAATAGACAAAAGTTGAACGCCCTTCTCGAAAGTTTCCATTTGTTGTTGTTGGAGAACTTTCTCGATATTGTTATTGTACCTAAAGTACGCATAACCTTTCTGAAGGGTCACGTTGCATTTTTTGAAGCTGTCCAGCGCAAATCTATCTTCGTATCGGTCCCCATAGCTGTTGAGTATTAGTCACTCCGTAACAGTAAGACCAGACCCCAACATTCTTTACCTGAGACACAACAAAGAGTTTACTGGACGTCTACTTGCATGTCAGTCTTAGCTCTTGTTGTTAGGAAATATATGACTTGCCTCAAGGTTTCAATGTTGCAAGTACTAGGCAGGGTGGGGTGATGTTTACACACTGTAATATGTAAGCCATAGTTTCTTGTTGACGCACAGATCACTGACGGTAGGTCCGTTCAAATCTATGCTCCTTCATGAGGGTACAAGAAGTTGATGAACAGCCGTCGGTCAAACTACAAAAGTATAGACGGTGAAATGATGTGCTGGTAGCAGAAGAGTTATCTCGTCACACGAATCCAGTTGGGTAGCCAATGCGGGATATATGCGCGGCCACGAACTGTGGCAGGAGCCGAGCAAAAGTCATGGCGGGTCACAGTTTAGCCTTGCGTAAGCATACTGTCAGGCTGCCGAAGATCAGGTCGCTGTATGTGGGTGATAACAGCTGCACCGAAGCATGCAAGGTTGAGGGCTGACGTGCATGAAAGCTTGACACCAATCAGGTCAGCAGGGTTTGCTCCTTGGTATTTATACCACATCCCTGGATTTGCATGGCGAACGAAACCTACGAACGCTCTAATCCCATAGTGACCGCATGGTTCCCATCTAGTCTGGCGAATAATATCACCTATCACTTACGACTCCCACCTACTCCTCCAATGCTTCGCTAGATCGTAGACTACTCACAATGCCCCAGGACGTCGGGTCTGTCCTATTAATTACCAAAGCAAGATGGGTTTGATCGTACTTCCGGAGTGCATGTCCGTCAGTGCCTTTGCAAAATCATCGGACTGGTACATGTTAGACAGTGATCATGTTGAACCCAACTCGAGGTGGTCACTTACTTGATAGTACTGGGATAACTTCTCGATGGGGCTTAATTTCAGTGTTAGGGTTTTTCCCTATTCCATTTGGGAGTTAACTTACAATTTGCCTTGTCGATACCAATCAATCATTTGTGGCACAAACTGTTTTCCACGATCAGCAGTGGCACCCCGGGATAATTGCTAGTAGACATACCTTCGATGGTTTTGCGTTGCCCTCAATGCATCCTCGAATGCAGGTACCAAACTACACATGGTCAGTACAAGCTAACCCGAGTCATAATACCAACTCACATTCAACAAGGCGCTGAGGTCGAGATCCATCGTTCCCGTCACAATTCCGATCAAGATAATCTGGCCCTTCGAATGCAGCGCCGGTACCGCAGCTGTGATCAAAGGTACTACACCTGTAGTGTCAATAACTGCATTTGCACCTTGTTGGGCAACTCCTCGAATTGCTGTTGGAAGATCTACTGCGAGGTCCTTGAAGTCCGATGTGTCGATGGTGTGTGTTGCACCCATTTCCTTCGCGAGGCCGAGCCGGGACTGTACCCTGTCGACACCAATGATTGTATGCGCGCCTCGAACGTGCGCGGCCTGCTGTCAGTCAGATCTGTTCATACTTTCCCCCACTGAATCAGATATTCATTGTGTGCAGCGCTTCTGGGTGCACAATGGCTGACGTACCATGATTGCAGACATGCCAACGCCTCCAAGGCCAAACACCTAGTAGGCGAAGTCGTCAGCAACTATGGTCTGCTACGGTCTGATAGGCACTTGTTACTTACGACTACTGTGTCTTTCTTTCCTATATCAGCCAACTCAGTCACAGCAGCAGCACCTGTCTGATAGCCACAGCCCATGGGAGCGAATAGCTTTAGCTCTTCTTCGTCCTTAACTAGCTGTTCGACGTTCACGACAGACGTTCCTTTCACCAGCGCAATGCTAGAAAAGCTTGATTGGCCAAAGAACAGTCCAGCCACAGGCTTCCCACCATCGAGTTGGTAGACATCGGCCGTGCTAAAGATATTGCGCACGTGGAACTCGTTGCAGTACCCTGGCGTTTCGTCCTCGCAAGCTCGACACTCTTGCTTGCCGCAGTAGTCGAAACTTAACAAGACCTTGTCTCCTCTCTTAACATTACTGATCTTACTTCCGACTTGCTCGACGATGCCAGCACCTTCGTGACCCAAGATCTTGGGGTAAGGTTGGAAACCTGGTGTGTCTGGCGGGGTTAAAGAGAGAGCAACGTCCGTGTGACATACTCCGGAGGCGATAATCCTGACAAGTAGCTCATCTTCGCCCGGCTCGCGTAGCTGTACCTTCTCCTTGTGCCATTGCGGATGGGTGCCGTCTGGAGCGTCGCTCACAATTGCGGTCGCGGAAATGGGGTACGACATCTGGACAAGCAGATACTGGTTTCTGCAGAACAGCAAAAATCACACTGGACGAAGAAGGCAAGTCAATTGTATACACTGATATTTGAGAGCGGGTGACAACGAAAGGGTACAAGCTGCAATTTGAGTCGTCGCGGGGACTTGGGACTAAGCATGCGGGGAAGGCACGACCAATTAGCGCCGAGCGGAGGATCCACTAACGCCACTTGCGTTTACACGCTGCCCTATTCTGGTAAGCGACACAACGTGGTCAATTCCCGGTCCGAGGTCGATTGCATTAGCCGGCAATTGCCCACCTGACATAACCTTATGTCGACAAGGCTACAACGCAACATGTACTAGCCGAGGACACTTGCCGCGCGACAGTTCTGTCCATAAACATCACAACCCCTCACGAATCATGGTAGCTCCCTATCGACAGTCCTCGCATCTTCTACACAACAGGGGCGAGCTGAGCTGGTCGTAAATATGTACAGCGAATGTCGTACCAACGAGGTCCCGGCCATAGAGAGGTTAACGTTCAGTGACCACCGTATCATGCCAGAACGTCAACTTACTGAAGGACTCGTACACTATCGTATTGTTGGGGATACTCTGGTCAAGCAAAGCAGCGTTAAATTAACCCTAGAGACTGCCTCCCATCATGGCCCAATGGGTGACGAGCTAAGTGGCTTGCTGCGTCGGCAGCTCACTGAATAATCGAACACCAATACAGCCAATAAGAGGGATGTGAGTTTTCAATGCCTATTTAAGCTCCTCAAGATTCTTCTAGCCGTGAAGTGTTTCCTGATCTCAATCCTGCACCTAGCTCATTCGTCACATATGATAACGCAAAGCTCTGTAGATCCAAGCTATACATGTCACGCGACGTTAGACACCCGTGCCTATCTCAAGCCCTTTCCCAGAATATGACATGTTCGCATACCGACTTCAATAGTAAGTCAAATGGTATGTCTCGTCCTGCAGCATGACCTGCAATTCTACCTACTCAGCCTTTCTCTTCTTCGATCTGCTTTCCTTTGCGGTTTCGAGTTCTCTCTTTTCCTGAAGGACACGCCTACGATCAGTTCTCATCGCTTCGGAGTGGCGGGCCAGAACTTCGCTGTCGGGATCAGTTCCTGTGCCAGGATCAATCAAAGACTCAATATTGGCCTCCTTGAGCAGACTGAGGACATCACTCAGCATGCCTGTGTGCCGGTTATGGTCGCGGCACCACCGAATGAGTGTGGTAATAGGCCCAGCATCAAGCCCTGAAGGCAGCTGCTTCAAGCCAAGTGCCAGTGCTAGAAGAGGGTAGTCCATCTTCTCCCATACGATGGTAGACCAATGCTCTGCAGTATAACAGGGTACTTCGTCCGAAAGTTCGACGCGGATCCTGGTGCCGTCTTCGTCTCGGTCCCACGAAAGATGACCGTCGACGGTGCTTGCATTACACGTGGAGCCAGCTGGAAGGCGTCTGACCATGTTGACAAGATTGGCAATATCGCTTGCACCCAGACCTGAGCGGACAAGACGACTGGCAGCCCCGCGCCACTGGTAGTGTAGTGGAAAATACGCCAAAAGCTCGATGATGGTGAATTCAACATCCCGAAGGAGTGTAATGTCCACATGAACGGGCGTTGCCACACTCTTGAAAGGACAAAACTCCCTTCGCACCTGCTTTGCGAGATAGTGCATGCCGTTTGGGTCATTCTCAGCCATGGTGATAGCCATGAGGCTCGCAATTGGCTGCTTGATTTTCCGAGCTGTCAGTGGAATACCTGCACCGCGCCAAGTCTTGCCAGGCGTAGCTTGAAAGGCCCCTGTGAAGTTAGGATCCCATTCCTGGAGCCACCTCCAGCCTTCTTCCAAGTCGATGACATCGTCCGGGCAATCTCGACCTTCGATGTAGTGAGGCACCTGAACGACCGGAGGTGCATTGATACCAAGAGTCGCAGACAGGACGCCGTCGTTAACGAGGGAGCTGTTTGATGTTGTGATATCAATCCCGAAGCCGCCGTCAATCTGTGCCCATGGAAGCTTCCAATCCACGCCTTCGAAGTTGTAGATCTCAGCATCGGAGCCATCACTAAGTGTTGATAGGAGTGGCAACAAGCCAATTTCGGGATGGAGTTTGCCACCCGGCACATAGTCTTGGAGGCCACCTTGTTGCACTTCCTCACTGGTCAACGGCATTGGTCCAACAGGAGTCAACTTGAAGGCTTGTCTGTATGGGTCAAATACCACAGGATGCAGACCAGACCAACACGCTTGGTGCCATCCCATCGGCAAGACCAAAGCAGGGACATAAAAAACGTCAGGTAACCCATTAATGAGAGGGACATGATGTGTGTGAAAGACAAGACGTGGATCTGTTGACGGCCAAGGATATGAAGGGTGAGTACTTCCACCCGGTGGATACTGTAGCTGCCATTGTACCGAGTGGAGGACAGGAAGATCTCTGTCAGAAGACAAACCCACTTCGAACGATGAAACAGCAGGGTTGGCTTGAGTGAGAACGTGCTGTGCCGATTGTTGTGGAATTGGTGACAGCGCTTTCGTAGCTGGCTTGTCGGCTTTAACCAACTTAACGGTCAGCCTGGAGGCGTTCCTCACTTTAGAGCCATTAGTAGTGGTTTGATATCCATAGAATCAGGTTAGACTTGCCTTCTGTCTTGACTTTGTTCTGAATGCGCGTGCTACGGCGAACCGTGGACGGATTGGAGAGTTGGCGAGCCAACTCCGCATCTTCTCCAATTGACGTTGATGGGGTGACTGGACTGTGAGTATGAGGATAGTCAGCCTCGCTAGAACGAGGAATCGCAGGAGAATGTGGTGTGGTAGGTGATGCTGGAAGTTCGGTATCGTGATCAGCACTCCCCGTGGCCCAAAAGTCGCCGACCTTATCTTTGCTGCTGTTATCGTAGTCCAAACCCACAAAATGTTCGGCAGAAATTTTAGAGGGGCAGGAAGGTGTTTGAGGAGATGGTAACCCGTGCCAAGTTGTCTTGATGCGTTTTACAGTGGGCGTTTGCGGTCGCGGAATCGCGGGGCTTGAGGAAGCGGCGAGTTCATGCGATGCGTCCTGATATTTACGAAGGTTCGCCTCGTCAACTATCCACGCATTAGCTGGGGTTTCTTCATAGGCCTCTTTGATCCCATACCGACACCGGAAGTGCGTATGCGTACTCCATCTGGCGTGCGCGGTGTTGCTTCAGCTGTTAAGAGCCTTGTCAGCATATCGAAGTCAGAACACGCAAATGAAGATACTACTGACCACTCGATGGGCAAGGCTCTGGGGTCAATGACGGCCATTGAAAAGACCCTGTCATGCTGACTTGTTGCTTGAGTATGCTGTCGCTGTTTGGGGTCGATTGGTGTTGCGCAGGGTGCAGTGTCGATTCCATGGTGGATTGGATAGCCGTGAGGATGAAAGTGATGGTTGTGGGGAACGATGAAATATGAGCTAAACTTTAATTGCAGCTTGCGAGGCATTGAGATTTGATAGTGACTCCTCTTCACCTTCACCTGGTCGTCCCCACATTCGTCCGCACATGCTGTCGAAGCGTTGGTGACGCTCGGTGATTGTCCGCTCAGCTTAAGCGGCCTCAATTGTAAATTTCAGGTGTTGTTATCTGGGCATGATTTTGGAGACGTGCAGCGAAGCTGCTGTAAACATAACGTGATAGCAGAGACGAAGGAAGGAGCGGCGAGGGCGCAGTATGCAAGTGTTTGCGGGCCAATGTTACTATGGAGAAGGCGACTACAAAAGGCAGCAGAGATGTCAAACTGTACATAGAGAGCTTGCTGACTCACTTATTGATTGCATGATGGCTCATTCTCTGCAGCGCTAGATGTACGAAGCTAGTAGAAAATGGCAGGTCCTTCTCCGTCAAAGAACACTTCGTCTAACAAACTGAGTAGAACCTTTTGGCCGACCCAAGACTCTTCAACCGCAGGACGGATGCGCTCAGGTGGCAACACGAAGCCAAAGTCACCAGTGTCAGGCAGCTCGATAGTGTAAGACCACTCGGCACGACCTACAGCGTACACGTGATCCACACCGACACCAGTGGTGGGATAGAGTACAGCACCGCTGGGTCCAAAAGTGTATGTGGTCTGATTTGTCGAATTGGCTGCAATCTCCTGGCTCATCAGGGATGCCGCATTTGTCCATCTGCCGAGCTGAGGTGCGTAAAGATACTCATCGTGGCCAAATGGGCAGAGAATCAGTTGGCTGTAGCTATGCCAATCAATGTAAAGTTTGATGCCTTGCTCATCACGAATGTTACGGAGGAAGTCGTCCAATGCGGCGTTCTCTGGTGCGTCACGGGGTCGCACACCACGGTAGACCTGCGAGCACTCGTTGTCAGAAGCACCGCGAGTGTTGGCATCCCAGTTGTGCTCCCAGTTCCTGTTAATATCACGACCGTAGCAAGTCTGATTGGCAGCGGTGGCTGGGGGCGGTTGGCGATTCTTGCGCCACAACCTATCTGTTGTTTGAGTGTGCACAAAGCCTGTCCCGATCAGTGCTGTCTCTAGAAGCGTCGACCATGCAGATAGACATACCATCAGGATTGACTATAGGAAAGATGTAAAAGTCGTAGTTGTTCAGGAAAGTTTGTGTCAGGTTGTCACCAGATTTGTAGCCATCAATGAGTTGCTTGGTAATGTACTCAAGGGTCTTGACCATGTATGTCAGCATGTTTTGCAGATTAGGTCCAAGGACAACACTCACTGGGGCAACAATCCACTCTCTGGCATGAACAGTACCGTGCCAAAGCACAGCAGGCTTCCCTGGACCACCGGCGCCCCACATATGGATACTACGTAACTTGCCAGTCCTGGTCTTCGGGGAAAATAAAACGGATGAACGAATTCTAAGATCTCTTATGTGCAGTGGTGCCATACCCATAGATGTCACGACCTTCATATGAGGTACCTGAGCTTGTCCAATTCGAATTTGTGGAAAACGACTCTTGCAGCTCCTTGAAATACTCGATATGATCCTCGTAAGGGTGATAGCTGTCAAACCAGTCGCCACTCGTGTTGTAATCCTGTCGCTTCCACGTCGACTTGACCTCTCCCTCAGCAGCGATCGAAGCTCCAAGATCTGCATGGAGGACGCGCGTTCTGAGGCCGAGTGCTTCAAATCTGGCAACTTCGTGGCGAGGAATAGCTACATCGATATGATCAGAGGCTGACTCCCAAATATTGTGAGACAGCCCAGCAAGCCTCTTCTGGACATCCGCCAAGTGCCTTCCAGTCTTAATGTGATACACTTTGGTACCCTCGTATAGGTTCACGGAAGGACTACGGATAGAAACACCCGCAACGAGGGAAGTTAAGGCAACAGGGAGAAAGAACCTCATGATCGATGCTCGCAGTAAGAGTCAATTGATGCCACAGCAAACAGCGCACATTTATACGAAGCTAAATATTCGGTTCGTAATTCGCGCAGCATCGTTTGCTTACTCCCGAGCACTCCATGCCGTGCCAGGCCATGGTAGCAAGGTTATTCCGCAGGATGATGTACTATTTGCTTCCATGATGCTCGAAAGGCATGGGACAGTCATGGCATCGAGTGAGACAGCAGCTCGAGGGCGTCTTGACCTGCCATATCGGAGCTAGCAAGGCATGGCAAATCTTGTGCTTTCATGGATGTACGAGGAAGGAACGTCATTTCTGCCAAGAAATAACCCGTATCAAGCACCCAAACTGTCTTAGAAGAGTGATAGCTGGCATGAATGGTTGAGATATCTGCAGCAGTCTGCGTTCATACAAGGTGTGCATTGACTCTCCATGAAGCGAACAAATGTTATCTGGAGCGGGGTAGCGTGGGGCTTGACAGGCCTCCGAATCCGACTACTCCCCAGAGTAACACCGATACCTAGTCGCGGAAGATCTCAACGGGGTTGCTCCCGAGGACCTATCATCGAAGAAGCAACGGCAACGAAGGGGGCTGGGACTCCTTGGCGGACGGACTTAGAAGACTGCGTCATCAGGTTCGTATCACCGGGTGGTAATAGTGACTGCATCACTTCACCATAGAGACCTCACGATAAGTATGATGCGCCAAGCATATTGTCATGTATTTCGAGGCGGGGCGGCACGGGCAGAATGGGTTACACGCACAAAGTCGGGGTAGCGCTATGTGCGAAGAAAGGTATCCACCTGGGCACGCTGAGGATTTCGACAATACACATCGAAATGCAGCGCAATACAGTATCTGATCATCTTGTCTTCCATACTGCCTTCCTTGTTTTCTGTCTTCGCATCAGCTAGGTCGTACCTAGGTACCTAAGCTTGTAACGATGCGAATGCACTGCATCCCTCCATACTACCCAGGTACCTAGGTATGGCTCGTTTGATAGACGATTCTCGCTGAGCTTCTGGCAAGAAGCTTTGATGATGCTGAGACGCACTCTGCATATGCAAAAGGCGAAGTGGGAGCTTTAGCAGCTACAGGGCAACAGCAACGCTTTCGTATGGACTCGGAGCCAGGCCCGGTGGGGAATCGCTGCAGCTACCCCACAACATCCTCGTCAACAAATAGCCGACTTGATTCCAGCAATATGGTCGCCCTCAACGACTATGCGTGTTGGCGTCTCGAACATGTATGGAATTCTGTCCAAACTTGTGTCTCAAGCAAATGAATTGTCAGATACGGGGCCTCTTCTGAATTAAGGCGATGTTGTGAAATAGCTGCAAGTCTTTATTCTCGACATTATTTCAATAACCTGTTTTTCCATTGTGCCCTACAACTACAATATGCTAAATTTCAAGTATGAGTAAGGTCCGTCCCTTAGGCTAGGAAAAACCGCTACACAGGAAAATCGCCTCTACTTTCTACATCTCCCAACTACCAGTCATGCAAGGCATTAGTTACTTTTAGATTAATTACTTTTAGCTTAAAAGTCTATATCTATCTAGTTATAGAGAGGGAAAGGCCCCTGCTTAGCCTTATATCCTAGCTTCCCTGATAGTAGCATCTAGTACTTGTATCTCAGACAGCCTTAGATTCTGTTAGATCTTACTCTAGCTAACTAAAAGTTTAATAATATATAGAAATAGTTATATAGAGTGTATGCTAAGTGTTTTGTTAAATTATTTATTGTATAATATACTTTAAGAGCTATGTTGTTATTAGGGAGATATAGCTTACTAAGGTAGCAAAGTCTAATAATATTAATTTAGTAGGAAAAAAAGGCACAGGATTATTAATTAAAGTAATTAGGACTATATCCTAAGAGTGACTTAAAATATAGGTTGTTTTAGACGTGGTTATGTGCAATGACACTAGCGATTTTCCTGTCAGCCAGGTTTTCCGGCCCATAGGGAGAGACCTTACTGTGGATATGATGTAGAATCACACACAATCTTCAAGCCCAACAAAGGAAAACACATGACAACGGTTTCAACTTCAAATACTTCGGCTATGGTCAGTTTTCTTCATATTTACACAATGCAACACAGCCGTTGCGAGGGCTTTCACAACGCCCCTTGCACTTGTGTCTTTATTAGCCGTTCGGACATTGTCCAACGACCGCCTCGCATACACTGGTCTCACCACCCCTCAACCCAACTCCCTTCGTCAGCTATCAACTATCTGGACAAAGTTACATATATACGTGTATCGAAAAGGTCATTTCCTCCATCCAAGCTGATCGAGGTACGTGTGAACCAGCATCAAGAGATGGCACAAGTACGCCACATAGGCTCCCTCCCCAAACCTGAAGACGTGGAAAGCCTGCTTGAGGATGCTAGGAACGCTGCAGAGGACTATTATGAGGCTCCAGCGTATTCGTATGTCCGCGAAGCGCTTTGCAAACTTTTCTCTGATTCTATTATATGGCTCGATACCGATGTAGATGCAGTCGAGATCCTGCTCGAGAGCCTGCAAGACGAGCGAAATATTCTGAACCGCCACAATCAACTCCAAGTCAAGTTGGCATTCCGACAGGATGAGGTCCACGCCCTATCTGAAGATCCTATAAACTTCCCTCTTCGCTATATGGCCCTGGAGCAGAGTGTAAAACTTCCGGTCAATTTTCTCGAGCCAATCTATCAGCTTGCAGACCACCCTGAGGTAGAGGAAGCAGCTCGAACAGCTCGAATGAAAGCAGCTGCGGGTTCGAAAGTGCGTAATGCAAGAACTAATTACGGCATCCTCTCTAACGCCCCAGCACCAGACCATGACTTTCCGGACGGAAACTTCACGCTTGCAGAGATTGCAGCATTTCTACCTCAGTCGTTCAAATCTTGGGATGTCATCGATCGCGTTCTCTGGAACGGAGCTGCGTCACAAGACCTCGCATTTCTCATCAACAAACATCGAGATCTGTCTGGTAGCGCAATCAAGATGAACACAGTTTACATGATGATGCGTGGACAGATGCGTAAGCGCAGTGAGGAAGAACATGGCTACAAGCACTGGAACAGCTGGATCGTTAACTCGCAGCAAGATGTCACGAAGCCAGATGATTTTGATCCAAACAGCATTAGCGTCACAAACTTCCGTCGCCCTATAATCTACAAAAACCGCCCCAATGTATCTGCTGCTCCTATAGCGTTCCGAGAGCTAGCTAAAGGTGTTGCAGAGTGGCCCAAGGGTGCCGACGCTCTCGACTTGACTCGTTGCGTCGCTTGGTGCGCTGACCATCCAGAGAACGAGTACTACTACCCTAATGACTATCTAAGGGTACTAAATGGGTGTGTTGGGGGCCCAAAAACTCCTGGGACACGTCATACAGATGCTAAAGCTCTGTCACGCCTTCGAAACGTGACAGGCGTGACTACACCTCGACGCCGTACAATCGCAACCAGCGGCAGTGATAGCACAAAAGCCACCGTAGAAGGAGAAGAAGAAGAGGGGGAGGAAGAAAATGATGTTCAGTTGGGTAAACGCAAACGTAGAACATCTTCAGCAGATGCAGGTGCCAGCCGCCGCAAGTCGACGCCAGCAATATCCGCGCGGGTTCGCAGTACGCGGAACACTGACCTTCGTGCCGGATTTCAGAGGCCATCTATCGGTCTTGGAAAGTTCGATTCGGAAGATGATACAGATGACGAAGCGTATCAAGGCCCAAAGCGACCGAAAAAGCACAAGGGTGGACCTCGTCGATCAGGTCGCCACTCGACCAAGACCGTCTCGTACGCAAATAATGAATTGGAGATTGACGATGAAGACGTCTTGGGCGAGAATTAGACCGAGAGTAAAGAGAATGGGGAACATCAGTATGAAATGGTAGAGGATGATGAAGAAGATAAGGCCGACGAGGAGACGGAAGACGAGCATGAGAGCGATCTCTAGAACTTTAGTCCTGCACTTCTTGTATATTGTAAACTAACTTGCAGTAACATTTGTCATAGAAACTTATATACGCGCAAACTCATATTGGCAATCTCCCCATGGTACATTGTGCTCATAGCAGCGCTCTGCGCACCCCCCCCCCCCCCCGGGGGGTGTGGCAACCTTTGAACAAATCAACTCATATATCATCTTGTCAAGTCATTTTTGCATTTGATTTAAATGTGATGAAAATGCTTCTGGCTTGCTCATGGTCGCATTGACAGCCCATTATGTGCTTGGCGACACGGCATCCTGTACAGACCTTTGAACCGACAAGAAGGTGTTTCGATGTACGTCTCGACCAGATGCTGTAGGTGGAATTTCTAGTAGATATGCGACAGGATTAGCCTTGGACCCATCGTGGGCCGTTGTGATGAGAAGTTTATGTTCTTGTTACTTTCTTGCGTAGCTACTGCTGTTTCTTAATTCTACATTTTTTGTCTGTCTCTAAAACGTCCGCCCCTGCTGGTTCAGATTCTCGTCAGAACCAGCAGCCTCTAACCATTGAAAAAGGCGTCAGTGCAAACGAAAGAGTCTTGGGTAGCTTTTGAACATTCACTTTGTCAATATTTTAGAGAAAATTTCAGAGCTCCACTTCACCTCGCAGTGACTTTCACCTGCATATAGCGTCCTTCCTCAGATAAAGGGAGAGTCTAAATCCCAATAGCAGCTCACCATCACCATTACCACCACATCAGCCACCACTCTGGCCAGAGCAGTAACTACGTCGTCAAAATACTTCAACCTACATTCAACACATATTAGCCAAATCGTATAACATAGAACGAATCCTTGTATTTGTCTCTAGATCATACAGACAACGTGCCAACCAACCCTATGAACCCACAGACGATCATCGATGACGTTCAGCAGCGATCAGATGAGTGGTCTCAAACAGCAGGCACACACTCAGCAGCGGCTACCTATCCTAGCTCTGGAGCCTTCCAGCACCTTCCAATCCGGCGCACCATAACCGGGACTCCAGCACAAGCGCACCCAACTGCGAACAAGATCTTCCTGCGCAATCTTCCCGCTCACTGCTATACCCTCCCATCTGTGCCCCTCAACTTCACCATCGCCGAGGTCATTGTGCTCTTGCCAAACTGGTTCAAGAACGAGGCCATCGCTGCTCGTTTCATGAACAACAACCTCACGTCTTCCGTGCACTTCATGATCCTCGAGGAGCACCGCGATCTCAAGCTTTCCACTGAGTATGAGAAGGATAAAGCGCGCAAGACCATCACGGATGAATACCGTCGAGTCATGCGGAAGTCGTTTGCAGGATGGACAAAGGCAAAGCACACGGCGCCTTTTGGTTGGGACCCCGAGTCAATTGCCATGGGTGGGTTCACTCCAGATGATGTGAAGTTCGATGGGTACCGTCGGCTTCCATCCATTCCGTTGCGAGACTTGATGATTGGGGTTATGAAGTTGCCAGAAGGCTCCAACGCTGGCGATCTGACCCGCGCTGTGCAATTTGCATTGGGGCGTCATGAGAACTTCATGTTTCCAGACGACCTAGAAAACATTGTGGAGCACATCGGCCGAGCCCAAATTACGATCGCGCATACGGATCGCTCAATTGTTCGCCATTATGCTGATCTCAAGCGCAAAGAAGACGTTGCAAAGAGGCATCACCCAAGCGTAGACGAGGTTGTTGCACGAACGACTCGCCCAAAATTATTGGAACATGAAACGCAGCACGCTCTGATGAGGTCTTCGGTTCCAGGCGGTCGACCAACGCAGCCTGATCAGACTGGTTTAGGTGTGGCAGGAATGCAGCTCCTACAAGGACATGCGATTCCCATGACACGATACCCTGCGGAGGACCATAATTTGGCTACACAGATGCAGGCTCAGCAAAATGACCTGAATGAAGTTCAAGGGTTCTTTCGTGCGTCGCCGCAGGCCAAGATAGACATTGCTGTCGAGCCAGCGGGGGAACAGTTGCACCCCACTGATACGGGGTCCTCGAGCGAAGAGATGGATGCTCTACTACAACCATACCTGACCGGAGAGGGTAATCGCAACTTAACCCTGCCAGCAAGCTCGCATTACGCTCCAGGTCAGTTGCTTCGTGATTGCATAGAAGGCAACGTTGGGTTCGATGGAAGCGCACTGGCATATGCGGCCCAGTTTGCTCAGCGCCCAGACCAAATTAACACGGATTGGTATGTGAAAGATGCGCCATGGCTTGCTCAGCTGATTGATGCTGTCCAAACAGACGGCACTGAGGAGCTTACTTGGGCGTAGACATAGTTTTGGCGAAGGGATCATGGTATGTTGACACCATATTACCCTTTCAGGCGCACAGTCAAATGACGGGAAACGTTAATGGAAATGGGCAGCGAGTGTTGGAGATGGTGACAAGGATTGCTTCCTCGTCTATAGTTCGCGCGATATTTGTAGCAGTCGATGTATGCTGATGGTGTATTGTATGCGTTGGATCATGAAGCCGATGACTTCGCAGCATCTGTAGATGTAGCATCAATATCATCATCGTCGGTCCGATCCTCCTTTTCTGTTGTAGATGTCGCTGTTGTCAATGAGTCAAATCGATCCCGTGCTTCTGAACCCATTGTGTAACCTGGCAGTCTCATCAACGAAGGTAGCACATCGCGATTGTATCGGTCGCCGAGTATATCCTGGAAGTAACTGTGATCGAATGAGGTAAGGGTGGTACGAGCAGTAAGAGCTCGCTTTTCCCAGGTTTCGTGTTCTTTGTTGCTTTTGTCTTTCGGTTCTTGACCGACAAAACGTTCAAAGTATTGTTGAAGAACATTCGCGAAGAAAGCGCCGTACGCAACAGTCGTCCAAGGTATGCCGTACATCAGCATTAATCCAATCAGCTCTTGCAAAAAAGGGACGTAGATGGTGTGTAGGTCGATATTAGAAACATGATCCATTCCAGATTGAACGTGGGCGAGCATTGCTTCGATAGGCTTGTAGAGACCCAAGTTGTAGAAGTGTTTGGTGAACCGGCCGAGTGAGGCTGCAGAAAGCTTGGCCATCGGTTGACTCTTAGATGTATTCTCGTCCTTCTCCTCTTGCACAGTGGCCAGTGGGCGCTCGATATCGCTATTTTTACGCATGTCGATGGACACAGTGCTGAGGTTCGGTGCGATAGCACGAAGCAGGTCGTCTTTTCTCGCTTGCGGCACTTCTTTGGTTGGAGCGTCGAGCACGTAGTTCGTAAATGTTACTGCATATGTAAGATTTGACTCCATCAGTCTCAAAAGCTCTGGAAGCAAAAATTGGAAGCAGGTCGAGCTGGCCGAGTAATCAAGCTTGAGGAGCGGTCGTATAACCAGAACATCGTCATGGTAAAGATCCGAAGCTGCTGAGAGCCTCTCATGAACGCCCTCCAGCATCCATTTGTGTGCCTCGCCGGGAACGTGGGTTTGCTTTTCGAGTAGTTTGGGGTCAATAGTGCCGAACGCAGCTTGGCCAGACTTGATGAACTGCGCTATTGTTGACTGGCTAGAAATGCTTTTAGGCGTTCCCGTAGTCAGTAAGGGTAATGCAAAGGTATGCACTACTTACGGCTTTTGTTCGCTTTCGTCTTTGATCCTGAATTTAGCCTCCTGCACGCGCTCCTTGTTATGAGTAGTGGTAGTCATCGATTAAGTAGTTCGATTCTTAATGCCGCTGCAATCGGTTCATGTGCCGAAACCAAATAGGCAGACTGGACTTGGTATTCCGTTTGTCTTTATGTAACGGCCAGGATGCACTGGCCGCTCGTGTTGTTGATGAGCTCTGAGGATATGAAAGGTTCGCTAACCACGGAGTGATACTTCCCCGAAGCTGAAGTAAATACTGACAGAAGCAAGACTTGGTGTCAGTCCACTACTCGTTTTAGCGCTGAAGCTAAAATCCTCTGTATATGCACATGTGTAAGGATCACTGCAGGAGCGCTAACTGAGCACTGCACATCATAGCAAGGTAACTATGCTTCATTTGCATCCATTGAGATGGTATTGCTCATATTTCATTCGGCTCAACCAAAGTCCCTCTGTGCACATATACCTGCTGTGACATATGCAGGCATGAATGCCCTCAAAATGATTTGATCCCCAATAGTTTGAGGTATTTTTGTCGCAATCTTGGGGGACCTCCGAGGATGTAGACGCAAGCATGCAGCCGAAGCTCGCTTGCGAAACGAAGGAGTGGTAGTCTCTGCTTGGCTTTAAGCCAACAAAGAGTTATTGGGCACAATTGTGTACAACGATGTGACGACAAAGAGATAAGCAATACCGGTGGCATTTCTATGTGCGTACTTCCATCGATCCGCGGAGTGTGTGATGCTGTGCCTCACTTACAGAGAGATCGGCTCCGCCACAAATATCCAAAGCTCGACTCTATTTCCTCTTCCACATGGATTGACGGCAATTACATCATCCTAATCAAAAATCATCTTGGATGCACTCATACATTGAACCAATTCACACAATTTCATAGACGACAATTTGTTCAGTCTGAGCAACATAAGATCCTCCAGCAAAGATATGCCCGACGAATTGCTGTGGACGCGGGTCTCGGCACAAGGATGGCTGCAGGTGACCAGTCTATAGTGGCAAGCTATGATATGCCCGGGATATATAGGTTTGGGTCCATGCCGCGGAATATGTGGGGAGATGAAGGTCAACACGTGGGGTTGGAGATTTCGGGCTCCACCAAACTTTGCACGACATTAACTCCAAACCCACACCCTTGCAGTCCCCATATCGAACATTGAGTACAGTATAGACGTCTCTAATATGCATCGCAACACCTGTTCCTTGAGGATCTTCCAATTGTCCGTTCTTGTTGGTGTTGAGCGCAGAAAGTAGGGCAGACAGGGCACCCGGCTACCGGCAAACATGGAACAGAGCCCACTCGAATCTGCAGACTGGTACTGCACAATTTGAGGCACAGTTGGAAAAATAACGTTACTATGCGACGATATGCCGGGATGGATGGTTTGGTTGGATGAATGACCACGACACGCGAAAGCCACAAAATAACCTAGTAAGGCGTCCAGGATGAAACGTTCGAGGCTGATGGTCTCGAACTGACAACTCCTGGAGTACATCGGCCGGCCCGCTCGTCCGTCTTTCTTCTTTCGTCATTCATATCAACCAAAACGCAATGCCCTGCATTCTTGTCAATGCCACGTCCCTAAAGATCATCAGCTATGGCCCCGCGTTTAAATTCTCCTGATTATTAAACACGGTCTTCTACTTCCTATTCAAACTTGCAAATAGTGGATACGTGAACCACAGTTGCACAATGTCGTCATGTTGGCCACAATCAGGTGTAGTGGTAAAGCTTCCTATGCATGTCCTTTCACCATCGGTATATTCTACCCGGACCTCGAGGCACTGATGCAGAAATACATTACTCAGGCTATACAAGGAAGTCTTGCTTACGGCTTCGAAGCCCAAAATTTCCCTGCCCTTGGCAATAGCTTGTGCTATGGTGCCACGTCTTGAAGTCTCCTCCTCGCGTGCGGCCACCGTGAAGAAAATGAGCTGTCGCAGATTGACTACCCGTTCTGCCAGTCTTTACAGGGTTTCAGCGAGAGATGCTTCAGCTGCAGCATTGTGCAGCATTGTGTCGATCATCACTCCTTACTGTATCCACTCCTCATCGAGAACGCGTGTGCTGGATACTTTGCGGACATCAGTCATGGGGACTGGTCACTTGTCCGTCCTCTCCTGTCACACAAGGCAACTACTGCTCGACTCTGCTCGACTGCAATAAGGACAGTAGCAAGAGAAACGAACAAGAGTACCTCGCAACGGCGATTAAAGGGCGCGTAAGGTCAACATATCTATCTACTTTTCATCTCAAGGAACGACTTCGCGAGAGAAGTGGTGAACCTGTATGTCTCATCAAAAGCCGGGTTATGAAGATGTTCCTGCAGTAAAGATGCACGTGCCAACGTTCTGGACCTCTGCAAGACTCTTGTGTCGAGACCGCAGTCTGCCTTCCTTGCTGATCACTCATGTGAGCTATGAGCTGATGTAGTGTCACCGCTCACAATCACACCGACTTCTAAGGCTGGACTCGGACCTTGTCAGTCCGCGTGCTTTTCAGCAAGTCATGGTGGGTTTCCTCAGCCTTACTGATTTACAGTTCTAGATACGAGAAGTGACAAGTGAAGTACGTGCCAAAGCACGGATTGTGCAAGTCTAGACAGTTCGCCGGAAGACCATTCAGAAGCACACTAATACATTAGCGGAGAAGTTGTGGGATATGACACATTAGTGGTGACTTCTGAGACCTGTCTATGGTCTATAGCGCTCTAAACAGCTCATCGATGGTAATCGGCTTTCTCACCGCATTACTGAACCCCTCATGAAAGCTCACCCAAATCCTTTCATCGTCGCCTTCCTGCTTAGTCTTCGCCCTTATCTCTCCTTCCAAAAGTGGCTTCTCCTTGATGACCCTCCCAAAGAAGTCTCTCTTCACAGCCTTCCTATTGGCCTCATCTAATTTCTTGGCGACGTCCTCCTCCGTATCGTCTTGCACCATGAGTTCCTCGTCTTCCTGTCCGCCTCGCCGTTTTCGGGCCTCCATGTCGATCCGCGCGGACTCTTTCTTCCACTCCATCTCCAGCACACTCCGCACCGCATATCGTACCTTGTCATCCTTCTTGCCACCTAATGTCTCAAAGGATGCGAGCGTGTCGAGAGGAGGCTCCATACGGAAGACGAAACCGCCACTGCGATTCATGACATCCTCCATCTCCACTCTGCTGCGCTCGAAGCGCACACCTGTCGCGGCCATGGCTTCGACTGCCTTCTTGACAAGCGCCTTTTCGGAAGATTTGCGCACTGCAGCCGTGGCGTTCGACTTCGAACCAGCAGGGCCTGTGTTGACGATGACGGGCTTGACGTCCGGTGACAGCATACGCAACGTGTAGGGTATGAGTTCTGTCGCCATTTCCTCTGGGCTTCGAAACAGTCTCGTCAGAGGCAGACTGAGTGATGACTGCAGGCCCATGAGTTGTGCACGACTGGCTTTGTGTTGCTCGGCGGCTGCGAAACTTGCACCTGGACCAGAGAATGGTAATGTTTGTGCATCTGGGTCCGCTGTCGGATTGGAGGCTTCGCGGCGTGGGGAGGCGAATAAATCGTGGAAGGCAAGAACGGATTGGGAGAGGTAGGGGAAGAGCTCCCACTCCTGTGAGCTGTGGACGGCGGAGGAGAGGGTATCGTGGAAGTGGAGCCACTCGTAGGCAGCATTAGGTTTGCTGAGAAGCGTATCGTCTTGGAAAGGCTTCTCAGGGTAGGCTGTGAAACAGTCTAACGAAGGGTCAGGGTGAGACTTGGTGAGGAAGGAGTGTACTTACCGGCTACGATGCGGTCACAGTCACCGCTCGTGTCGACCATCTCTCTCAGTCGGTCCATTGCCCGTCGCTTCGCTGCTTCAGCAACGCCGACAACTCCAGTCTTTGCACGAGCAGTCGCCATTCGCATGTCTGTTGTCTCAGCTTGCTTGGGGAAGCCAGCTCCTTCCTTGAAGACTCGATCGACGACATCCTTAGCACCACCTCGCCCTAAGCTGCGTGCAGCGCCGCCACCATGCTTGAGATCGTTGATGAAGTTATCTTCGATCCACTTCTTCGTCAAGTGTGGTCTGTCTTTCGACTTACGATCGTGTGAAGTCTTCAGGCGCCCCGCAACCCACTCGGCAATGACCATGACTCCACGGATATCACCTTCACCGGTCCCACTGCCTGTGCCACCCTCTTTCTTTGTGCTGACACCCCATGTAGCTTCACAGAGTCGACGCACACCGTCTGAGTCGCACTGAAAGCCTTCCTTGGTAAATATGTCTTGCATGCGGGTGACGACCATGTTCATGGCTGGCTGGCGGATGCGTACAATCTCAGCGAATGATGATTGCCGCAAGGGTCGTAGTGAAGGGTGGTAGAGATCGTTGCAGATCAAAATGAGTGGCCTCAGCAATCTGAATTTGTCAGATTTCTTCTTTTTGGAGCCTGTTACCGATTGCTGCTGTCCGACCGCCTTCGAGTTCTTCTCATCCAGATTGATCAAGTCAATAAGGGCCTTTATGAAGCCGCCCTCGCCGCCGCCACCGCTGCTGCTACCGCCTACCACACCATCAACCTCGTCAACCACTACGCAAACTGGCTTGCCAGCTTTGCGAACTTTGCCATTGGCTGTGTTTGAGCTGATGCCACGCACGTTCTCAGTTCCAACCATGTCTCGAATTCGACCCTTGACAACGTCTCGACTTCGCTCGTCTGATGCGTTGATCTCTTGAACCTCGTATCCAGCTTGTCGCGCGCAAACATGTGCCAGTGTAGTCTTGCCTAGCCCGGGTGGTCCCGTCAAAAGTAAGATCTTGCGCTGTCTCTGTTCATCTTCACCGAAGTCTTTCTTCGCGATCTTTGATTTTGCCTTGCCAGAGCCAGGAAAGACGATGGGGTCCCAACCCTTGAGCCACCGTAGAACTGATCGATGTGTGCGTTCGTCCCCTACAAGGTCAGTAAACTTCTTTGCCCGGTACTTCTCAGTCCACATCAGAGTACGATGGCTCTTGCCACCCTTGTTGACAGGTTTCTCGATCGGTTGATGGGACAGGTCTTCGAATGCTTGCGCACGGTTGGCTGCTTTTGCTGTGTCTTCAGCTTTAGCCTCGTCTATCAGCGAGTGAATGTCGATGCCATAGTAGCTTGTCCTTGCCTTGCCCTCTACTGCTTCTGACCTTGCTGCGATCAGCTCTTCAAAGGACACAGCCGTTTTCCTCTCTTTCTTGGCGATGTAAATCGCCTTCCCTGCTGCATTTCGTGCTACTGTGCCATGCACAGGTTGCGCGGATGTAGGGGCGCTGTGCAGTGGCAGTCGCGTTGTCTGTGGGCACGACTCGAAGTACTCGTCCAGCGCTTCGACGGGTACATCTTCCGCATCTAGAATTTCGTCTTGACTTGCGGGCGGTGTGTAATCTGCGAGCTCTTCGGGCGCAGAAGGAAGCTCTCTGATGCTGTGGACCGCTATCCTCTTTGTCGAATGCTCCTTCAGGGCTGCAATATCGTCCTCATCGTCCGAGTCATCGAGGAACCCTCCAACTTTGCGCGCAGTCTGCTTATTCAGCACATCCTTCAATGGGCTGCGTGCGTCAACCGAGCGCTTCCTCTTCTTTGGTGAGGGCGGCTGAGGCATAGACGAGCTCGGCGGGTACGCGATCGGCGATGACATGAGTGGCATGGTACAGGTTGGAGGCGAAGAAGGTAGAATAGGGTCGTAGACTGAAGTACCGATAGGTATGCGCGGAATAGGGCGTCTTATACGGCGGTTTAATGGTGTATCTGAAGTAGATCAGTACTGGTGGTTGCGACTAATTGCGCGTGCAGTACCAATGCTATGCTCCTCTTCACTTCTGAAAATATCGGCTAGGTTCCAGGCACGACGTTGTATGACCACGCCTTTCGTGTTCTTTTCGGCTTGGTCCTCTGCAATGCACGCCTGCAATGCTTCTAGATCGTCCGAGTGGGAGTTGGTATTAGGTGCGATTTGTGGAAGGTCGTATTCAGAGAAGAGGAGGGCGGGGTCGAAGGAAGTTGGGATGCCAGCGGAATAATCACTCATCGAATCATGGATACGACAGTTTTCTTGGGCAAAGAACAGCGATGTCAGTGACGATTTGGGTTTCGGCGCGTTCGCGCATCGACGCGTTTTAGCGCGCTTCTTAGTGGCGCTAGCCGCCTTTGTCAGATGCCGCAACATTCACAATTGCGCATGTGGACTACCGCACGTGTACGTTGTACTTGACGCCCACCAATTCTGATCGCTCTGCTGCGCTGATCATATCGTTTTTGGGACACAAAGCTCAAGACATTTACCACCACAGCGGATCTGACTTGCACAGCCGGCAATAGCAGAGCAGCAGCGAAGTCCCGCTTGGCTAGCCTGTCATCACAGCAACATTTGCGCATTCGCATTGAGAAGCTGAATAAGGCGTGCGGCGAGTAAAAACGACGAGTCTAAGAAGGATAGTATGTGCAGGACTTTCATGAATCGAATCAAAAGCTGAGTGGCGCAGCGGAAGCGCGCCGGGCTCATAACCCGGAGGACACTGGATCGAAACCAGTCTCAGCTACATTCGCTCTTTTTGCTTTTTTGCAATGCTTTCGAAACTACCCACGCCTCATTGCGACTCCTGGTACCGCAACCATGCCTCTAGTTTCCTCCCTTTCTTCGCATATGTTTTTAACGTTGTTCAGCAATTTTTAAGCCTTTTCCAGTCGCTAAGTCTTTGTGTTGGCAGAGCTTCGACAACTCCAAACGGCGCGGTACGCGCGCTGAAGGCCGCAGGCACAGCAGATGCCGATCATGCACAAAGGTTTACTAGCGAGCTTGACTGTGCCGCGCTTAGTACAATCCTAAAGCAGAAACTTGCTTGGGTAAATCCGTTGAGAGGGTCTAAAGCATCCCTACTGCTACATCCGCTTCGTGCACAAAGTATTACCCAGGATACCATTCCGACAAACGGCGCGGCCGACACGTGGAGGTGCAAACACCCCGAGAACGGCTGTCGGTCTGAAAAAAGGCCGCCTGGTTAAGCGCAGGTGCGCCATTGTGATAGTCATGTAGGTTGAGGAATGTTGCAACCGCAGCTCAGGGCTGTAATCAAATTGACTGATCAGCTGTCTTGATTTAATATTCTCGCGAAGGACAGTCTCAATTGTCTGAGGACTACGGATGCTGTACCCGCATCGTTGCTAGATGCCATCCGTATCTGCTGATAACGAGAAATTGAGTTAACAGAGGCCCTACCATTAACTGCCATGAGATAATACCTGGAATCTCCTGGCCATATCGTCAAGACTGACAAATTTCCAGAAACCTACCAGACGCTACCACTACGATAAATACCTAGTTCTGTGGCTTAAGCACCGAAGATACCGAACGCTGTCTCTGTCTGCTACTGAATCTCAGCGTGTATGTTGTGATTCGGAAAACCCAGCAGGTCTTCATATTCTCCTTGTTTCGTTTCCTTTGCGAAAACTTCTGTAACTACTGCCTTCATGGTCATTACTCTTACTTCCTGCACACATCTCTTCAAACTTCCAGTCACACGAGTGACTACTCGTACTCGAATGTGGCTTGTTGCCGACCGCTCACATTGCCATAGTGGGACCGTTTGCGACCTCGGTGCAGATAATAATAAACAGATGTGGCAACCGTGCTGGGGTTTAATACTCACCGGAAACAAAATGCGCATAAAACGCGTATGCGTAAATAGCCAGCTTCGCCATTGAAAAAGGACACTGCGCAAGCACTACGATATCGTTTGAAGGCCTTCAGCGCTCGTGCACAAATCTCTCACCAGGGTGAGGTATCGAGGTCTCCACAAGTCTGGAACTCAACGGCAGGTTTAGCGTGCATAACGTGGACGATAGAGCCGAAGAACGCCCACCTGCAGGGCAATCGAGGCGCATTAATGTCAGGTATGATCTTCAGACCTGCAGGGTAACAAGTCGCCAAGGGTAACACGTCTAGTTTGGTTTTTCGGACAAAGGGGAGAGTCGAGTCGACTTTGACGAGCGTACTCGAGTTCTAGAGTGATTGTAACCAACAGACGAGCGCCGCACCTGCCCTAGATCGGCTAACGTAGGCGCTACAACCCCCCTAAACTGGCAGTGGGCACGTAGGCGCGGAAAGCAGCCGCCGCGGGGCCCCCAAGCACCATACTTCAACAAGCTAGACATTGAGCACCAAGGTAGCCGCAATGCGGGGGGTTTTGGGTTTCGTGACAGCTCACCGAGGCTGCAATTGGTAGATGACCACACGACGACCAGTTTGGAAGGAGGTATTGGTGTTTTGCTAATTGTCCGCTGTATTTGGCCGCTTCGACTAGGTTGAGGCGGTTGTCGTACCGCTCGCTTGGGCGGTCTTCTGCAGGTATCCTGTCACCTAGTTTGAAGGCGCCCAAGCTATGTGGAGACTCGCTGGGGGTCGAGGCGCAGCGAGTACTTAAGGTGCCATCACCTGCATGCTAGTCGTTGTGCCCAAGTACCCATAACTCACCTAACTCTTCGAATTGTATCATATTATAGCAAAAATGGGTATTCAGAACAAACTAGCCGATGGCATCGATGAGGTCGATATCATCATCGCTGGTGGTACGTAATGTGATGGAAAACGTCACGATGAACATTAGGACTGACTGAGCACTCTAGGTGGTACCGCTGGCTGCATCACTGCTGGTCGTCTCGCGGAAGCTCATCCTGACCTGTCGATCCTGGTGATTGAAGGTGGTGCAAACAATAAAGATGTCGCTAGCATCGTATACCCGGTTTTTTTCCTTCAAAACCTTCTACCGACCCAAAAGACTGCACTATTTTACAAGGGCAACAAATCGAAACAGCTCGCAGACAGAGAGCCAATCGTCCCTTCTGGCGGTACGTTAGGAGGCGGTTCGTCCATTAACTTCATGATGTACACAAGGGCGCAACGAGAAGACTTCGATTCTTGGAAGACAGAGGGCTGGACAGCTGATGAGATGCTCGAGCAGATGAAGAAGGTCCGTGACCATACCTGTAGCATCAAAGATGGCGCTCTAACTTGTGCCGCAGCTTGAGACATACCATGGCCCAGGCGACAAAGCGCATCACGGTCACGATGGACCCATCCACGTCTCCAATGGCACCTTCCGTGAAACTCGCGTTGAGGATGACTTCTTAAAAGCAGCCAAGGAGGTCGGTTACCCAGAGATCGAAGACCTGCAAAATCTGGACACCAACAATGGCATCCAACGTTGGCAACGCTACATCTCCCCTGATGGAAAGCGACAAGACACAGCTCACAGATACATTCACCCCAAACTAGAAGGCGGCAAATACCCGAACCTCCACGTTCTAGTAGAGTCCAAGGTCATTCGAGTACTCTTCGACGATAACAAGCGAGCTGTGGGTGTTGAATACACACCGAACCCGGAATTTCAGGCAGTAATCGGGCTCACTGCGCATCCTGTGAGGTCTGTAAAGGCTCGCAAGCTCGTGGTCGTTACCTGCGGTGCATGTGGTACACCGCCAGTGCTTGAGCGCTCAGGCCTGGGTGACAAGTCGATTCTGGCGAGAGCAGGCGTTCCAGTTGTCGAGGAGCTACCAGGCGTTGGTAAGGATTACCAAGATCACCATCTCCTCTTGCACCCCTACAGAACAAATCTTGAGCCAGGTCAGACTATCGATGGTATATTGACTGGACGGGTCGACGCGACTGAGCTGGTTAAAAACAACGACAAGATCCTAGGATGGAATGCAGTCGACATCTCATCAAAGATCCGCCCAACCGAGGAAGAAGTTGCCGAGCTCGGCCCCGAGTTTAAAGCAGCGTGGGATCGCGACTTTAAGGATGCCCCGAACAAACCGCTGATGCTGTTGGGCCTTGTTTCATGGTGAGTACCGCCACCAAAATTGGAGAAAGATAGACGAGCTAATACCCCTTGTAGCTTCCTTGGTGATCCGTCCTCTGTGCCTGTGGGCCAATACGTAACTACCGGTACATACACGGCGTACCCTTACTCACGTGGACACATGCACATCTCCGGCTCCTCAGTCGACGATCCTCTCGATTTCGATGTTGGCTTCTTCAACGATGCCAAAGATCTTGATGTTAAGAAGCAAATCTGGGCGTACAAGAAGCAGCGTGAGATTCTCCGACGCACAAAGTTCTATCGCGGCGAGTTGGCTGCTGGGCACCCCAAGTTCCCTGAAGGCTCGAAAGCTGCTCCTGTCGAGGTCGACGAACCGTTGTCAAACGTACAAAATCTGGTTTACTCGAAAGAGGACGATGCCGCGATCGAGCAATGGCTTCGCGAGAATGTCAACACCACTTGGCACTCACTCGGCACATGCAAGATGGCCCCAAGGGAGCAGGATGGTGTTGTTGATGCTAGGTTGAACGTCTACGGCGTCACTGGTCTGAAGATCGCAGATATGAGTATCGCACCAGAGAATGTGGGTGCCAACACCAACAATACTGCATTGGTGATTGGAGAGAAGGCTGCAGATATCATTCTTGCTGAGCTTAGCTCTACTGGCACTCCATGAGTGCTTCAGCGAATCTTTCCAGAGCCTTTTAGCGAATGCATTTTATAAGACATCTTTTCTCTCGCTTGAAATCGCCATAGACATGACTAGATACCACAAACAATAACAGTTCGAAAATTTGAAAGGTACTTTGTTGGCTGTATTGACTGGTAATTGTTCTCTAAACATCTAGAATGGGTTACAGCCCCTTGCAAGATAGTGTTTCTGCCCTGCAGAAGTGTTGCTGTTCGAAGGTCTAAGCCACCACGTACTAGTACCCCTGCGCCACACCAGGCATCCACCCAAAGCATCCGCGCCTCTTCACACGACTGCCCTTTTGTGCATAATCAGGAAGCGCATCTACCGCTATATATGCCCTGAAGTCTTTCTTCTGGGGAGGCCTTTTCCTAAACCCGCTCTATCAATCTATTAACAATCCCAGTCTACACTAAAAATGGCGCACTGTAACCTAGAGGACTCACTACAGCACCCCTTCATAGCTGCTACAAAGATCGACAAGATCTACGGGTGCATCTTTGGATCTGCTCTTGGCGACACAATTGGCCTTTACACCGAGTTCTTGTCTAAATCTAGATCTGAGAAAGCTTATCCCGCCAGAAAGTTCAGCCTTGTGGAGCCAGCGACCGAACCCTACCCCGATGCTCACCGCCTTCAGTTTGAGCCCTGTGCATGGACAGACGACACCGATCAAGCTCTTCTCATTCTACTCGCCTACTTACATATTCGTACCCACGACACCGAAGTCAGTTTAGCGCAGGAGTTCGCAGCTCGATTGAAGATATGGGTGTCTCGAGGTCTTCCTGCGCTGGATCGTCCCGCTTACGATATTGGGATTCTGGTTGGGTCCGTGGCGGGAAGCAATGACTTCTTATCTGATCCTCTTCATTACGCTACCGCTCGTTGGATAAGATCAAACCAAAATGCTGCGCCAAATGGAAGCCTGATGCGCACGCATGTAATTGGTGTTATTGGTGTTCACATGTCGGAAGAAGAGACTTGGAGGCTGAGCGTAGGCGTTGGGAGAACCACACATGTGGACCCTAGATGTGTTGTTGCCTGCTGCATCTCTGTGGGCTTGATACGGGGACTGTTGCGAGGCGAGATTGAGGCCGAGGAAGATATGAACGCGGCTATTGAGCGCGCCTACGATTGGGTTCTCAAGCAGCCTGGTCTCATGAACCCTGCCCATTCTGTCGGCCTGACTCAGAGTGAATTTCGACGATTTTTGGAACGCCAGGAGTTTGAGAAGCATGTGTATGCAGAGGCCTTGGTTGAATTGCAGTTGGACGCACAAGGCAAAATTGGATATGTGTACAAATGCCTCGGATCAGCTGTACTGCTCCTTCGGCTTGCTTTTCGGCGTATTTCGGGAGACCAATTGGCCTTTGGCATTATGGAACGGGCGCAGCTTTTTGAAGAGCTCATGGTCGCCCTTGTCATGGAAGGAGGCGATGCCGACACCAATGGCGCAGTAGCTGGTGCGCTTCTTGGAGCGTACGTTGGATACGCAAATCTTCCGTCTCATTGGAAGTTAGGGATAGCACATAACAAGTGGTTGTTGGCGAAGGTCAAACGCCTGACAGTTGCAGTCGGAGTTCTTCCAGGCCCCTTGGATATAGAGAGGGACGAAGCTGCTGACGGAGGCAGAAGGCCACTAAGGAAGGATTAAGTAAGTGATTGCAGTAACGGGTGTCGTGGAAAGATTGCGGGAAGTCTAAATGAGACATGAAGAAAGCATCTTTCACAAACAAATCGTTATGGTAGAATCCATGTTTTATCTCATCATTCTGTAATGTGCATACGATTGCTTCGCACCGCGTATACTACTTAGCCATACAGACGCCTTACAGCTGCTCATACCCCGAGAATAGCTTTGTTAGCTTGTGCAACCACGTTGACTTCCTTCACAATCTCGGCCCAGTTGTAGGGGAAGTTTGCGTACTGATCAGTTGAACGGTCTGTGTAGAATAGGCTGTGGAATGCATCATGATTGATCCCCAGCACAGTGCTAGTGTCCCTTTGGATCTTATCAGTGGCATTGCTGGCCGAGTGAATGATGATAGACGACTTTTTGTGGTACTTTCCGTTGCCATTGCGGACGCCAATATCTGGAATAGCCTCATACGCGGCTTGGGTATCTTCAAGGAGGATAACGACATCGGCAACGTCAAAATATGCTAGTTCAGTTGCTGCGCCAGCGTTGAAGAGTACCTCTCCACCCGTCGCAATAGTTAATGAGGACTTAGCATGGTTTGTGAGGTCCGTCATGTAGCTGAGGCAGTTGCTGCCATCCTGGCCAGGCGCTTCGTCGATGAAGACGCTATTGATATGAATGTCTGGGTTCGGCGTGCTCCAACCCTGACAACCTTTCGTCTTCCAACTCGCGTAAGTCGTAATGTTTGCCTTCACCTCCGCAGCTGGTGCAGTGCAGAAGCAGATATCTCGTCCTGAAGAGCCGCAGTTCCATCGGTTGGCGGTGTGTACATAGCCCATAGTGCGAATATTCGGAAACTTGTTGAGGGAGGCAACACCCTCGACGTAGTCTTTATTTGGGCAGCCATTTGAGTCTGGCGCTGGACCTGTCGAGGGGTTGATGACCGCCGTGAATGTGACATCAGGATATTGCGCGGCCGCCGATGTAAGTGGCTCCCAAGCATTGTTGATTGGGTAGATGTAGAGAGGAAAGAGGAAGTTAGCGTATTGCACCATGTTGGTAATCGATTGTTTTGACCAATATTGAGCTGAAGAATGTAATGGATAGGACATCTATAGTCGTGAGAAACTAGGCGCTTATGTAGCCTTGCGCAGTTCTGGCCCAGAAGGTCTCGGTAGAAAATCAATAAAGTACATGTCTTGCCACTACTAGGCTACATCAAGCCTTAGCTGGTCAGAAATTACCGACTTCTGTTAAAGTATTCTTAGGGCGTTCCCTTCGAGAAGGTGCCCGGGACTAAGTGGAGTCGGACCTGAGGCCAGCCGCGCATGTCTGACTCAGCCATCTCCATTTGACGCGAATAATCGAATCCTGGGAGCAGTCAGACCACAATTAGGCGTACCATATGTCGTCAGAGGCGGCTAAACATCTACAGGTCTTATTGTCGCACTGCAGGTGATACCTAGCTTTGCACGGCAGCTCGAACTACCATTGGGCTAAAAAGTCTGTTTGATTTCCGTACCTGCAGCCACCTTCGTTTTCTATGTTTGTGCAACGTACATCTCTTAGGCGCTTTTGCTTGTATGCTCATCTGGTAGCAATTGCGCTGCAAATACCGGGAGTGCAGGCGAACACCCAGGTATCGACAGCGTCCTATCAACGTGTTGTGAAGCGGAATAAACACTTTTCTATCGACATTACAGGACAGTTTGTGGAAATCCCCGTTGTTGACCCCACCTGTACCTTGCATATGCAGATAGACAGTCGCTACCAGCGGCTCTGGCGCGAGAACGGTTTGTCGTAATTGTCTCACCCTTGCATTGTCGTACAGTGCTTTGTAAGCAATCAAAGCAACAATGTCTCAGCTTGCCTGACCACATATTTTTTGGTGGCTGCCCTGTAGAAAAATACGCTCTGCATATTCGGAAGGAGGGTGATGATAAATGAAGGCTACCCAAGTAAGACTCACGTGCTCGAAATGGCTGTGAAGTCATCGTATGTCTTGACTGTATTTACAAAGTATGATCCACCACTTATCTACACTCCATAGAATTTCATGCTGTTCATATTATCCTTTCGACTGCTCGTAGGCGTACAAACTTGCAATTTGTCGATGGCGTAGAATCAGCCGGCGTTGGCATCGCCCGCTGGGCGTTTGTTGGCACCTTCTGCTGGGCGTTTGTAGGTAAAGCTGGCGTGGGCTCCGGTACATTTAGCAGGCCTTGTTGCCGGTCTGCCGTCACAGTATAAGTCAAAGTGATCGTTTTTCCTGTGAAGATGGTTGTCGTAATGCTTCCCTGCAATAGGCTGTATCTCGTGCTGGTAAGGGTAAAGGTTGTTGGGACCACATTGGTAGAGTATATCGTTGTCGGCCGCAGCACAATTGACGGTGTTGCGGGGATGGTTTTTGTGGTGATAGAAATTCGGGTTGCAAATATGGTCCGGGTCGTTGTAGCTGAGATGGTCTGATAGCTGGTGTAGGGCCGGAAGATGGTGGCCGTCGATGTGTAAGTGCGGGGGACGGTGCACGTTGTAGCTCGAATGATCGTAGAGAAAGTGAGATAGGCGGAATATACTGTCATCGTGTTTCGAATTGTGGTCGTCATCCGGGAGACTTGGGCCATGGTCCTAGTGGCTGTGACTGTTTGAACTCGAAGAGCCTGGAAGAATTGTTAGAACGGGCTTAGACGAGCAGCGGAGTCTAAAATCAAACACCTGGAGGGTGCGGTGAGGTCGAATCATAGTTGGTGAACTAGGGCTTTCAAAAGGTGCAAGATAGGGGCCGGGCTGATGGAAAAGGTTTGGCAGAGTGTGGAGAATCTCAAACAGCAGGTTGTCCACAGCCTGGAACCTTTCATCTCCATTCGATATACCTCAATTCCAGGACCCTTCAGACAGACTCGAGCACTTGTAGGACCTCACAGTTGGGATTGGATGGGAGATCCCTTTGGCAGACATAAAGAGTAGGAAGACTTACCTCAGTTACTGTAGGGCCAACATAGGCAGTGGAAGTGAAGGAAATAGTGGTTTGGGGTAGGGTAGTCGTCGAAACAATGGTGCTAGTACTTGTTTCCCGCGGCAGTGTGCTCGTTACGAAGAAGTTCAAAGTTTCGCGCTCTGTGATTACGGCTGTTACGATACGGAAAACAGTGAGCGAAACCGTTCGTTCCAGAGTCAGACCAGGCTGGAAAGCCGTCGAGGTGACCACCGCACCCGGCAGAAGCGATGTAGTGGTCACTGTGCGAATTTGAGGAATCGCACCTATGTTCAGGGTCCGAGTTACAAATTGGGTGCTAGCTGGGAGATTGTACGTGCTGGTGACTGTTGCTGCTGGCTGAATGGATATGCTCGTAACTGTCCATGCTGGTAGAACAGATGTGCTTGTAACTGTCGAAGGAGGTAAAGCGGACGTGCTCGTAATCGTCAATGCCGGCAGAGTGACAGTCTGAGACAATGTGGAAATCAATGCCGGAGGAATGAATGTAGTCGTTACAATTGCGCCCGGCAGCCAGGAGATTGTGAAGAGGGTCCGAGTCAAGATAGATAGCGGCCATCGGAGGGTCACAGTACTAATCACTGTGGACGCCGGCAGGGCAGAGGTGACAACAAGGGTTTGAATGGATGTGATGTACACGACAGGAGGTATGTAAGTTTCCGTGTACGGTATGGGTTCTGGTCGCGAAGTTAGCCGATGGATGCAAGGAAGGGCCTTCCTGCTACAGGGTGCTGCGAAGAAACATTCAACCTCCGTACTCAATCAGAGGAAGCTCAGTAGCGCGTGAAACCTTTGCGAAACTACTGGTAGCGAATTGACAAAACAAAAGCTCAACCCTCAGGCCAAGACAGAATCCTCTTGAACAAGATCGATGCAGTGTTCTGAAGGCTGATAGCCCTGGCACTGACAGACAAAAGCTTGCCCACAGGTATTGAGGGGTAGAAATTGGAGAGAAGGAAAATGGAAGGGCACTCACGAGTGATAACTTGTGTCGTAATATCATGGATGAACTCAGTCTCTGTCCACAATACGTATTCCGTGCTTTGAACAATACTTGTAACTGTCGCTTGTGGCAGCAGCCTCAGGGAGGTAGTCACTTTGGTGATGGTAAAAGGTCGGTCCACAGAGATCGTACGGAAAAGCGTTGTCGTACTGGGCGGAAGCAGGGGCAGAGTGAGTGTGCTCACGTCAAGTCTAGTAGATACCCATGGTAGGCAGGGGACATTTGGCTGAGTTATCGTTTGCAGCAGAGGAACGGAGATGGTGCTGATCTGCACGATGGTCGTTGGCTTAGAAACGAAGACTGTGATGGACTCAAAGATCTTCGTCGGTTGAGGTATATAGATACTGCTTAGTTGTATGATGGTGGTCGGCGAGGGCACAGATACGGTGCTTAGTTGCACGACAGTCGTGGGTTGTAGGATGGTGCTCAGCTCCAGCACCGTGCTTAGGTAAGGCACATAGATATTGCTGTATAGAGTGATCGTGGTAGATGGTAATATTGCTGGGCTGACACCGACTTCTGTGGCGTTGTTCGGAACTGGCGTGGCGTTCGGCTCGTACACTGTAGTTGGAATAGTTATGTATATTGTGCTCAAGTCGAAGACCGTGGTCGGTTGGGGGACAGAAAGAGTGCTGAGCAGCGTCGTTGTATCGTGGATGAAGCTCGTCTGAATGATAGTCTCTATAACAGTCTCACAGTCAGTTAATGTCTCGTAGATATACGCTGATGATTTGGTTTGTGTCGTCATGATTAGAATGTCGATTGAGTTCCATTTCGACAGGAACTTGCTGGCCTATAATCAATTATAGGATGCATAGTGCTTTCCCAGTAGCCTATAGTAGCCATGGACATCTTGAAAATATCCGGGAAATCTTGAAATTCAGACGCTGATGTAGTTCTGCTCGGGCCGACGGCCATGGCAAGACTTCCCTCCTAGGTGCTCTCGATGTTCGAAAACTAGCAAAAATCGGTAGAGGACGAGATTGAGTGGCTTACCTGTCAGATTCAGCGCTACAGGATCCAGTATCGTGAATGTGGTCGGCCAAATTTCCGTCGTTGTGCTGGTGATCGTTTGCCCAGCGCCCACGAATATCGTTGATGTCGAGGTGAAGTTCAGCAGCTCGGTAGTCGTAGTCAAAATAGCCACATTCTCCACGCGAGTTTCGGTCGAGAACAAGGTTGTCGGAACGGTCTCTATGACCGTGATGTGCTGTAGGATTGTTGAAATCTCCGAGACAATAGTCGGGACTTGAATTATCCTATGAGCCGTTAGTTACAAATGATAGAACCAACTAAAGGAGATTTCACATGTACAGCAAATTAAAAAAGGATGGGACTTACTCGGTAGTAGCTGGAAGTGTGATTTGAATGGTTTCTGGTGTATTTCTTGTCACTGTCGGACCCGTGACATAACTTGTTTGGATGAGCGTTGCTTCATAGACTGTCGATAGCAATGTTTCGAGAAACGAGGTTTCTATCTGAGTGATTGTCGATAGCCTATATCAAGCGGTTAGTATCTAAAAGGATTGAAGTTGGTACCTGATGCATGGGTGCAAAATGATGAGGGTTGACGCATTACGCCAACGCTCTGGTCTAACCTCCCAAGAACCTATACATAACACATAGGACTCTGGAGCCGATACCAGTAACATTGATTGTATGTTTTTGGCTTCATCCTAAGACGGCAATGTATTCCTTCAAGTCGCTCACAGATGCTCCCGGGTAGATCGTGTTCCTCCAGGTTCTCGCTTGGTCCAAGATAGGCTGACGTTCCATTTTCAAGGACGGCTGGCAACCCACGGGCAGGATATTCCGAAGTCCTCAGAAATGGCTTAATATGACTTAGGATGGCCTCGGTCCGGAAAATCCGAGCTCCAGACTGGCATAGGTTCTGGGTTGGCGGTGTCATACTATACCTTGCGTGCGTCGTGCAAAACCAAAAGTACAGCAATAGTAGAAAATATCAAAGAAGAACAACGCGGTGAGTGAAATTTGTAAGGACTTACTTGTCTTGGATCGATGTCTCGATGCTGATTTGAGTCACAGTCCTGCAGGCTTCTTAGTTTGTTTCCATGCTCCAAAGTTTGAGAACTTACAATGTACTGCTCTGTATGATTGTTGTCGGATCAAGAGTGATAGTGACAGGTGCGGGTGTTATGAGAACAGTAGAGGGATCCAAAGTGATTGTTGAGGGTTCCAAAGTCTCCGTAGTACGGATGATACTGTTCTCGACGACTGTAACGGGAGGCGGAGTGACCGTGATGGTACTAATGGAAGGTCACAAGTTAGCACCTATTTTGCCTCGCTGAATAGGACATGTAGGATTTCTTTCATGCTTTGAAACAAGCCGAATTCAGGTGGCGAGTTCAGGAAAACCCAGAAGGCAGTCAAGTGATGTCCACCCTCTTTCCGTCGGCTGCTAAATAGTCAAAATACAGGTGGGTCTATCCACCTTCGCCGACGGTCTAGAGTGTTGTGAAGACATCAGGCTTGAGCTGTCCACAGACGAATATGTGACTCCTGCATTCGAGCTTTTCGAATCCATAAAGGGTAGGAATAACCTGATTGTAACCAGATGTTGTCTCGCAGGAAACTGTACTTACCCATTGAAGGTGACTGTTGACGCTGGTAGGGTTTCCGTAATTCGAATGATATTATCCTGTGTGATAGTGGTAGGATCCAACGTCTGAGTCTCTCGTATTGTCTTGTCTATCGTCAAAGTGACGGGGTCTGGGGTAACGTAAACCGTTCCATTAAAGGTCACAGTCGACACTGGTAGTGTTTCTGTAACCTGGATCGTGTTTTCACGAGTTATGGTAAGCGGATCAAGAGTTTGCGTCACCTGTAGGGTCCTGTCCTCTGTGATTGTGACGGCAGGCGGAGTGACATATACGGTTCTAATTGATGTTAGCAGCCGTGGTTATGCGAACAGTATCCTGTATTGCAGCATGCTTATTGCTTACCCATTGAACGTTACAGTTTCCACTGGCAACGTTTCAGTTGTGCGAATTGTGCTGACCAACGATACAGTGACAGCGTCTGGCACTTGAATCTCGGTCAAGGTCGTCAACTCGGTCAAAGTCCTATTGCGATAGTCAGCATCTGACCAGCCTCCTCCGATCAGACGACGCGATGCAAATAGCAGGCGAGAAGAAAACAAATCGCAAAGCACGACGCAGGCAATGCACGATTCCAGAGATTCCTTGGGAAATCCAGTGTCCAGGGCCTAGGATCCAGAGAGGTGATGGCAAGGCATGGCTTGCCCTCGAGTTACAGGTCAAGATATAAAATCTCAACTGAACCGCGAACAGCCAAGCGAGTTCAAAACGAGGAACACTGCAACTGTACCATGAACGCCGAGGCGGGTGCTAATGTTATGCATACTTTGGTAACGCAAGGGAGGCTGTTGTTCCAATAAAGCTTGGAATGTAGCGAGACGCGTCACAAAGCGCAGTCTCAGCCTTTTTTAGTCGCCCTAGATCCTACCCCTCCTATTGGTAGCCGAGATACTGTGCGGGAATAAGTGCAGCAGTAAAAGAGGTTTCTGATATCCCTTCGTGATTGTTGCTTGCCTTGAAGAAGCTGACTGTTATTGATCAAAGCATATCAGCTCGTAATGGGGGAAAGTATGCTTCGATGGGTATGAAAAACGCTCCTAGCATACCTTGTTTCCGAAGATATGGTTATCACTGTTTGTATGGGAAGGGTAAATCGCTCTGTTGATGTTACGACCGCCGTTGAGATAGTGACGCTGATCTCAGTGAAGCGTTCTACCGATGTGAAGGTAGTTGTGGTCGGCTGTGGGATGTTGACTGTTGTTATGATGATTTCTTGTTGGACTGAAGTTGTGGTGGTCGGCTGCAAGACCGACAGCGTGCTTATGACAATAGATGTAACAGGCGAAGGATAGGATGTAGAAGTAAGAGTCGTTTGTACTGTAGTAATGCTTATCGTTGTCACCGAAATTGTCTGGGTTTCTGTGACTGCAGAACGACCTTAGTATTAGCAACTTCTATACATATGGGAAAGCAATATTGGCACCGAGTGTGGGCGTTCTCCACTAATATTATAAAGCAGACTCTGATTCGATGTATACTTACTGCCTCATCGTTAGCAGTTTGTGCTGTGTAACGCAAGATATGATTCGTACCTGGCTGGGAGTGTTGAAACACTGACAACGGTCTGAACTGCAGGTACAGACGTTGTGGTGAAGCTGATTGTCAGCGTCTCGCTCGAGGTCTGGATTTGAGTGGCAGTGGTAATCTGGAGCTCTCTAGTTGTTGTTGTGATGAAACTTAGTGGTTGTGTTTGAATCACTGTCTCGGTTATAATAGCGGCCGGTGGAATCGAGACTGAGGTTGTTGTGATTGTGACTAGATAGGGGCCGAGTCAGCGAGAATCCAAGATCTTCGGAAGGGAGGCTGAATTGATGACCGCGCATGATGTAGTCGCGAGATATTCAAGCGCTACGAGGAGTGCCTGTTCTGAGTGCGCTGAAGCATAGGCACTTGATAGCCTTACTGCTCTGAGTTTTCGACTCAAAGCCATCGCGGCGCGCACCCATTCCGGAATGCTATACTTACTGTTGTTAAATTAGTGCTGTACCCAAAGCGTGCAGTTCAGAAAGTCTAGCATAACTCATCCAAACGAATTGGGGACACTTACCTGGCAGGAGGAATCGACGTAGATACAACCGTGATGGCGGGCGGAATCGATACAGACGTTGTGGTGACGGTTACTAAAACAAGGAAAGATAGGTCAGCACAACCTCACCATACTCACGAGACAGCTGGGGCTTGAGTTCTAAATGTTGCGCTGCGTGATAATTGAGATAACACGTGGCACGTCGTATCCTTGCGGACTGCTATTTGAGAAGTTTGCATGTAGCCGGATGTAGTTGGTATACTCACTGCACTCTATTAGCACAAGTTCAATGATCTTTATAGATGAGAAAGTCAAAATGGTCCATGTCCTAAGAGCAGAGAGTCATACCTGGCAAGAGGTACTGATGTAGATATCGACGTAGACACAACAGTAACAGCAGGCTCCACAGAAATTGATGTTATCGTAGATGTTACTAAAGAAGAATCATATTAGCAAAGTCTTAGTGGCTCTCATTAAACCTCTGGCACACATAATCGCAGGTCTGAGCGCCGGGTGATGATCCCCAGACGGACTTTGAAGGCGATCTTGCGTCTATGTGAGGCTTACGCAGATTGCGCAAATGTTTCAATAGAATCAAGTAAACTCACTACTACACTGTTAGCATAGAACTCAAATTTGCGAAGGAATCAGATTTCAAACACCAGTCTCGCAGAGGTGGGACTACATACCATGCAGGAGGAATCGATATAGATGTAACGGTAACAGCAGGCAAAGTAGACACAATTGTAACTGCTGCCGGTACAGCGGTGATCGTTATTGCTTCTGGCACGCTGGTGATTGTAACTGCTGCAGGAACGCTAGTGATTGTAACTGCTGCGGGTACGGAGGTGATTGTAATTGCTGCCGGCACGTTGGTGATCGTGACTATGACTGCCGCCGGCACGGATGTAACTGTTACTGCTGCCGGCACGGAGGTAATCGTGACCGCTGCAAGCACGCTGGTGGTTGTAACCGTGACTGCTGCAGGTACGTTGGTAATTGTAATTGTTACTGCTGCTGGTATGGAGGTTATTGTAACTGCCGCTGGAATGCTGGTAATAGTTACTGCCGCTGGCACTGCGGTGATGGTGACCGCTTCTGGCACGCTGGTGACTGTAAGTGTGACTGCTGCTGGCACCGAGGTGATTGTAACTGCCACTGGAACGCTAGTAATTGTAACCGCTGCTGGTACGGACGTAATAGTGACTGCTGGCGGCACGGACGTAATGGTGACTGCTGCTGGCACCGAGGTTGTTGTAACTGTAACTGCTGCTGGTATACTAGTGATTGTGACCGCTACCGGTACGCTGGTAATAGTGACTGCTGCCGGTACAGAGGTAATAGTGACCGCTGCTGGTACGGAGGTGATGGTTACCGCTGCTGGCACAGAGGTAATAGTGACCGCTGGAAGGGTTTGCGTGATGGTAGATATCGAGATTGTGGTAATGTACTGTGTGACCGCTGGCAATATTTGAACAGAAGTGGTTGTGGTTGTTTGTACAGGAAATGTTAGGGTCGATATTGATACAGAAGTCGTCGAGATGGTAGCAGTTACTAAAGTAGCGCTTGGATTAGCAGAGGCTGAGAGCACCTACAAAATCAATCATTGTTCGTGAGTTTCGACACGGCATGTTTTACAGACAAAGGTGAAGTGAATTATTGACCATTATACGATCCTCGTGTTGGCACAAGAACGAGATAGACGTACTGTCGACATATTAGCACTGTATTGAGAATGGTTAGGTTTGAGAGCTCAATATGTAGCAATCGTTTTGGCGGGTAGAAAGACTTACCCAGTAGGAGGAGTTTGCGTAAATATGGAGTATGTAGTGGCTGTGGTAGTTACAACTGATGTGATGGCCGGGAGTGTAGAAGTAAGTGACAAAGTAGAAGTAAGTGATAATGTCGCTGTAGACAGAGTTGATGTCGAAGTAACGGTGCTGGTAGCGGTTGTGAGAGCTACTGTGTTGGTTCGAGTCAAAGTGGCCTTGTACAGATTAGCAAACGTTGATTGTGGCCTGGTAGAGTACGAACGGTGATTGTTGACGTCACTGGAACTAGGAGAGCGCCCAATATATTGGTAAATACAGTCTGGGTAGACGTGGTCGTCGATGTGGCCGTAGTAGTAGACAGCGTCGTCGTGGTCGATATGACGGGGACTGATATTGTTGCTGTCTGAGTGGAGATTTGTACCTCTGTCTGTGTTATTATCGCATATCGCTGCTCTGTGACGGTGACAGTCGGATCAACCGACGGGTCCTGTCCACATTAGCGCATCGCAAGGTACAATGAAATGCCTGTGTGTAGTTGCTCAACATAAGAAAACTATATAGGACAAGGAGACAGATGCCCATTCCTAGTATCAATTAGCAGTGTACCAACTTAGAGGGATGCTTTTTTGTATGCTCAGGTAAACCAATCCATGTTTCTTAGGCTACTCTTGGATTTCCAACCCGATGTGGCTTTCAATGCAAACATGAGGTGCCTCTCATGGCAAATACGAGGCTGCGCTAGGATGGACGAAAGTCTTGGGACAGCCACAGGCGGTAGCCTTGACGCATTTCTTGGCTGTGCTCCAGCCGTAGCTACATTCCTCAGCACTAGCCCATCAGAGAAGCAAACAATCCAGATGTGGACATGACTGGAATGCATTTCGCCCCGCAGGGATAGCAATTCGGCCTGAAAGCCAACTCAATATATATGGCTATGCAATAGCTACGGATTTTCGAGCTGCAGTGGACGTAAGTGCAGGGTGCACCTTCGAAAGTGCCCTTGTAGTGGTGCTCAAAGTTGGCATGCTAAGGCGTCAGACGAACTGAAGGTGAAGTGTCGGCGCGGTATCTGACGGTCGAACTTCATCTGCATTCGACGGTGTTCAGGACTTGCCTAATCAGGCAATCCCAGCGTCCAGAAGAGTAATCACCAGAAATTCTACCCAATGGTCATCCGAACAGCCTTGCACTCGGCATGCGAACGTGGTGAGCTGATAAAACCCCGAGGGCGGCTGGCCATGGCGGTCAACGAACTGCCGAGCACCCCGTGATTCGACTCCGAGATGCCTCGGCTCCTCGCTCCACGCGGCAACCCCATCTTTGTTAAAGGTCTCCGCTTTCCGCCTCCGCATCGCAGCTCAACGTATTCTTCTGCTGATCAATTCTGTGTGATTTTCTCGTGTTCATACTCTCCCCTTCGCATCATATCACACCGCCAGAATGACAGAACGCCTCAAGTCCATTGTTGCGCAGATCTCGCCTGCAACGAGCGGCCTGTCGACCATGTATGCCGCCACACCATCTTCTCCAGCACGACCGGCTAACACCAGCACAGCACCACCAAGAACCCCGACGATGTAGTCATCACCCTCGCTATCCGCACACCCCTCACAAAAGCCTACAAGGGCGGCCTCAAGGACACAAAGCTTGACGGCATCCTCGTCAAGACACTCAAGCAGGTCATTGCCCAATCGAAGCTCGACCCCGCTGTTGTCGAAGACATCTGCTGCGGCAATGTCTCCGACTCAAAGGCCGCATACTATGTCCGCGCTGCCATGCTCGCTGCCGGCTTCCCCAACACCACCGCCGGCTACTCGCTCAACCGCTTCTGCTCCTCGGGCCTGAAGGCCGTACAAGAGATTGCGAATGCCATCTCTGTCGGCTCCATTGAGTGCGGTGTCGCTATGGGCGCCGAGAGCATGACCAGCGGCGGCGACAGGCTCGAGCGCCCCTTTGTCGACGAGATCCTCCAGAACCCCGAGTCCTGCGACTGCATGCAGCCCATGGGCCAGACATCCGAGAATGTTGGCAAGGACTTCAACATCTCTCGTGAGCGCCAGGACAGGTACGCCGCTGAGTCCTACCGCCGTGCCGAGGTCGCACAGAAGGCGGGGTGGTTCGACGATGAGATCGCACCCATCAAGACCATCGTCAAGGACCCCAAGACCGGCGAGGAGAAGGAGGTTACCCTCACAAAGGACGAGGGCATCCGCTACGGCACAACATTCGAGTCGCTGCAGAAGCTCAAGCCCGCCTTCCTGCCCCACGGCGACAGGTCGCATGCCGGTAACTCTTCACAACTGACCGACGGCGCCGCCGCGGTCCTTTTGATGAAGCGCTCCAAGGCCGAGGCGCTCGGCCAGCCCATCCTGGCCAAGTTCGTCGGCGCCACCGTCGCCGGTCTTCCTCCCAGGATCATGGGTATCGGTCCCTCTGTCGCCATCCCCAAGCTGCTCTCGCAGTTCAAGCTCACCATCGACGACATTGACCTGATCGAGCTCAACGAGGCATTCGCCTCCATGGCAGTCTACTGCCTCGAGACATTGAAGATCGACCACAACAAGCTCAACGTCAGGGGTGGAGCTATTGCGCTCGGTCACCCTCTGGGCTGCACAGGTGCCAGGCAGATCGTCACAGGTCTCAGCGAGTGCAGGAGGCAGAAGAAGAAGATCCTGCTCACAAGTATGTGCATTGGTACAGGTATGGGTATGGCTGGTCTGTTTGTCAACGAGCAGTTGTAGATTGTATAGCATGTGTTTTGGTAGCGGAAAAGGAATGAAATATCGCCATGATCACGATCAGGCGTTTCGCACTACTACTATCAGTCTTTGAACTTGAAATGCGTGTCTTATTGATGCAGCTGACATTTTCGACCACCACTTTTGACTGCCCATACTTTGACGTGTGAACTGTCTGTCCACAAGTTCACGCTAAGGACAACAGCAGTAAAGCAACAAAATAAATCCTACGATACCCCGCGCCATATTGCATTGAAAAACAATATCAGACCAGCATAAACAGGTAGCTTTTGAAAGATAGCAATGCGGAAAATACGGCTACTTGTGTCTGGAGATCTATTCCACGCTGATGATGTAGTCTATGTACTGTATCTAAGCCAATCGTTCTATTCAGCGCCCTTCGACCTGCTCAGGCGTTTCCTCATCCTTCCTATCCAGCTTCGCAAACTCTGCATTGTTCTTTGCCAGCTCCTCCATAAGCATTGGCTGCGCTTTCCTAACCGGCTTGATCTCAAACAGCCTATCCATCTGATCAAGCGGCACGCTCTTAGTTTCAGGCGCCAGGAACCACACAAACACAACAGCGCAGGCACTAACGGCTCCGAAGAAGAAGTACATGCCGAAGCCATTCTTGCCCATGCCAGCAACCATGTTCGGCGTGATGCGTGCAATAACAAAAGTCCACAGCCAGTTCGCCATCGATGCGCCAACCTGGCCCACGTTGCGGGTTGCCTGGTTGAACATCTCCGCGTTGACGACCCAGGGCGTGCCGTTCCAGGAGGTAATGTAGATGCATGTCCAGAGGTAGATCATAAAGATGGTGGCGATGCCCTGACCAGACAGGCCGGCACCTTCAGCGGCAACAGGCTCGGTCACGATGAGAGCTCCAATAACGATCATGCATGCTGCGCCGAAAGCACCGCCAGCGAGGAAGAGGGTGCGACGACCGAGCTTGTCGATAAGGACTGTGAGCCAGAGGATGGTCATGATGCACTTTACGACGCCGAAAAGGCCTGTCATTAGGTCGACTGTTTCGGTATTGGTGACGCCCATGGTGCGGAAGATTGTGGGAGAGTAGTAGTTCTACAAAGTGTTAGTGTGATGCATCAAATGTAGGAGGGTGGACGTACAATAGCGTTGATGCCAGAGAAGTTCTGGAGCAGGAAGAGCATGTGGCCCAAGAACAAGCGCCACAGCACTGTGTTGTTCGAGAGAGCGAGACGGATGGGCTTGATGAAACCGGTGGGCAGGTCGTTGATCTGAAGGTCCATCATCTCAATCTCCTCGATGATGTAAGTATCTTCAGGTTCCAACTGCCTGTACCAGCACAGGTTAGCAATACCCTTCTCGCGCCGACCCCTTGTCCACAGCCAGCGTGGTGTCTCTCTCAAGAACAGAAGGCTGCCGATTAGAACCATACCAGCCGGAATGAGTTGGACGGCGAATGGGATGAGCCACTGGTTTCGTCCGTACGCAACACTCTGGGTCATGCCGAAGTTGATCCAGAAACCAACCAGACCACCAATCTGCCAGCCAAGTTCGTAGGTGCCGACAAGGCGACCACGGATAGCCGGAGGTGCGATCTCTGAAATGAAGATAGGGACCTGAGTCATGGTAAGCAAAAGGTTTCTGCGTTGAAAATTTGGTAACCTACGATCATAGTGCACCCTCCAACGCCGAAACCAGAGATAAATCTTCCCGCGTACATTGGGCCAAGGTGACCGCCAATTGCGGCAAATGTGATGCAGACACCGATAATGAACATAGTAACGAAAGTCCAGAGCGTGATTCGTCGACCAAAGTAGTATGCAGTACCGTAGGAGAAGATTGATCCGAAGAAGGCTCCAGCCTGGAACAAGGACACGACGTTCGCTTGAATCAAGCTCCTTTGCGAGGCGCCCATATCTGAGAGGCCGAATTCATCTTGAAAAGACTCCAGCGAGACTGTTGTTCCAATGAAGGACGTTGTATATCCAATCATGCAAGATGCGAAAGATGCGGTCATCGCTGAGACATAAACGCGCCAGTTGTACACGCTCTTCGGCGTAGGCCGGTCTTCAACCATAGTGAGGATACCCATCTTGACAATGTCGGTCCAGCAACAAGGATGTGGGAGTAGCAGAAGGATAGGAGAAGAACAACGAGAAGCAAAAGTGGTGAAGACGTAGGACCTGTTATGAGTCCGAAGGTAGCGCACCGACTTTTACGGGGCTCCACATTGCTCCATCCAAATTGTTGAATTTCTTGGAGACTCCATCCCTCCCCCACGGTGCTTTGCTACCCCGAGTATAGCATCAGGGTGAACATTCTTTCTGTGTGGAGTTCTCCATGCGGAGGCGTGCGGATGCATCTGCAATCCTGGTGAAGCTCGATCCCGCAGGTGCGTGGAGCGTCCAACCACTGCAACGAATTTCTAAAGCGAAGTGACGACGATGTGGAGCCCTCGAGGGAAAGGATTTAAGCTTCGTGGCGGCCGGGTAAACTCTTGAATGCTTGAAAAGTGCAGGCTCGGCGTTATATCCGTTAGCGCCGGCTAACAGAGCCGCACTATCGCTTTGCCAGGTTTAGCGGCGGCGTTCGCATGTCTGCAAAACCTCGGAACGCAATTACGGGTAGCGACGATGACGCTTTTCACGGACTCAACAACCCGAGCTCTGTTGTAATGTTGCTTTGAACAAATCTTGAGTGTCTTGGAGGTTCTTGGCCCTGTCTTGTGTCGCAGGCGGCATATCCGAAGCAACCGTACCTTAGCAACGGCGCGTTGTATTCCAACAAAGATTGCCAGAGACCGGATGAGTGTGCATAGGCGTTTTGTCTGAGCATATAAGACAGTCACCCTACTTGAAGCACGTCGGACTTGCATCATTCGTTTGAAGTAATTCGAAAAGGAATCCCCGCAAGGCAGGATTACGCGCTGGGATTTTTCCCAAGATAGGAATCCAATGAGAAGCTGCGCGAAGCTACGTATCAGCAACACTGATGCCTGCGAGCTGGTATCTTGGGTGAGCTTTCATCCGAAAGCGATATTGTTAAAACGTTCACCAGCTGCACGGACAGATGTCACTGAACGCTTACCCTCGTTGTGGACCCATGGGCAAGCATTCACCCTTTACTTCCAGGACAGCAAGAGTATATACTTCGGCGGGATCCCCGTCGAAAGTTTCCGAAGCGTTTGTGAAAGATAGCACGTGGGGCCTTGAAGATATCATAAAGCCAAACATGCCCAATGCCACTTGGAGTTGTAACATGATGTCGCCAGTCCCTTTCTATTAAAACGCGATGTTGTTATCAACTTGTGAAAACCTTGGAAGGTAACGACGAAGATGTTGACGCACACTATTGCAGGTGCTGGGTTGCCAGATTGAACAGTCCATTTTGTTGTTCAAATTCGTGCAAAGCCAAACAACCGTTTCCTTCACTGCCACGAACCAGCTCAAGAACGCGTGAAGCCACGCGCCAAGCCACATTCCACCTGCAGCAAGCATGCTTTGGTGGCACCACTCCACTGCAGCTTGCAAAAAGCAGTAATGGCTTATGTCATCTCCCCTTCCTAAGGAATACAGAACATCAACCAATCAGAGCTGTACCATTGCCAGGGTCCGGGTTTATAAGCGCCACTTGCATCACGTTTGTTGCTGACCACGCGACATCTGACAACCGCTTCGCAGTCCACACGAGTGCGGGTTGTCGTACCGTAACTGTCTACCTAACACACCATCCAAGGCACTAAGTTACATGGCAAGCTATGAAGCAAGTATGCCAACCATGATGAAAGCAATCGTTACTCCTCATCCGGGCCCTCCGGAAGTCTTCAGGGTTGAGTCAAGACCCATTCCAGTGCCCACCAAGGGACAGGTACTTGTACAGGTCCTGGCAATCGGGATTAACAGATCTGAGATGTTCACCAGACAGGGTCACAGCCCTGGTCTTCAATTTCCTCGAATCCTGGGCATCGAAGCAGCTGGACTTGTGGTTGACGCCCCTGGCGGGGAATTCGAGATGGGTGTTACTGTAATCACGTGCATGGGCGGCATGGGCAGAGCGTACGATGGAGGATATGCGGAATACACTTGTGTTCCCGCATCCCAAGTCAGGCAGGTCGATGCGACTGGTCTTCCGCCTCAGATCTGGGGTGCAATGCCAGAGATGCTGCAAACCGCCTGGGGATCTCTGTTCAAAGCGTTGCGGATACAGCCCGGTGAGAGTATCTTGATTAGGGGTGGAACGACTTCAGTTGGGCTGGCCGCAGCTTCGATTGCGAAACTGCATGGGTGCCACGTCACTTCAACATCGCGACAGCTTGACAGAGAGGCGTTGATGAAGGAATACGGTGCCGATGAGATTTTGCTCGATAACGGCAAGATCTCTGAAAAGGTCGGACGAGCGAAATTCGACAAGGTCCTCGAACTTGTGGGCACGGCAACCCTGGCGGACTCACTACTGCTAACCAAACCTGGCGGTATTGTGTGCAATACCGGTATTGCTGGCGGATCCTGGCACTTGGAGAAAATCAACCCAATGGAACTCATTCCAACTGCGGTTTGCCTTACAGCGTACAGCGGAGGCATCGAAGAGTTCATGTCCATGCCGTGGGACGACCTTGTGAAAGATGTCCGAGATGGAAGGATCAAGCTTCCAATCGGCCATGTGCTGGGGTTTTCGGAAATAGCTGAAGCGCATCGGTTGATGGAGAGTGGGAGAGCAAACGGAAAGATTGTTGTACTCACTGATGCTGGCTCACAAACCGGTAATCGGTCGTTGGAGGAGTAAATTTTTGTATGATTTGTGCAAGGCAAGGTTACAATCTATATCTCAACCTAAGGTACACAAACGACCTACGGCTCAGAACTATTGACATGGTCGCAAATACGCCAATGGCTTAATATTGCTCTTCATTTAATAGCATGGATCTGACCTAACATACGGCGTCAGGTGATTGATGTACAATAATAAAGTTTATTCTTAAATGTTTCTCAAGGCTAATAGTAGCTAAGGCAGAAGATCCACCTTGAAGCACCCTAAGAACGCGAGCTATGTCTGCGTTCCACATCATCGTCCTCAAGCGGGACTTCAGAATACTCTGCCACCGTTGTAATCGTTGATTTTCCCTTTTCCCTTTCATACTGTTTCTTCATCTCTTTCTCTGCCCGGCTGCCCTCGAACGTGGTGTTTTTCCTGTATCGCACAAATGGCGCCTTCTCGATACCCACATGCACGCTGCCATCGCTACCAACATAGCTACCGTAACCATAACTACAGTCAAGATCTTTCAAAAACTTATCTCTCTCTTTGTTCGTCATGTGAGACGTTCCCTGAAGATCTTTGACTGCGGCACTAGACGCGAATAGCGCGATGATAGCGGCGATTGAGGTAGGGATGCGCGGCAAATAGCGACCGGGGCGGCGGAGATAGACAATGATTGAAACAATGATGTAGATGCCGAGGATGACTTCAGAAATGATAAACAGCGGAGTGACGAGGAAGAGGCGCTTCTCTGGAGCGATAACGAGTCCTGAGACCTGGGCGGTGTTACTTGTTGCAGGAATGAAAAGGTAGTCTTTGTTAAGGGCGAGCAATATCGCAAACAGCCTTTGATACGCTTTGGTCAGAGGCTCAGTGACTTCTTCGTACGTTGGAAGAGGCTCATTGGGGTCTGTGAATCGCAAGTTGCCTACAGCCCTGTTGATGAAGTATTGCAACCTCTCGCCTGTGAGGGAATCATTGTGGTAGCCTGAGTATCCTGATCGAAACAGGATTTGGTTGGACTGGGCGATTATGTTCTCTACACCATTGGTGGTATATTTCCGGAGAGCCGCTGCACTCTGGTCTGGGTCCAACGATCGATTGATGGGAGGAGACAGTAGATAGCCGTTGCCATCAACATGGATATCAGCTTCTCCAACCACCAGCTTTGGTTGGCAAACCATAAGAAGCGTGTTTGTGGCTGTAGAGACTCCAAGGTCAGTCGTTCGCATCCAGCCCACCATCCCGGCAGAATAGCAGGCATCCTTCACATCTTGAACTGTGTCAAGTCCCGTGACGCCGAGTACGCTTACAAATTCCACTGCTGTTTTGCCACGCGGGAAGGAGGTATCTCGGATCTGGCCTAAGGAATAGCTCTTCTGTTGATCAAGGGCTGCAGAACACTCAACGACAGTACCATTTTTGCTTGGAACATTCGCGGTAAACCACCAGAATGAATCGTCTTGGTCTCGAGTCGAATTTGCTCCCAAACGCAGCTGATAGTCCTGCTTAGCAACTAACGGTCTGCAGTTTGGTTCTGCAGTGAAGAACTTTGTTCGCGCCGTGTAGCCTCCTCCAGGCACTCGAGTCGTAGAGTCGGCACTCAGGAATGGAACGTACATAGCGTCATCATTGACCCAGGCGGGCAAAGTGGTGTTCCGGGTAAAATTGGTTTCAGAAGCACGGAAAGGGGTTTCTATGGTGTACGTATCGTTCGCGTATCCAGAGACGAGTGTATCTGACGAGCTTGGAGTGAATTGGCGGCTGATGTTTGCAAATTGAGGCTCAAATGGTGGGCTAAACAACTGCGACCGGGTCATTTGAACTTCCTGCTGGTAAAATAGACCTGCGAAACTTGTCGCAAGAAGATTTGCTAGGAGAGCCATCGCGCAAACCGAGGCTATTGTCATATGTCCTGCACGCAAAGCTTTGGTGATCATAAGCTGCGGCGGGAGGGAAGTGTAGTTCAGTGAGATTGAACCTGAAGCCGATGCTTTGGTACCGCGTAATCGCTCAAGAGGCTGCAATACGCAAAGAAGGCGATTGATTAAGATCCACATGGGCTCAATGAGCGTTGCAGCCGCTGTAGGCAGGTACTTGACAATGATATTGTATGTGATCGGGCTCTGAGAAGGTAGAGCCAATCCTGTAAATTGTCAACAGCAATTTCAAATGTTGAGCAGTTGTTCTGCCTACCCTGTGGTTGACCTTTGGCGAAAGCAATGGCAAGCACTATAAGAAGCGCTACAAAGAAACTGGTGAAAGTCACAGCAACGTAGGAGCGAAATTCTGCAGGCCTGATGGCCTCACCGACGCGCTGTTCTGCCAGCAGTTTTAGCCTGGGCTCATCTACTGACAGTGGTTGAGCTTCATCAGGTGGCGGCATTTCTTTGATACTATCCTCGGTTACTTATACCCCTGCAAGCTCCAGGTAGGGCAACTCACTGAGGTTGGAAGCTATCATTATCGAGGACGAATGCTCGCTTCCGCAGCTTTTGCTTGAAGTAAGAGACGGAAGAGCAATCCAAATCTTCAAAGGTAGATATTATCCGAGAGTCGTCTGCTACCATCGACATGGTTGCAGCAATGGAACCTTCATCGTTAGCAAAAGACAAATCAATAATATCAGCAACTTACCAGGTTCGTCAATAAGCGCAATACTGTTCGACTCACTGTAGGCGATATACAACAATGCGATGGCTGAGACGGAGATTAGTCCGAGGAGGCACTCAATAAGATAAGTAAAGACCGGCTCGAAAACCAATGTCTCTGTAGGAACAGCACGTTGTCCCGCAGTCTCTGTTGTTTGACTAGAGAAGTTTGTGTCCAGGATATCCACCATTGCACGGGTGAACAGTAGCTTGTAAGCAGATGTATATGCATCCTCTAGTACTAACGGGTCAACAAAGTCGGCAATGGGGTTTTGAGACATAGATATGGCCATTGCGACCATATGCGGCTGCTGTAGACCACTACCCACTCCGGCTGGTGACAAGTCCGGACCGTTGTTTGCTTTGCGGTATTCAGGCAAGTCTCTGCCTGGTAAGTAATTGCCTCTGTATTTTGGCGCGGTACCAGTAGAATCAACGGTGCGTTCGAACGAGCTAGCATTGAATTGAGTTTCGGTCAGCATTCGTTTTGGTCCCAGGATTCTGAGATCAAGAGGTGCGTTGGTAGCACCATCGACTGTGGCTTCGACATGTTGCTCATAGTAAGCCGGCTTGCATGCTATTGCTGTAATGTTGTTCGGTGGATCAGTAGCCTTGCTCTTGTTTCTGATGAACGCTGCAACTACAGTCCCTTTGCACGGAGAGTTTTCAAGTGTGGTATTGGCGGACCGTGGAAAGATGAGGTCGTTATAGTATCCGCCGTAGGCCATGGAAAAGGTCTTATATCGTGCGAGTTCCTTACTTATACCTGCGCGGATGACGAGTGGGGTACCGATCGTATTGTTGACAAAGTCTGCCAGGGCGACAGTGCATCCAGCGGAAGCGTTGAAGTAGGTAACGGGGAAACTCCGACAACCTTTGTTACATCCGGTCTGGTTGAATGTCTCCACACGTTTGCATTGCATGTCCATGCTATACATGGTAGTGTTGGCAATCCAAGTGCCGGATTCGACCGAAACACTCTTTGGGACGTCTGCAGTGAAAGGCGCTAATGTGTAATTCAGTGTCATGAACGACGGGAGCGTCTCGTTCAACTCCAGTATGCCATATGCCGAATTCGCGTAGCGCAGACTCAGCTGAGCCTCCTGCTCCGCTGAAGGTATCAACTTCTGAGAGACTGTAAAAGTCTGTGGATAGGTCCGCGTTATCTCCTTAGTGGAGAGAATACCAGCTTGAATAGGTACAACGCCGAACGAGGTCAGAACAGCTGCGAGCGAGGCCCAAAAGACCAGCCAGTGTCTACATAGTGTCAGCCCACAACAGTCAATCTTCACTGCAGATGAACAGCACACACTTCCTCTTAGCAGCCACAAATGGTACGAAAGGGGCGAAATCGAACGGATAGTGCAATAGAATCGAGTCTTTCGCAAGCGCCCCTCCGGATCGCGACATCTGACGGTAAGGTTCGTAACGCTTTGCATCGTGGTCGATCCAAACGATGAATACACTAAAGATTACAGCGAGGATCGTAGGTAGGTAGAGATACCAGAATGAACGACGTAGGGGGATATCGTTAATCTTGTCGGCAAAGATTACACCACCATCAGCCTGACTTTTGTGAAGAAAGTATTGAAGAACGGCGATAGCGGCCCAGCAGAGAAAGATGGTAAGGATCAGATTCCACCACCGCAGCGCTGGAGGATACCAGCCTTGCCGCTGGCGGAACATCGTTCAAAGGTGCCGTGAGGCGTGGTGTCAATGTTCGAAGCCCTGATAGATGTTCTTGTACACGAGCAGTAAGCACTAACTAGGTACTTGTACTAAGTACACTTCCGCGTTTCAGCCTCGTTGAGGCGGAAAAGCAAGACATGGCTCCCAAGGCGCCGGTCACGGACAGGGACGCACCGCACAGATGTTGAATCGGCGTCTGTCGAGACACTGTCAAATTCGCCCTGTCTTGAATGGGATATGATGGCCTTTCGTGCATGGAATTTTACGACTTAGCATTTTGCGCAGCACGATCCCATCCTGCTGTGGGAAGGATCTCCTATCTGAGCCGCGCTTGGCGCTTCCTGAATGGCGAGACCGTTGCTCTAAACTTTATGAGCGCGCTTCGGATTGGTGCGTTAAAAGGTTGTACTAACGTAAGCGCCGGGCATTCGCGCTAGCTGCCGTGCCGAGCGCGGACTCCAAACTGTGTTATTGATTCAACCAAAGTACTGGAGAAGTCTCCACTTGCATGCAGCAGAGTGGAGTTTGCGTGCCGTCCCTGAGCGCAGTCAGTGATTGAGAACACTAGTGTCTCTTCCTATGAATACCTAGTTATTGGTGTCGCTACCCGTGAATAAGGTATGAATGTCTTTGCCTGTGCAACCTCTTCGACACAGCCAGAGTCTGATGCCTCGTACAACTGGTTTGTGAGCTAAGTCAGACACGCGGCATGCAAGTGCACGGCTCACTGCCAACCTCTAGCGACGAGAATCCGCCGTACGGGACCTGACCCAAGTCCTAAGTGTACCACTCTTATGCAAGCATTCCTATGCATTTACCCAAGCTTGTGCGATGGTAAGAAATTAGCGGTTTGAGACATTGAGGTCGGGGTAGGGTAGTACTGTCGCTTCGTCTGATGTCTATTGAACACCAGGTAAGCGTTACACAATCCTTAAACTGAAAGACCTGAATTTCAACATCAGGGACTTTCGTCTATTCCTATTGTTCGAGTTGCTCCGTAGACACCTTGTGTCTACTCAAGCAGAACTTCATCACATCGCGAACGACATTAGCACTGTTTTAGAGCTCAAAGAAAATATATACCTAGGTTTGCATGCATAAGCGTCGAAGCTATCGTGTACGGCCGCAGCGAAGGCAAGAGCTTCTTCCCCATACTACCCAAGTTACCCAAGAGCAAACTCATTCGAACCAGCCACCCCAGAATAAAGTCTTTCCACGTCAACCCCGGCTCTGGCAGGTAATTCACAGTTTCTTTCCACACAGTCCCCACCCAGTCTCTCACCAACCATACCCTTCCACTCAATCAGCATGACATTAAGCTTCCCATCCACCATCGCTCTCTCCGGCTCTCGCGCCGTCTTGCGCTACTTATGATCAACATAGCTCCACACCCCTTTCACCATATTCGACTCCGACAAGATAATAACTTCGTACGTTCCCTCCGGCTGCTGGAAATCCACCATCCCATCGAGCGATTCTGTCTCACCGCAGCGACGTCATCGCCGTCGAAAAACGTAAGGTCCGGAACACTCAGTTTATTCGCCTGTCTTTCCGCCGCGCAAGAGAACGTAATCGGCAAGCTATACAACCAAAACTGCAAAAACCCAGCATTCCTAGCGATATTCTCGCTGAATTTCTCACCACCATCGATGTCGACAGGTGTCGCGGCGGTTGAGCGATCATACTTGAACACATGCCATTGCGCCATCACCGCAAACGTGCACTCATTCCAATCATCCAGGTCAGACACCTCGCGCGCAATCTCCCTACTAGTAGCACCCCATTTGATAACCCGATCGCGCGGCACCGCCGTGGTAGCAGACCCGGGGATTCCGCGGTAGTGCCACAATATCCACGACTCCGTGTTGATCCACTCGAACATATCGCCGTTCGTGTACCATGCTGGAATCCCACGCCAGCCGGTCCAGCTCCAGCTTGGGAAGCCGTGTCTCCGCGCACCGTCGGTGGTGAAGAGAACGGCCCAGTCGAGCATCCGCACGATGGTGCTGAGGATGGCGGCGCACTGTGCGAGACGCGCGAAGTCGCGCAGGATGCCTTGGAAGGCATTTACCACATCGCTGTCGTAAGTTAGTTTTCGCCTGAGAAAGTCGCAGATCGTCGTCATGAGGATGTCGCCGAAGTTGCCGGCGCTGCAGCATGAAGCGGCGGTGCGGGCGGAGTTCGTAATCCAGACAGAGATAGCTGAAGTCGACATCGTTGAGGGTGTATAATTGGCGTGGCTCAGGGGGATGCTCGCTGATGATGTCTTCGCGGAAGGTGGAGTACCGGCAGGAGAAGACGACCTGCGAGGGGAGGGAGATGAGGCAGCGGGAGCTGAGGAACCATTCCTGGAAGCTGATGATATTAGTCTATGCAGTTGTACGAATGTGATACATACGTCCAGCCTCGCGTCACCCAAGGCGAGTTCTCAAGCTGCAGCTCGATGTCGTCGGCGAGCATGAACTCGCGGGACGAGCTGACTGCACAGCGTCTTTAGGCGCAATGTCTCGAGCCTAGCCTGACGCCCGGCAGACCGACGCCAGCGTTGTCGCCAGCAGCAGCGACAATATTGAGGTAGGACCCCGAATACACTGAATCCATCGAATCGATATTCGCCCCCTTGCTCTCAGGATCATCCTGAACAATACTGTCCTCGTCAGCCTCATCCACAACCAACACGAAATCTACCCACCATGAAATCTACCCACCACAAACTATCAACCCACAAATACCGCTGCCCAATCTCTTTAACAAGGGTAACAGAATGCTGAATCGTCATCGGCAAACTATCCCAAACCCTCTCCAACCCCCCATCCTCCAACAACGCACCCACATTCCCCGTGAGCGTAAGAAAGGAATTCTCGCCCTTCGCGCCCCACACATAACTCAACGTAACATAAACCGCAGGTTCTGATAGCTTAACCAAACACATCCTTTCCACATCAACGACCGTGAACGCCAGCGACGGCACCCGCGCTTTCATCCCCCCAGTCATCTCGTCGCACTTCTTGGCGTGCTGGGTGGTGCAGCATGACAACCAGGTTTTTACCAGGGAGACGTCGATGTGGTCCTGCACCCTCCTTCCCATGAGGAAGTCTGGCTCATCAGTCCTAGCGACCGGGACAATCAGCCTTCTGAGCATGCTCGTGCGGTCTTTGTTTCCGAAAGTCCATTCACCTGTTTTTGAATCGGTGGTGCAGGTCGCTGAGGAGAGGACCTGGATGGATCGCACGAATCGCCTCGCTTTTCCACATCCCCAGCTCCTTCTCTTTCGCCGTAGTGAGGGATGTATTTGCATCCGCACGGTTCCAGCGCTCGGCAATGTACCGCCAGCGTAATTGATATCTCTCTTCCTTCTCCTCTCCCGCCTCCTCCTCCTCCTCCATTTCCATTCCCGTTTCCGTTTCCACTAGCCTCACAGCCCTCACCCCCTGCACATCCTCCCCCTGACCAGATCGAGATACTCGATACTGCTCTTCCACAGCCGCCAGCACGAGTTTACACAATGCACGCCCCTTCTCCCCCCTCAGCGCATCGACACTACCCTCCGCAATAACAAATGCGAAACTGGTATTATTATCGTACCTCAGGTAGTCAAACACCTCGATCCCCGCTTCTCGCACTACCTGCTGATCCAAGTCGTGGCTGAAGGGCAAGGCGTCGAGATTAAGGCCGCAACACCTGCTGCACAATGTTGATGTTGATTTCGATGTTGATGGGCTAGTGTTGTTAGTGCTGCTGCGTGAGTGTTTAGCTAGGTATCTGTCCAAGGAAGTGGGTATTTCGTCTGGATGGTGGGAGAGAGGGGGAATGCTAGATATGCTAGAGGAGCTAGCAAGAAATAATAATAGAGAGAGAGAGAATTATAGAAGGGGCAAGGGGAGACTACCTACACATATATAGTATGGTACTTACTCTCGCTCCCGCGCTCAGTCTTACTCTCCCTCTCCCTCTCACTCTCACTCTTACTCTTACTTACTCTCGCTTCCAGACTTCTTCTTCATCCAAGCAGCGAAGGCGCGCCATGGGGGGATACCGCCGCGGGGCATATTATTTACTTATAGCCAGATAGATTACTAGATTATGTATACAAGGTCAGGTGGACCTCAGAAGGAGATGAACATGCGAACAGCCACAACAAAGAGAAAAGAAGAAAAAGAAGAGGAAAGACGTGGAAAACATATTAGATGAATAGAGATAGGCTTCTAGCTTTTTTGCAACTATTGTCAAGTTAACACAAACAAGGTGACTGGGGCAAGCGAGTCAGCTGAGGCTGGGATCGATAGGTAGATACGGCACGCACGGATCACCGGTATCATTCATACCATACATACAGTACACACGACATGTTTAATCTTTGATTTAGTTGTTTCCATTTCTACTCAGCAAGCTTATCCAACTTGTCTCCCTCCACTCTCAAGCCCACCCACTCCTCCTTCTTACTCGCGCCAATCTTGTCGCTTTGGTAGAAGCGCAGACTCGGCTCGTTCCAGTCCAGACAGCTCCACTCCAGCCGCTTGCCGCCGACTCTCAGGACCTCCCTCGCCAGCTGCTTCAACAACAGCACGCCATAGCCCTTCTTCCGGTACGCGTCCTTGACGAAGAGATCGTCGATGTAGATGCCAGGCACGCCGGTCCGGGTGCTGTAGTTGTAAAAGTACAGGGCCATGCCGGCGACGGCGCCGTCGGGGTCGGTCACGAGCAGCGTCTTTGCGTAGCCGGCGGAGAACTTGTCTGGGTTGGAGGGGTCGGCGGGGTCGGCGTGGGAGAGGTTGCGCGTGAGGGACTCGACGGTCGCTTTGACGGACGAGGATGACTTTTCATAGTCGGCGAGGCCTTGGATGAGGCCCAGGATTGTGGGGACGTCTGGGGTCGTTAGTGGATTAGGTTGGACGTGCCGAGGTGGACGTACCTTCGCGCGTCGCGTGGCGGAGGGTGGCGTTGGAAGTCATGGCGGCAGTGAATGCAGTCGCGCACAGCTTGGATTGACTGTGTACAGGCTGGATTGACCGTGTTGGAGGATGTCGTGTATTATAGCTGGCGACGTCCTTCCAGTCAGAACGCGCCCTACGGTTGTCGTCGGTGGCAGATTCCAGGGCCATGTGGGGCCAGGGTCATGTTGCGTCACGGCCCGAAGCCACCCACTTCGCGTAAGCATCAGCGCGGTCCTTCTTGAACTTGTCCAAGTCGATGCGCATGGGGTGAGAGTCCGGGAGCATCTCGGCGAAGAATGGGAAGCGGAAGTAGTCCCCTTGGTCGTTGCGCGGGATGACCAATGGCGGCTGCTTCGTCTTGGGTGCTCTGGGCTTGGTACCTTTGGCGTCGACACCAGCAAATAGGGCGTCGTTGACCGGGGCAGCATAGCTATTAGGCCGGGCGCTCTTCGGGAGGTCACCCCAGATGGCATTCCACTGTTTGCGAGTGGGGTCGTATTCCAGCTTGCAGGCCAGCGTCAGGAGGCGTGCGTAGAGGCGCTGCATGTATCTGGCGGTGAGATGCGGGCGGTCCAAGGCGCGCGGTCGGTCTGCCTTGGCACGCTTGTCCATGGCGAGGTTGTGGTGCAGCATTTGCTCAAAAGTGTCGACGGGGTGAGAGTGTGGCAGCATTTGCTCAAAGGCGTCCATGGGCTGAGGGTGTTGCAAGGCATCTGACACAGGGGGCTGCTCAATCGCAGGCGTGCGCCGCTTTACAAAGCCAATGCGCTGCTTGCCTCTGCTCATGGCCTGGATGTTGTCCCATTCGGCGGCGGGCAACGGGGGGAGGAGGCGTGTCATGGTGTCGGCGTACCAGCGGCGCACGTTGTTGACTGCACGCTTGATGGGCATGGGCTTCTCCCAGGTGTTCAGGACGGGCGTTCGGAGGAAGGAGCGCTTCACGGCCTTGTGCAGAGACACCTCCTTCTGGGCCTGGGAGGTGACGACGGCGCGCAGACGCGGGAACTGCTTGGAGACGTGGATGGCGTGCTGGCCGTGGGCGGCATTGCGGGCGTCCGGGGCGTCGAAGAACTGCAGGCAGCGCAGGCTGCTGCGGTAGAGCTGCTGCAGCGGGGCAGGGCCAGCGGGGACGGAGGGGTCCGGCTTCAGCAGGTCGTCGAGCAGCGCATACTTGCGGCGGCCCAGGCGGCCGTAGGAGAACCAGAGCAGCTTCTGCACGATGCGGCCCTCGCCCTGGTTGGCGCGGCGCAGCAGGTTCAGGGCCTTGTGCGCCTTGCGCTGCTGCTGGGCGGCGCGCGCATTGATGACGGCGGCGTGACGGCGCTTGAAGGAGCGGTGGCGGTACTTGTCGACGGCGAGCACGTCGGGCGAGGCGGTCGACTGGGGCCGCGGCTGGTAGGCCTTGAAGCGGGCGACGATGTAGCGGCGGAAGTAGTCGCGGGCGGCGGCGTCGGGCAGGTACGAGGCCTCGCGCAGCAGCGAGCGCAGGAGGTGCAGCGGCTGCGGTGCGGGCATGGAAGAAGTGACAGTGGATGATGGCGTGAACCTCTCTGTGGGCCCGTCAGCGCCTCTCTGGTGGCCCGTCAGCACCTCTGGCGGCCCGCGCGTGATTGGCTCCGTGCTCGACGCGTCCATTGGCGTGCAGCTGGACGCGAACCGCTCCACACCTGACGGCTGCAATTCACCCCCCGCTCGACGACCCGCTCGACGACGACCGCGCGCAGACCAACCGCCGCCGGCACCCTGCTTGATGCCCGCAGCGCACTCGACACCTGCTTGACCCTCAACCCCGCCACCCACCGCCTGCCCGCTGCGACGCTCACCGCCTCGCCGCCCATGCGCACCGTCTAGCACCGCTCCTCGCACTGCACCGCATCGCCATGCAGCAGGTCGCCCGCTCGTTCCCGTCCGCCGCCTCGCCCTCGCACCCGCACCCGCCGCCCATGTACCAGCAGTCGCCGTCGCACGCCCACGCCGGGCTCATGGCCGCGCCCGGCTTCAGCCGCTCCTTCAGCGACGCCTCGGCCTACGCCCCGCCCGCGCTCGACAAGCCGCAGATCTACACGGCCGTCTACTCGGGCGTGTCCGTCTACGAGATGGAGGTCAACCGCGTCGCCGTCATGCGCCGCCGCTCCGACGGCTGGCTCAATGCCACCCAGATCCTCAAGGTCGCCGGCGTCGACAAGGGCAAGCGCACCAAGGTGCTCGAGAAGGAGATCCTCACCGGCGAGCACGAAAAGGTCCAGGGCGGCTACGGCAAGTACCAGGGCACCTGGATCAACTACCGCCGCGGCCGCGAGTTCTGCCGCCAGTACGGCGTCGAGGACATCCTGCGCCCGCTGCTCGACTACGACATCAGCGCCGAGGGCGGCCAGGGCCACGGCCTCGACACGCCCACCAAGGAGCAGGCCATGGCCGCCAACCGCAAGCGCTTCTACACCCAGAGCATCGACGGCCGCCCGCCCAGCCAGGCCGTCGGCGGCACCTTCTTCTCCAACATCTCGTCCACGGCCACCAGCGCCCTCGCCGCCATGAACAAGGTCGCCCGCCTCAACTCGCCCGCCCCGCCGCGCCCCGCCAGCTCCTCGCAGGGCCGCCGCTCCATGACGCGCCCCTCGCAGGGCCCGCCCATGCAGACCCAGGACTCGTTCCGCACGAGCAGCCAGCACAGCATCCAGAGCATCGCCTCGGACCGCAGCTTCAGCGCCCAGAACGGCCACACCGACTCGGCCTACGGCACCGGCATGGACGATGCCCAGGAGCCCCCGAGGAAGCGCATGCGCCCGTCGCAGGAAGAGTCCTTCTCGCAGCGCTCCAACGGCGACGACCTCATGCGCGACCACGGCTCGCCCACCGAGCCCAGCGAGTCCTTCTACCAGCACCAGACCGGCCACCACATCAGCCTGCCCGACGGCGACGTCCCCAGCGCCCTCCCCCCGCTCCCCTACCCGGACACCAAGATCAACGAGGAGAAGCAGGCCATGCTGACCGACCTCTTCGCCGACCAGACCCGCACAGACTTCACCAACCACCCCGCAATACTCCACCTCTCCGGCGCAGATCTTGATATGCCTATTGATAACAGCTCCAACACTGCGCTGCATTGGGCGGCGACGCTTGCGCGCGTATCTCTGATGCGGTTGTTGGTGTCCAAGGGCGCGAATATGTTTAGGGGAAGTGCGTCAGGCCAGACACCACTGATGAGTGCCGTGTCAGTCAACAACAGCCTCGACCACAGCTGCTTCCCCGAAACACTGGAAATCCTCGCACCGCTCATTGAACTCCGCGACACCCAAGGACGCACCATCCTCCACCATATCGCCGTCACGTGCGCCATCAAGGGCCGTGCAGCCTCGAGCAAGTACTACCTCGAAGCGCTGCTGGAGTACCTCGTGCGCAGCAACATTGGCGCCAACCAAATCCCCTCATTCCTCGAGAACAGCAACTACCCCAAGCCAATAGGACTGATGAGGTTCATGCAAGAGATGGTCAACGCCCGCGACAAGGCCGGCAACACGGCCCTCAATCTCGCCGCCAGGATAGGGAATCGCAACATCATATCGCAGCTGCTCGAAGTGCAGGCGGACCCCACCATCCCCAACCACAAGGGCACACGGCCGATTGACTTTGGCGTGGGTAGCGACCTGCACGGCGATGGAGAGACGGCGCTCTCCGCTGCCAGCCCGTCCAAAGGCAAGGCGCCGTTGAGCAAGGTGGAGGAAACCAGTCGCGAGATCCAGCCTTGTAAGTTTTATCTTTATCAACTACATGCCAACCTAACATCAGTAGTAATGAACGGCATCCTGCAATCTGCCTCGATGCAATTCACCCAAGAAGCACGCCTCAAACAGGACCTCATCGACCAAACAAATTCCACAATCAGCACCCTTTCCTCGCTGCAAAAATCCGAACAATCACGCCTGGAAACACTGCGATCCCGCCTCCGCCAGCGTCAAGACCGCGCCAAACGCATCGCAAACCTCAAACGCTGGCTAGAACCCCAACGCCACATGCTCGCCGCCACAAACGCCGCCACGGACCTCTCCCAAAAGCGCGAAGTCGGCTACGCCGATGCCGAAGGCGCAGGCGTCCTCGTCCAAGACTCCGACCTCCCCGACTCCGTCCGCCACGAAGCCGACCACCTCATCCGCCAAGCCTCAGGCGGTGCATCCTACCTCAGCACGCCCCTCTCTCTCCCCCCATCTGCCTCCCTCTCCGCAAACCTCGCATCTATACCGACAAATGTGCTCCGCCAGCGTGTAGAAGTGTACTGTCAATCTAATGCTTCTCTGCTCCAGCGGAGTCGGCAGTTGAAAGACAAAGATGGGCAGTTGGAGGCGATGTTCAGACAGGTTGTTTGTCTGTGTACGAATGTCCAGGAAGATAGGATTGATGAGGTTCTGCCGAGTCTGGTCGCGGCGCTGGATAGCGATCCGCTTGATGGAGTGGAGGTCGGGCGGGTACGGGAGTTTTTGAGGAAGGTTGAGGGTGTGGAAGGGTGACGGATGGATGGTTGGGGGGTTGGGGTGGTCGTGTAGGGTTGGGCTCTGATGAGAGACACTTGGATTGGGAAAGAAGAGTTGGCAAAGCCAACGTAAGACAAGACAAGACAACGCAAGGCAAGCAAGGCAAGGCAAGGCAAGGTGTTTGGGCGCGTGTATAACAGCGGGGGGCTGTCTGATATCATATCCTATCCTATCCTATCCCATTCTATTTCATCTCTAAGCGCAATACAGATACCGATTTTCTTTTCCTTTTACCTTCACATCCTGCGCTTCCAGGTCTGACGTCGCAGTAAACAGTGTTGTACTCGTCGATCTAGCATGTCACAATACTACCGTATATATCACCCACGCCAAGCTAAGCCTGCTATCTGCTGCGTGGAAGAGCATGGCGATAGCGTAAATCACGTATGTCCTGACGTGAGGATTGGAGCGTGAAGCGAAGTAGGCAGCTATGTCATCCTCCGTTCCAAAGAAACGCCGAGTGAAGCTGAAGGCGAGGAGAAGTAAGGTTAAAAGAAGTTGAAGGTAAATTAACGTCCAAGGGGAAGGCGAAGTGGAGGTACACGGGGAGGAGATAGTAGGGATTGAATAGATGGTAAATATTGAATAGTAAATAAACGGTAAATAGTAGAGGGGAGAAAAGGTGTATATATATATAGATATATGTGTGGGTAACTGCGTATTCCCATCACATAATAGAGATAGATATACTACTATAAGCGATAGGTATATACATATAGTGTAAAAATTGCTAGAGTTTATCGATTTGGAACAATCGCACGACTTGAATAAGCTGGGGGAGTGGTCGTTTGTACATGCGGTAAAAAGCATTGTGATACTACCGAGCTGCTAACAAGGAATAATAGAAACCAGTACTATTAGGGGTCTACGCAAGTATGTATGTAAATGTGTCCCCCCTTGCTCTCTTCCCAATTCCAATCGCTGGATTTGCGCTGTGTATGGGTTGATTACGCGTACGTATGTCAGCTGTCCTCACCGAGTTCCACTTCCTAGCTGTTTTAACATTTAGCATCGGGTGTAGATCGTCGTTGACTTACGAAACACTGCTGGACCCTAAGGTTTTGACGAGGCAGTGTTTCTTGGAGCATAGAGGGAGCTATACCATCGTTTGTGTAACAGAAAATATAATTAGGTTACCTACTCAGCTATTCACTCCTGTTGCCTCTTCATGACATATTACTCTGGTTTTCCACGAGACTCGCACCGACTTAATCCTAATCATACCAGCAGGATACAGCGTTTCTTTCGCAGAGCAAGTGTATGCAGCTTATGAGGCTGATAAGTATGTGCTGTGGCGATTACGGAAAGGGTTTGAGCGAGGTTGGGAACACAATGCTACCAGGTCATGGTTTAGGAATGATCAGGGGCAGAAAGTCAAAGCACTTATCGTCAACCCCAGAGGCAAATAATTCCGGTGCTTGACCATGTGTGAGCCGCGGTTCGTGGATTATGGCTCGAAGCTTCTGTACAAATTCGATCCTTGTGTTTGGTACTCTTGTCGATGGGACTGCGCTCATGAAAAAGTCGTCCAGCGCAAATATATATGTTTCACGTTCATGAGCGCAGTGGTTGCGTAGAGTGTGCAGTCTAATATTAATGTGCAAGAGGCGTCTGATGGACGGCTAGTAGGCATGGGCGGCTGCGATGGAGAAGACTGAAGAATGTAGAAAGAGAATCATTTGACTCGTGTCTTTGACCATTGTCGTCTAAGCCTCCCTTTTCCCCTGCTTCTGGTATCGCTACTTCCTTCGATCATCATTCACAGCCTCTGCAAGTGAGCTTAAATGGTGGGGCGAGTCAGCCAGGCGTTCTTGCGTACTGGCAGCTGAGAGTTGACACTGTACACCCAACGTGGCGGAGTTCTGTTGTGATCGTCCACTCGGGTTTCGGTTCGAATTTGTGGAGCAATGACGTCGGTTTGGCTGGGGGCCTGAGATCGGAACTTTGGACATTGCTGAACGAAAGGACTAACGCAGGACGTAATGGCCCTAATTGTGGCAGTGAATTACCGTGCGGGTAAGAGGTGGGAGGCGAGAAGTAGGTATATGAAGGGGCGGAAGGTACGAAGGATCTCGCCATTCAAACTTGCAAACCCCAACTCCACAAATTCACTTCTCAGACTGCACAGTCCACACCATCGACATATACGTATAAACATTACATCTTCACCGAGATAGATATACACGGATACTTGAGAGGAACATTCGAACGCAGCAAGCTCCAGCCCGGAGAAGTCGAAGGAACACAATCCTCCCTTACGAATCATCACAAAACGCAATCTTCACAAATATGGGCAGCGGATCCAGTAAACAGGCCGACGACTCCACGCGGAAAATCCTCCGCGAAAGACGCAAGACATACAATGGTGGCGTTTCCATGCACGGTCACAACACCGCAGGAACTGGTGGAGGACCAGGTGGGCCATGGGGTGGAAGTGGCGGCGGCGTCCTCGGCGAGGACTTCGGCACAGGTGCAGATGTAAGAAGTAGTGGAGGTGGGAAGGGTAGCCGCTGAATGACAATGTCAGTAAGAACTGGGTTATATTCCTTTGGACAATATGACACCATTTTGCGTGATGTATTCTAGGTTTGCACTCGCGCATGTTTGACTGCACCGCGCGGGAGATCAAAAGTGTAATGAAGCCTTATACAACAGATACTTAGCTGGACGTGTGAACAGCTCTACCACACTGATCGGCTCTAGGAGGAGCAAGTCCACCTTGTCATCTGCCTCCAGCTCCTGACGTTGCGTTGCTGGGGATCATCTAAAGCATTTTCCTAGTAATTAGTCGCTGGATCATGACTTGCAGTGCAACCAGAGTTATCACAGTCTCGATGAGGTCTGTATAACTCCAGTATGGATAGACCCCTATTCGTCTGCATTTACTAGCATTTGTAAACGAAGCCTTCGTCTGGATGTAGCATTTTCGCTCCTAGTTGTGTTGTGGGCTGCCTTGAGTATTGTAACTCAATTGATTCTCGTATTGAAGTAACCAAATAGGTGACATCGACTCAGAAACCAAAGAAAGGGTGCTAGAAGGTAGATTGTTCCTGTGGGCTTGTGGTCTTTGATTGTCAGGGCGAGAGTTTCGTGATCAAAGGTCAATGACTGCGCCGACTGACCCATCGAAGGCCTTAACCCCACCCACGCCTTAAGCTCTTCAGCATTGTCTCACATCGATTGAGTAGTTCTCACGACCATAGTCACCTTTTACGAGAACTTTAATATTGGATTGTTGTGAATGATTGTTGCAGAGCATATCACTAGTTCTTATTAAGCGCCATTCTCAAATCGACAAGTAGCTTGCGAAACCGTGCGTACGACTTAGTGAATATCAAAATCTTGTTGTATCAACCTCTAAACATGATAACGCCTTTGTGGAATCTTTTTACATAGTCTCTTAAAGGCTTCATCAATCGCAGCTGGTATATCAACGTGTACAATGTTACCTTTGCCCATTGGCCCGTACCCATCCTTGTCATCAAGCAATCGCGGAATCTCGCCCATAACCAGGTTCAAGAATCGATCCATCGCCCACATAGCATCACTATTGACCGGAGGTGCATCGAATAGCAGCTGACCGTTATCGTCGCAATGTACTTTTGGAATGAAGATAGGACAGCCAAGGAATTTTGGTGGTGCGGCGAGGTCCTCGTACACGTGGTCAAAGCACGCGACTGTACGACGGACCATCAACGGGTCCTGAACCACCACTATGGTGGTTAAGTCGTGAACACTGTTTGCTTCGAGTAGCTTTCTCGCTTCGACAGCGTTCGTAGCACAAGTAGTTGACTTATCCTCGATCAAGAATCGAGGTCCATTGCCCACCCCCATCTCGTCGGCGTAGAAGTGGTCCCATATTGCTTGCAACACCTGTGATTCTGCCAGACCAGAGATTTCTGTAGCAATTGTCTTCCATTTGGGGTGACGGGCGACCGCTTCGTGGATGTATTGCGTAGAGTGTCCGATGCCTCCGCAAAGAACAACGGTCGTCGTCAAGCCCGGGCGCTGGAGAAGAGTATTGAAAATACTCTCAGCACTGTACAAGACAGAACAAACACAGAGAATGACACAGTCGACAGGTTCAACTGTACGTATGTCAAAGACATCTGGGCAAGAGACAAAGCGGGAGATAAAGTTGATGTCGCTAGCGAGATCCATTGAAAAGTGACGAAGGTGGATGAGTTGAAAGTATGAAATCAGAGTACGTGGTCCCTTTATAATAATTACAGAATCGAACTTGAATCCCTAGGTTACAGCCTTTTCGACCATCTTCAGAAATCCAACCGGTCATTGAAGCTGACGAGTCTGACAATACCAGGTGCGACGAGGAGATGCAGCGCAGGAATGATCGGGATCCGAACGCTAGTCCCACTATTTGTCGCCGGTTATGGAAGAGCTTCCAGCAAGGCTGGCAGTGTCCCATCGGAGAGCCGACTTCTGCTTATATCATCAACGTAGTTCCGAACGCTAGCCAGCGTGTCTACGCCGTTTATGGAACAGCATCCAGTGAGGCTGGCAGAGCCACATTGGAGCACCAGTCCTTGCTTATGTAACTGTTCGGAACAGAGACACAGTACTGCTATCTATGCTAGTTATGGAAGAGTATCCACGAGATTGGCTGTGTCGCATCAAAGCGTCTGCATGTTGCTATCTTGAATTTGAACAAGTCGTAGGTATATAAGCATATATGATTACACAGGTAGCCATAGACTCACCATCATATTTCATCCACACCCAGATTTTATCTGAATCTGTTGTGCTATATATGATTTTCCGACATCAATTTCTCAACTCATCGCCAACTTCGCAACCATGTCGGACACTGCACCGAACACGATGTCCGTCACTTTGAAGGAGATTGCCAAAATGATCGACCATTCGCTCCTTCATCCCACCATGACGGATACCGGCATTGGCGCTGGTCTCGGAATTTCTAAAAAGTATGGCCTTGCCACTGCTTGTGTAAAACCATATCTTATTGCAAGGGCGAAAAACGCCTTGGCTAGAACTGATGTTCTGGTATGTCCTGTTATTGGATTTCCCTATGGAAACAGCAGCACAGAAGTTAAAGTATCTGAAGCTCTTTAGGCTGCTTTAGAGGGCGGAAAAGAGACTGACATGGTGATTAATATTGGAAAGGCTCTGGGTGGTGACTGGGACTATGTTGCAAAAGAGATTAAGGAGATCAATACGGCCGTGGTACAGCATGGCGCAAGTTTGAAAGTCATCTTTGAGGATGACTACCTTGATGAACATTATATTGTTTGCCTATGTAAAATCTGTTCTCAAATTGGCATAGCCTTTGTGAAGACGTCTACTGGATATGACTTCGTCAAACAGCAAAATGGCCTGTACACCTACGCAGGAGCTACCATTCCCCATCTGAAGCTCATGCGTCAACACTCGAGACCCGAGGTGCAGGTCAAAGCAACTGGCGGTGTTCGAACTTTGGACGACCTGCTGCATGCCATGTCGCTCGGCGTCACTCGTATTAGTGCGACCGCCACGGTAGCTATAATGACGGAAGCTGTCTCGAGAGGCATTACCGATCAGCCTTCGCGGGTCCAGTTCAAGCCTATGACTGATTCGTCCCTTGGAGGATAGTAAGGCATCAATTGTGTGTACATGGCTTCCTAATGTTTCGTATACATTCCTTTGCTTGACAGGTTCATGAACCAATGTGATAGAATGACACGGAAATACTATGCACGCTCCTCTTTGAAACAGACTGCAGTTACAAATCTACCTGGCAAAGCAAATTAAGCAGTACGTGGCGTTATTCTCTTAACAAATAGATCTAGTTCTCCGTGTTCAGCGTCTTATCCGACACAGGACATTCATACGAACGTCCTGCAACAATAATGGCGTTGACTCGAATCGAATCCAATTAATTCAGAGACAATTTGAGCTAAAGTCAGATCGCATCATACGTCAGCGGGGAGACAGCAACGTGGGCAGTGCAGGGTTCCGAACACCCGCTGCCACGCGAAATCCCATGCCTTGCATTCCTGCCGCTCGACACTGCCGCGGTTCAGGCATGAGGGGCAGCTAATAGGGTCCAGGCGCTACCGATCGCGTGCGCGCACGACGGGCCGTCAAACCATAATTGTGCGGCTAGATCTTTACCATTCGTGTGGCCACCTGTATCACATGTGGTTTCCCCCTGAAAATGATCCTTTCGCTTCCCTGCCGAAGGGACTGAATCGCGTGCAGGGTCCGTCACGTTATCGATTGACAGGCGTCCAATCGGCATGAGAAAACCCCCTCCCCGCAAAACTAAATCCCGTCCATACTTAGTGTCCCATACTAAGCACCCAATGGTCGTGTTGCTGGAACTACCGAAAGAGGCGTCAAGGTTTGGGGAAATCTCGAAGGAAGGCGCGAAGAACGGTTCACTCAACTATTTAGGCAGGACGACAGTGCATGGCGTTGTGCACCAGGTGAAGAACTGAATCGTTGTCGTATCAGTGTCTGTACCAGCGTTCGTAGCCTTCAAGCCTCAACGCCTAGGTGGTTGCAGCTAGGTCACTGACTCAACTTAAGTCAAAACCAAAGTAGAGGCGAATAATGGGCAAAGGTCTCAAAATGTGTGGTAGGGTCACAATTTTCCGCCCTGGCTTCCCAACAAGACTCCCGCTGCCTTAATTAATCTGCGACTCTCAGCAGACCTGGCCATCTGCATTTTCAAGAACCATCATGCCCGGGGGCATTCATCCACCACCTCCAGTGGTCCTATCATGGCCCGCACCCAACTACGACAATCCTGCCACCCATCCGAAGTATGTGCTCTTCATCTCTTGCATATTCGGACCCATCAGCATCGCAATGCTACTGGTACGGCTTTGGGTTCGTATTCGTATGCAACACAGCGCTGGATGGGATGACTGGCTCATGCTGGCAGCCGTGGTATGCAATTCATCTATGTTTGACCGTGTTCTTACTGATGCGTATAGATTCCGACATTAGCACTGACCGTTATAATTCCTTTGAGTTAGTTTACTGTACGCCATTGGTAAGCCATTGCTAACTTCACTCAGTGTCGGAAGTCTATCAGTTCAACCGGCACATATGGGACGTCGAGTTCAATTACTTTGCAGTACAGCGACAATTTGTCATGGCTATGTACTGTCTCTTCTCTCTCGCTTCAGGACTGATAAAATTATCCGTCTTGCTGTTTTACCGCAGACTTTCGTCCCGCGCCGTATCACCAAGTTTCCGCTGGACAATTCGCACCACTATTGCTATCATTGGTGCTTACAGCCTTGCATTCGCTATTATCCCAATCTTCATGTGCAGACCAGTCTCTGCGTTCTGGAATCAATTGAACCCAACTATCGTCGCACAAGGCTACAAGTTCAAGTGTATAAACGAAGGCGCAGAAACAGTTGCACATGGAATTATTTCCACTGTCCAGGATTTTATCGTTGCTCTATTGCCAACAACACTCTGCTGGAATCTTCAAATGCCAGTCCGCCAGAAAGTTGCACTCTATGGCATCTTCGCAATAAGCTATTCTACAGTGGCAATTGGTGCAATGCGCACATACAGCACCTATAGGCTCTTCTTTGAGACCTACGACACTACATGGGTTTCAAATGATATCTGGCTCTGGTCGCTGCTCGAACTCCATGTCGGATCCATGTGCGCGAATGCACCGTCGCTGAGAGTATTCTTCAAACAAATCTTGAAGGCTGATTCATGGACACGGTCGCGCTCGAAGTCGTCTCAGCAACAGTCGACCAAGGGCAACAACGCTGCTGTGCCATCTTCGGCCCTCTACAAAGATGTTCAGAGCAACTCCTGGAGAAGCATCTTCATCGACAAGAGTGACCTGCCGCAAACACACTCGCGGAATTGCATCGATAGCCAAAGATCGCCCCCGCAAGTAGAAAAGCCAGTCACTTCAGATACACACCGCGACTCGGGCGACAGTATGGAGAAGATCTTAAGCCCAGATTCTATATACCCAACGTTGGATCGTGGTCGTCAGCAAAGCTACACGTCCAACATAGAGATGGACCGATTACCAACTTCTCACTCTTCGCTCGACCACGAGTCCAGCATGCAACCACCACATGTGCTGTAACACATCATATGGAAGGCCAATTAGTAGCCCTGTTAGAGATTAAATAACTCTAGAGAGGAGTAGGGTAGTACTTTAAGACTTCTTTACTCTGAGAATAGCTTTTACACCTATACTACAATAACGGGGGGTACAAGCAAGGGTTATACGATGGATTCAGTACTGCCCCCTGGTTCTTGGTACTTCAATAGCAGTGTGAGAATGTCCACGGCAGTTACAAATGATGTGGAAAACGCAACGCCATATACTTGGCCAGGTCACGGTCTAAAATCATTGCCTCTGCTGGAATGGCTGGCAAAGTTGAACGAACGTAGCGATATTCACTGACATCGCTGCCACGCCACGGCTGGGCTTGGAGCCGATTCTGTCACAGTGTGGACAGTGCAAGACAGTGCTGAAAAAAGCCCGTCTGACTGCACTGGAACCCTGAGCCAGGCTACCAGGAGCATGGCAATCAGTCAAGCTTGCCAATTCGAACAATCTAAGATTTCGACATAGTGGATACTTCCGAAGTCTCATCTTTTAGGCTCTATACCCCTAGTACACACGGCAGTCGCGGCATAGGTTACTGATCTATGTTGATCAGATATCATTGATACCTAGGGATGTGTGCGCGACCCCGAAATTGTGCAACGTCCTTCCCTGCATGGCGAGAAAACCTACGTAGCGAGACGCTATGACTGCCACTCAGCACAATAAAACCCTACACTACATCAGAATTGAGAGTTACAAGCAGCTTTTCGGTTTGTCTAGGCGCCTAAAACCTGATTTATAATTAGCAACTTCGGAACAACCATAACACCGGCAGATTTAGGCAACAGTGTATAAATCAGCCCCGCATTCTCTTGATACACTAAAAAGCATTCTATTTTTTTTAACGTCGCTGGGTTTGTGCAAGAAAGTAATTAACCTCATTAAGGGCACGGCCTGCTACTTCCCATGTCTTTAAATACCGACCCTCCGCAAAGGGCAGCAATCTCATGCAAGGACGGGTTCAGACGTTCAACATCAGTGACTCCACTAGTGCAGTCTGGAAGTTCAAACGAAGAGCCCCGAGGAAGAATATTGGTTGGTAACCATAAAGAAGGTGAACAATCTGATCTCCGCACCTTATTCGCCAGCAACGTGCTTTCCGTGGCCTCCATAAAAGACAGTGATCAGACAGAGACCGAAGCACTCGACAGTGAAACCCTCAGGGAACGACTGAAACTCGATGACTGGCGCTGTGGTGGTTGCAAACTGAACGGAGAGCCTTGTCAACGACCAATATCTGAGAAGCGACAAGCCAAAATCTACTCTCAACTCGACCAAATGCTAACTCGTTTGCAATCGAGTAAAACCCTCGACGAAGAGCTCGAGGCGCTGGTCATGCTTGTACATTGCCAGTCTCATGATCATGGATATGCTAAGGAAGATCGGCTCGACCTCTGGGCTAAAGTCTTCCCCCAAGACTCTGCCAGCTTCTCTCTTATTGTCGAAAAACAGATTAAAAAGGTGCTAGGTCGGGTAGAGCAGCAGTGTATAGGAATAAATCGGAAACAGGAGCGTTGCCGTCGAAGAGTCGGCGGTCAAAGGGTTCAAAATTGCCGCAAAACCATCGACGAAATCTTGCAACCAGATGTTTATGAGGATGCAGAACTGCTCAAGGGATACCTGAGAGTGCTCGAGGCGAATATGTATTGCGCTTCTCACGTCGACATACAAGGATACAAAAGGGTCAGCACCTGGAACTCAAGTATCGTCAACATCATTGAAACATCCAAATGGGAACATGTTCGCGATGCCAATCTATCCATATCTCTAGTAGAGGACGAAGCTGAAACCATTAAAGGCGAAGCTGCCTCCGAAAGTACCGATGTCATTATAGCGACTGACTGGCCCAACGGACAACTGTCGACTCCAAGGAACACGCGCTCTTTATCGCCCGAGTTCTATCACAGTCCGTCTAAGTTCTGGCCGTCAGCTTTTGATGCTAGTCCTTTCCAAAGGCTCCCGAGACTCGACGCTGTCCCAAATGTTAGGGAATGTTATGATCTGGTGAAGAAGGTTGTTATACGCAACTTGGCCAAATACCAAAACATAGAGGGCTATGTGTATCTGTACGAGGTTGAGGGTAATAAAGGTTGTGTCAAAATTGGATACACCACGGCACTTGACAAAAGGCAGAAAGATTGGAGTCTCGATTGCAACCGGGAGACAAAACTCATGTACCCTCTATCCAAGGAGGATTTAGAAAAGGTCCCGAACGCACCCCGTGTTGAAGCTCTATGCCATAGTGAGCTAGATCACTGCAGGATCCGGGTGGACTGTGGAGCATGTTTGAAGGAGCATGTTGAATGGTTTGAGATCTCACCTGAGAGATGCATTCAGGTCATCAAGAAGTGGTCACAATGGATGAGAGAAGACCCCTTTGAAAACGTTATGACTAACCAGGGGATGCATTTGAAAAGGGAAGAAAACGAGAAAACGAAGGACATGGATAAATTTATGGAGAGCGTTGCCTCGCTGGTCTAGTGGTTGGTGAGTTTTGATTTGAAATATGAAGAGGGAGCGTCTTCGACTTTCTGCACGACCAATTCCTTGAACGCTGCGTACTATTTGCAAGAAACATGACGCTATAATCCTTATTGATCCCTTATAGATCAAGTTTAATATTCAGCATGCAATTGTACATCTACCTAGCTCTGGAAATTTCTGTTGTTCTCATATCCTAAACGATTGATGATCTGATATCGTAGGTATAAGCCACTGTCATCTGTATGTGTAGCTCCGTTATTGATTTCTAGCTCTTACTAATCCATTGACTGCCTTAGTTTATTGTAACTCGTCTCATACCAGCTCTTGAAGATAGCCTGCGCCTGGTCCTTATCCAACCTGGCCAGTCAGGACTGAGCTTCTTGACACAAAACTCTACTTATTATAGAACGTTATTTTCATTTACCAGGATAAAGTCTCGAAATTCAGTCCAAGCATCATTCATCCAATCTTCCCCTCTTGATTCTTGCTATTTCTTCACCACCATTTACAGCGCCGATGACCAAGTACCCAAAATCGTACTCTTTTTCAACGTCTACGAGGCGTACTTCGAGTCCCTTGAGTAGTAGCGACCGAATCGAAGCGCTGAGATGCGTACCGCCGTCTGGCAAAGGGATGTACGGATCTTGTCGAGTTACCAGACTAGAAACATTGATCATTACTTCTGGGCCTTTGACAAGGAATATTAACGGCGATAGCAAGCTCATAAGTATGAGCACAATTGAAATTATGCAGAGTGTGATGACCCAGGGCATGTGAGCCACAATGACCTCCGTTGAATTGCTTTTGGTACCAAGTGCTGTCCAAACTTTAGCCTTCAGAGAGCCGGTTTCGTTTAGGCGGCAGCCGGTCTCGTTAAAGTGGAACCATAATATGTCTCCAGACTTTTTACGAGAATCGCTCGTGTCATCGCGATGCAACGGAACGAAGCATGGGGTCTTATCCCAAAAGTACGCATTGTTGTTGTTCAGGCCACCAGCAACCGTGTAAATGCTATTCATAATAGTGAAGTAAGCATTGAACACCTGTGATAAGCGTATTGAATGGAAGAGTATACTTGTCTGGCTTGTCGCCAAGTGAAACAAACATGTCGGGATCTGCTAGATACCTGTCTAGCAACGTTGGTTGAAGTATGTGGCTGTTTACGCTCGCCATCACTTGACGGAACAGCGGTGAAATGTCAGGTGGAGGCAGATCTATTAATGTCTAGTCTGCTGGGAGAGAAGCAAGTCGGGATCGTCGAACTCTGGTAGTATTGAGCGGGCATGTGATTTCGGTCTCAACATACGTGCTTGTTAAATTGCAGTCAAACGCATAGTTTGGAGACCTGCCCCAACTTCTTGTGAAATATCGGAGTTTCAGGGCAGGCAAATCTGCTGTATCGGTGTATGGTCTGATCCTTTGAGTTGCATTTTTGAAGGCGATGACGGCACCAGGACTCGAGAAAAATTTGATACCAGGTAAGACGTTCTCAATCCATCCGGGAGGGTAAGTAGAAAGCGAGCACACGGTCTGAAAGAAGACTGTTTGAATTCGTGTCTGGTAGTCGACAAAATCTGCCGAGTTCATACCAGAGATGGGAATACCAATCACGGATGTGTAGGAATCGGATATTCCACCACTAGTATCATACCATCCATCATCGTGTGATGTGAACTCTGACTCATAATGTCCAATCCTTGGTATCTTGACGTTACCACATGTATCGAGAAGTGACGCCCTTGACGCCACTGAGGCAGTGATGGCACTAAGGAACATGGAGTTGACTGTCTGCCATAGATCGTCTTGATAGCTGTTCATGTAGCTAGTTACATGACCGTTGTGAACTAGGTAGTCGACCGTGGCTGGTTGAGTCATGTTCTTGATGCCGAGAGTCATTTGACGAAGTGAGGCTTGACCACCGATTCGGGATAGGGCCCATACAGAAACAAGGGCAAGACCAAAGGTGCTAATGGCATGCATCTGAAATTGCGATACCACAGTACTAGTTAGTGAGGTACTTGCAGCTAGTGTACCTAGATTTCCTATGCGTTCGCCGTGCTCAAGTCGCCAGCGAAGGATAGTGTGCGTCGCTCGCCCAAGTATCAGGGCAAATAGAATTGGAAATACCGTTGGCCCCTTCCAATCATCAGCTAATGTGTATTGCAGGTAGACCTATACTACTCACATATTTTGTTGTGTTCAGTAACAGCCTCGTACTTCCAAAGTGCTCAGACACTGGTGTTTGATCGCAAATACTGACAATCACTGCGAAGACCAAGAACGCCACAGCGCAAACAGATAACAAGAGGTCGAAGTTGTACTTTGATACTATTCTCCACCAATGCGATCGAATAGCTCTTGGTGCGGTCGGCCAGCCCTTCGGCGTCACTTCAGTCTTATCAGAGTCCAGTAAAGGTGTGGTAGTTGCCACGGACATAGATATGTGATGACGGTGCTGAGATGTCCGTTGCTGCTGTCAGGTATCCTGCACCGCTGTATCTGCTTTCGCGCAAGGAGGGGCTATTGGTGCTTCGTCACGATGTACCTGGGTTGAAGTGGCTCTTTCTAGTGTGGGTTTGTCGACTTCATTGTCCAACGGGAACCAAAGGTCCGCTGAAATTCCGATGGGACCTATCTGGTATGGGTTTGTTTCAACTGGAAGTTCGGTGTTGATTTGCGCACCCGCCATGATCATCTGAACGAGCAAACGAAAGAAGGCTGAAAGACGTGCAGCCGGGCATACAGTTGATTTGGGATATATTTGTATCGTAATGCAGAATTCTGAGCTTGCAGAGTGCTAACGCCTTGTGATACCTACCGTAAGCCTTGTGATACCTTCTAGGTGCGTGGCAGCCAATGAGGCCTGAAGTCATGACACCATCAGAACAAAAACGTAGGCTATCGATACTGTCAAAGAGTCTGGTCGCGCCTTGATTAAAAATAACCATCCTCGAACTGTGCAAGTGCGAAATGTGCAGGGGTAAGTGCGGAGGCCCAGGCTGAAGGTATGTTAAGCACGAACGACGCGGCGTGGTCAGAGTTTCTAACAGCTCTCCTTCTCATCCTAAAGTGCGAGTACAGTGTCTTCGGTATTGACCCAAGTACTACGCGCTATAATTTGCACAGTACTGTTAATATTTGCAAAGATTAAACGATATCCGTCATGGAGCCCATTGAATTGGCATTTGCCACAGAGTTGTAAGCCCAGTCGACATCAAAATCGAGATTGAACGCCAGCGCATCAAATGGCACCGTTTCAGTCATCTCGGGTATCTCCACCTCTTCGTCTTTTAATGCAAGCATCTCTCGGGCAATGATGCCCATATCGTGGTACTCTCTCTTCCCTGAAGGCCAGTATTCACCTGGGAGTTCGGTATCAGCGTGTCCTCTAAGCTACGGGACCAGAGAGCTCGCTTACCTAGCATCTTCAATACGCCCATCTTGAGCCGAATTTTTTCTCGCTCCAACGATAGCCTTGGCTCCTTGAAGATGTAACAGCAAGCGGAAAGATGCGCAATGGTCATCAACGTGATCGTACAAATAATGAAAGGAGTGTGCTCGCTGAAGCGAGTTGGAAGTGTGAGAAGGCTACTGAGCTTTTCAATAGAAAACAGGACCTTCGAGGTGTGGATGTGGGCGTCGTCTTCGATGGCATCGTTTGGATCGGGAGGTGGGGGTGGGACACATTTTGAGACGGATTCGATGGGAAAGTACTTCAGTGCGGATAATTGGCGGTGCAGATCAACAATATAACTGCAACGAATCAGTCGCCGTTGCTTTTCCTTGAGATGGAATTTCACGTACGCGTGCATGAGTATGTTGGCTTTGAAAAGATGCTCGTCTACGCTTCCATCTTCTCGAAGAATCCTTCTCTTTGACGCGGGGAGAAGAGCGCACCATGCCATCATCGTGTTATCTGCGGTCTCCGCCATCACTTTTGCATTCTCGATGCCGCCCATGCGTTGCATCGCTAGTGCTCGATTGATGCCTTGGGTGAAGCCAATCAGTTCAGCGAATGATGAGAACTCTACGTCAGAGAATTCGCGAACCCCGTAATTACGCAAAGTCGCTGGCGGCGGAATATTCTGTAACGCGTAAGTCTGCCACTCATCTGTCCCAACATCGAAGAGACCTTACACCAGAATCATAATTGTGCTCCTCACAAGGAAGGCCAGTGGTAATCTCCACAGCTCCGCTCCGAGTGGGAAAGGAGTGGGTACTGCCTGCAATATGTGTATCGGTAATGTAGATCATCCACCATGTACGCCTCCAGCTTTCTTGTAGAACCGGATCGCCTTGGCCGTACCGTGATGCGAAATCCATCTTCTGCATTCCCAACGAAAGCGCCCCACAGATGACTTCGTTTAGCAGATCTCGCCCTCTTTCTGGCTCACCACACCAGTACACTGCGATAGCATACAGAAGTAATGCTTGGATGTAGTACGGGTCCAGCGGTCTCAAGCGCAGTCGTGCTGCAGAGACAGCTTGGGATGCAGCTTCCGCCAAGAGTCTTGAGTCGATCATGTTGGTAAAGATGGAACCGATGTATAGCAAAACTGGAAGTAAGGTGTCGGATGCAGCTGGCTCGCTGGTGAGCCGAAGCAGAAGCGACCATCTAGGGAGCACACACGGATGTGCGACGTGGAAAAATACATAATACTTGGTCAGAAGTTGGTCGACCTGCGCTTGTGTAAGATAAGTAGCACCAAGTGTAATGCCGTCCCCATTTGACACGTGTATCACAGTGTCAGAATCGCTCCGCGACGACCTTCCCGCTGTTCCTGTGCTGGATGAGTTGCTACCCAAGGTCTGGTCAGCCGTCGCGGAAATCTTATCCCATTGTACTTGGTGGTCTTGTTCGGAGGCCCCCGGTGTATCTTCTACCATGTTTCTTGGAGGGGCCGCTCGCTGACGAGGTCGCCCACCACGACGCGACTTTTGGTACTTGCACGTCTTCATATCAGCGAGACAGCGGTTGCAGCTCGGCAGTGTGGCGTCGCAGCGCACTTTTCGTGCACGACATTGTATACATGCAAGCGCGACGCGACGAAGAGATCGTTGCAAAAACGATGTGGGAGGAAGCTCTAGCGGAGGGTATTCCATTATGATGTGTTGGACTAGAGCAAGTGCAACGCTTTCGTGCTGGCACACTACCGAAGGCCATTTAGGCTCCGCTCGTTTGAATGTCGCAGTGTCGGCATCCGGCCAACCGACATTGTTGAGACGCGTTTGAGCAGCGGGTACAACCCGTACCGCCTTACCGGTACCCACCGGAAGCCAAAGGCGTTCGCCGAATGCACGCGACGGCCACCACCAACACCGCAAAGATGACGTTGTAGAGCTACGCACGATGGTGTTCTCAAAGACGGCGTGCTCTGTATGCCCATGCGGCAAATAGTCTGACTCAAGCTTTTTCGATAGTTCCACTTTGCTGCCGCAGGATCTTACATGAGCTGTGAAGTTGCGGAGCACTATGTGACTGGAAAACTACCCAACCCGCATCACAACGTGCACGCTTCTTCTGCTTTGGAAGAGGCATTGAAGCCTCACGGTTGCCTGCTTGGTACTATTTTGCAAGCCTTTTAAGACCGCAAGCTCGATTTTGACGCTGTTCCAGGCCTCAAGGTTGTGTCTGGTTGCTTGTACGGGGACGGCCTTCTCGGCGTTCTCGTGCTGCCCCTCTTTTGTCTCCCACCACGCAGCACCTTCTTCTGCAACACTTCTATTTTATAATTCATCAACAGACCTGAGAATCTTAACATTATCCTCTTTCGACTCATCAGCCTGCTTCGTCTCCTTGTAGATGCGATGCGTGCTTCTCTAAAGGGGCGAGAAGGTCAAAACCCACACCACCTCTAATCCTGCTCATGTTGTTGCACGCCAAGCGGCTTACTGACCTGATTATTACTCATGCTTAGGAGTAAGCACACTGCGGGGCCTGTCATATCTAAGTTGTAAGAGCTGAGTATTTCACTGCATACTACTACAGCCTGTTCATCTTGTGCCAGTCCAAGCCGATAGAATGAGAGAGGAAAGAAACTGAGACATAGGGGGCTCTGACTGCGTATTGGTGAAGCGCTCGAATTAGACATTGGGCTCGAAGGGATTGTGTACCAGATGAGTCAAAGGTGCTGAAGAGGCTGATTGCTGTGAATGAGGATAGCTAGGCATACAAAATAGGATCGAAGGATGTGCACCTCCAGCTGCAAGCACTGGCTTCTGTGACAGCGAATTGTGGGCTACTTGGGTGTTGCGAGTGGCTTGCAGCAGGCTATGTCTAACAGCCAAAGTGTACAAAATGGACGTGAAGGGGAAAACTATTCTTATCATCTTATTGTCGTTGCAGTGCCTGATCAACGCATAATCTTGTTGTTGCAGTTGGCTGTTAACAACTAGAGCCGGAATTTTTTCTCAAGTTTTCCTTTGGTAAAACAATCGGACACCTGCTCGAGCCAAGTAAGCGCAACATCGTCATTTTTTAACCAGATGATGGAGTCAAGACTTGTAGAGAGTACCATTGTAAACTATGCTCTCAACCCAGCTAAGTAGTACTGACGCTATAACTGCATCAATATGGTACCGAGGTGACGAGTAGATATTCTACCATACGCAATGGCCTCGAAAGTAACCCAGTCTCGTAGGTCATCTTGCAGTGATGGCTTTATTCGCTGACGCTTTATGTTCTTGACTAGGCTGCTGTTCATCCAACACCGATTCCACGCTTGAATTCAGGCTCGAAACTAAGTGTCTGATATTGTGATGCGGCCGCTTCAAGTAGAAACTATATCTAATGCATTGCTGACGCTTAAAGGGTATTATCCCCTTCCAATCCAGATATGCGGGCGAGTAGCTAAAACATCTGGAGTTTTGCAACGAATGAAATCCCGTAGCATTTAGAGCTATTGCTGTCCCGCATCACTGACTTTAAGCACAACCTTCCCTCTTGCATGCCCAGAGGCAGTCCTGCCAAACGCCTGACTAAACTCTTCAAGCTTCCACACACTATCCACATTTGTTTTCAGCATACCCTTCTCGAAGAACCTGCCGATCCCCGCCAGCTCCTCACTCCTTGGCTCCATGACAAACCACTCAGTCCTCACACCTGCCGGCTTGCCACCATCAGGTTCTTTGAAACCCGGAACGACAGAAACATAAACTCCATTATCTTTGATGCCACTCCAGCCGTCGAGCATTGACCGACCGCCTACGCAGTCGAAGACGATATCGAATTTATCGTGGGAAGAAGCATATTCGGCGACGGAAAGTTTTGTGTAGTCGATGACCTCATCGACATTCAGACCCTTGAGAAACTCCTCATTCTTCGCACTTGCTGTGCCGGCGACAAATGCGCCTGCGAGCTTGGCAAACTGGACACCCAATAAGCCTACGCCGCCAGCGGCACCTAATACGAGAACACGTTTACCCCTTGCTTGGTTGAGGACAGGTTCGCCAGCATTGTTGACGTGCGGTACGGAGGTTGGCGTGAAGGAGCCGGTCAGAAGCCCTTTCTCAAATATCGCCTGCCATGCTGTGTGCGCACTCATTGGGATGCATGCAGCGCTGTCCATATCGAGACCTTTGGGTACCAATGCAGCTTCAGATGGTAGGATATTGGCATACTCCTGAGCTGCGCCCCGGCGGTTCGCTGCGATTCTTCCAAACACCTTGTCGCCTTCTTTGAAGCGGTGGGATGAGCCAGATATAGTCGATGTAGAAAGTACGGTTCCGCTGACATCATAACAGGGAATTTGCTCCTCGGGCCAGTTGACGAATGATCCCCATGTTAGCTCGCCGTTGGTGATAGCGGTGCTATGGACTTTGATCAACAGCTCGTCTGCAGCAACCTCTACCGGAGCAGAGTTAGTAAAAGAGAGCTTATTTGTTTTAGTGTTAAAGAGGACTGCTCTCTGCTGTTTAGGGACGTCGGGCATATTGATGCTTGAGAATGTGATTTGGCAAGAAAGTGATTCCACGGTTGCTATAAATGTGGATGTGGCGGTAGTATTGGTGAACAGTAAGTTCTACGGTCGTAGCTCGGATGAAGTTTTCAAACTAAAAGAACAACACTAGGCATTATTCTGCATCTCTATATACATTGTTCAGCAAGGAGCAGAGTGTCTACGGTTAGCCCGCTTGACGTACCAATCCCGACAAGAACAACTTACAAATGGGAATATGTAAGCTGACAAATTTGCGAAAGCCGGTTTCTCGGATGGTTTTCGGTATTTCAGAAGGTACAGGGCTCCATAAGATACTACGATTCGGCATTCTAAAGAAAGCGATGTGGCCCAATCTCAGCTCCGTCACAAACGCTGTGCTCTTTTTTTCGCTTGCATCACAGTCGTTTCTGCATGTCTGAGCCGAAAAGCCGCCTAAGTTTTGTTGTTTGACGTATGGTGTCACATTAATTTAATGCAGCTAGCCTGAAGTGGGAAGCGAGCTGAGTTATGGCATCGTGACTCAGCAACAAGCTGCCAGATCAGGAACCTCGCCATCATCTCACCGTCTACGGCATCTCCTCGCTAGTTTCGGCTTCTCACTGGTGATTGATGACGTACAGCTACCCTGTCAGCTGCCTGAAGCTCAGGAGCTGTTTGCGCACTTGAACATGTGAACGACCCAACCTCTCCACGCCATCGCTACGCGTATCGAATGGGATCTACCCTCAAAGAAATCCATGTGTATCTGAACCCACTACTCGCTGAAAGACCAAACCCGCTTCAATGCAGATATTAATCTAGGGGAACGACGTGTCGCAAGCGCGTAAGAAGCGAGTGAAAAATACGTCTTTAAGGTGAGAACGATAAGTATCAATAACAACAATCTAGATTATGTATAGACATACAACAAATGCGTGTAATTTCTCGCACAATGGCGCTTGTATGCAATTTGAAGGCTTGGTGGCTTCATGCCTGTCGCGAATATTGATTGCTGCTTTCCCAAAGGACTCTGCTTTACAGGTGCTTTGATTGTCTCCCGTGTTGTTGAGCAGTAGAATGATAACAACTTGAACTCTCATGCAATGATAAACCGTGTTTCCGCCAACGATATATTTTCCTGGCAGGGCCCGGGTACTATATCTATAGCATGATTGTTACTTGCTTGGAGCTTTCTCTCCCGTCTCAACTTCCTTATCTAGTACGAAAATATTCCCATACTCCTCTCCGCTCTTCCCCCCCAGAGTCTCATCATCCACAATTAGAATAGCATAAAATTTCGCACTTTCTGTCGAGCTGGGATTCTCAGAACGCCGATGATGGCAGCCTGGCCCTTCGTACCAGAATTCTCCCGGACCATAGGTTTGAGCGTCTTCATCATTCATCTGATTAAGCGAAGAACCGGAGAAAGGAATTGCGATGGCGGTCGCTCCACCATGTCGGTGCGATGGGGTGCCCCCGTTCGGTGGGATATCGATAAGTAGTACGAGGATCGTCTTTCCAGGAAGATTGGAAGGGTTGTATCTAGCGCAGATCTTGAGGTTTTCACGAGGTTTACTGATACGCAGTGTTAGCAAGTCGAATCGAAGTTTGATAATATTGACTGTACGGCCGTAATCTAGGTAACAGTGAAGGTGCTTTGCGGGAACCTTACCCTTCGATTTGCCAAACTCCATCGATCTTCACGACATTTGGGGATGCGATTGTTGTAGCCATAACCATGAAATTTGTATGGTGGAATGCTTCGGACAACTACTGTTGCTTCTGGTTGCCATGTCGGCGTTATATAGATCAGAAGATGCTGCGGTGCTAGATTAGGTACCCTGCAGTGTGCTATCCGGTTTACCGACTTCTACCTACAGTAGTAGCCGAGTGGCCGAAGTTGCCGAAGTGGCGTTTTTCGTAGAACCACAAAATCAGACAAAATCTACCCCAGCACATATATCACTACGTAAACTTTACTTGTGCTTAACTTTGGGTAAAGGCCCAACTAATAGGATTACAAAAACGAAACGCGGTGCTGACCTAGACTACGTCCGCCCGCTAAGACCTTATCGTGCTTGGACTTACTTCGAGTATAGGATGTGTTTCCTGGTTGACCTTTGGGACATGTTCAGTCAAATTTTCGCGCCAGACATTCCCTGTTCCCTCGTGCGCTGGTAGTCAACGTGATGGTACCTCGAATGCACGTTGCTCTGGTAACCGAAAACAGCGTTGGCCGAGCATATTAGCGAAACTTTTGACTAAGTGCCCACATTGACAATGCAGAGCTTCACAAAGTGGGCGGTTTCATTGGGTGGGACCCCCGCCATTTTATCGCGATTAGTGTTCTATAGGTAGTGTCTATCTAACTAAGGAAGATAGGACTACATAGCATGGTAATCGCACTAGTATTCCACAAGAAAATAAAGGTAGAAGCTGGAAGCTCCTTGTAAGGACCATACCGTGTGTATGGTCTAGGATTGGGATGGCTCCTCAACCTGATCTGGGGTCCAACCCTCGCATTCAACACGTTGATTGCTAGATCCCCACCTCTCACAGTCGCCGGCAAGGGGGTTCATCTCACAATTCTTTTCGGTAGTGTCGACGATCTGACAGATAGTGGTACTAGGTATACAAGTCAGCAAAACGCAGCGTGATTAGATCGGATTCTGACTGACTCTGATGGGTTAGGGTTGGCGCTGTAACAATCGCCGGCTACGGGGTTGGTTACCGTGCACGTTTCGGCCAAGAAGACGTACATCTTCTGTCCATACTGTGTGTGATGGAGCTAGGTACGAAAATGGTAAGCACGAGCATAATCGTGAGTTTGAAATTCAAAACTTACAAGAAGAGTATCAGTGTCGGCGGGCTTCACACCCCTGAGGCATGAGCTGGGAAACTCGGCCTTGGTTATAATCTCGTACGAACCATTGCTGGTATCAATAGAGTTCGAGGCCGTTTCTTGACTGTTCAAACGGGTGCCATCAGGGCATCGAAAAGGATGTTCGGGCGACCAAGTTGTTCCGACACAACCTCCTACACCATTACAAATCTTGGAGTTCCACGCAAGAACAGCAGGGGAAAGCAATGAGATGAGGATGAGAGACCGCATTTTGAGTAAAGATTGCTTGAGATTCTTAAGAAGCAAGTTTGGATATTGGAACAAAGACTTGAAGGTTGCTCTGTGATGGCAGAATCAAACACATAGCTCCTGTTTATATGGTATTTGATGAAGTAAAGCTACGTCGTTTACGAGGTTTGACCGAGGGAGTGACCGAGTTACGAAGGTCAATCTATTCCTAATTTGAAGGGTAATGTCGGCAGATTAACGGCTCTAACAAACAAGTGAGGCTGTGCATACACTTGGCGCAGTTACTGAAAGCTGGTATTGTAATTGTAAATAACCGATATCGTGGGGGAACTTGGAATTGTAACTGCCTTGCAGGATATAATTCAAATAATTATTTCTTGGCATTAGGATTGTCTTCATCAAGAGATAACACACATTACTTTATTCGAAATAAAGGAAAATTTAAGACGATTAATTTCATGTTTACAACCCTGCTACTAATTAGTAAGGCATACGGCCATATTAGCATAGTTATGCTAAGCGTGCAACCGATGAGATGCCTCCAAATAGGTCCGTTTCGTTTTGTTTCAGTCGTTGACGCTCATTCTTTGTTGCAGATCATCGGCACAGCACAGCAAAGCCTACTTCTTGTTCTCATTAAGGAAAATCACCACACAAAGCGAGAACTTGTTTTCAGAAGTCGTATCATTGGAACTGTTGAAAATACCTGCCAATGGTCGCAATGGTATCGACATGTTATCGCGCATCCCTCCTCGTTGGTTCGGTACACGTGGAGCCGCCGTTGCGGCCTTGGCAGGCACAAACAGACAAGATCTGCGGGGAAGCTACTTAACATGACACGCGCACCAAATACAGGGGCCTAGGCACCCCTTGAGCATGTATGGTCACAAACACAGTCCCTATCGGGCTTTCTGGTTAACCCGTTCCCAACTGCTAGTGTATGCAACCTCCCGCCGGCAAGATCTGGGAACTGTGTGAAAAACTTCGTGCTGCCCATCTTCGTCTTCTCCAGAACTAACCCAACAGAGCGCTTCCTTGAACCGTGCTGCGGGCTAAAAGCGGTCGTCGTGCTCGGTTGTATCTACCCTGATCGTAGACGTGGTCAATGGTAAATTCTCGTCGAGTCTCTTTGAGTGCTTTGACGTCATGCGGGCTCCGCTCTTTGTGGTAGAGCCGCAGTGAGCCTTGTGTCAACAGTCACGCAGACTGGCCAGTTGTGTGACCCAGTTACTCCGGAGCGAAAACAGTGCACTTCTCAGAATAGATAGGCTTGACCAGCTTGATAAGCTTGGAGAAACGTAGCATCTTGTAACTCATCGGGCTAGGACAATATAGTAGCGTGCAATAAAGCTCTCCCCTCTAGTTACTATAGGTGGAAAATATAATAGTAAATAGAATAATAGTCTCTTAGAACAAGAAAAGACAAATTTTTGGAGGGTGAGTCTAACCAGTTTAGTACGAGTTTATACGCCTAAAGAATCGATGGCTAGCAAGTATCCTCCATGGGCACAATTCCAGGCATTGTTGTCTAATGCGCCGAAAAAATCATGAGGGAGAAACGTATGGTGAGTTTCGCATCCAACGGCTTTCAAAATTGACCAAAGAACAAGAAAACAACGTCAAGGATCTTCTCGTTACCCACTCTGAGGGTCCCATGGCGCACAACGATTCGACCTGTTCGGAGATGTGACCAGGATACGTCGCAACACTCGGATGGATCCTACCAAGTTACCACCACTATTATGTAGATATCTTTCATGTCTAATTCATGTCATACCGTTGGATGCCTTGAGTAAGTGGCCCCCTTTCAGTAAGCCTTACCTTTGAGTAAAAGAGTACTGCACAGCAGTCTTCTAATTGAAATGCATCCGCAAGAGTCATCCGTGTATTTTCTCAATTTCACAGCCAAATCTACAATCGATGGGCCTATGGCGCGATGATGCGTCAAGTGGATAATGCCCCCCCCCCCCCCCAAACAACAACAAAAGTTCAAATTATACTTTTGTACTAATAGCTATGCAAGCATTTATAAGATATGTAACAACTAGTTAGACTTTCAAAGAGAGTAATAAAATTACATAGAGTCCTGTCACTGAAAGATTCAAGACCGTACCTTATCCTCAACGAAAAGAAACCATCGGTCTATAGCAGAAAATACGTGTCGCAAAAAGTGGTTGCTGTAAGAGCGTTTGAAATATTCTATATCCTGGCGCAATCCTGAAACGATACTGGATCCAGATCCAGACTAGGAAACTGAAGCTGGGCCCTGACAGGCGCGCAAGCTTCATGAGCACCCGATCAATAGTTTCGTCGTACCGATAGATGTCAAACGCGATAGGTGACATCGCTGCAACGGCCCAAATTGACGTCACGAGTGTGGAGATGAGATCACCCTTGCCCGCCCACTCGGCTTTGTATACTGTTACATCAAGCTGGCGGTATTCACCATTGAGTGCAGTCGGACTGTTGGCGCGGACTGCCCTTGAGGAGACACCAATATTGACTTGTTTGAAGCGAGGAAAGCGAAAATATCCAGCGCGCTGATACAGGTCGTGGCTGCGATCGTAATCATTGAAGTATCTGGATTCATCGGTTATGGGTCCGCCGATATTCTCTGGAATGTAGAATGTACATCTGCTGTTACTGAAAATCTCAATAGTGAAGGGAATGATATCATGACGTGGAACCAGCGCCTCAAAACGTAGCTCCGCAATCTCATCTGTGTCCATGAACTGGAACGTACTTTGGCTTCTCTCCCATCCTTCATGAGGATTCACGGCGACAAGTCTGACGCAAATGCCAGTAGCCTTGCTTGCCTCTTCTCTTGGTAAAAGAACCATTGGGAGATTGGATTTATTTGAGCGCAGCGTGGGTGTTCGTTGTTCGACTACAATGCTGTGAGGTAGGCAAATGCTTCGTGAATCCTCGTCTCCAGCCAATCTCGGTTTGCAACCTTAGGGCGAGCATAGGCGTTGTCCAGCTTGTCGCCAGTTCTGTAGAGTGTCTCTGTTGTTGCAAAGGTGCTGGCTCGACCGCTTATCACTGTTCCGTTATGGTAGCACAAGCAGTGGAACCCACGGTAGAACTTCTTCGCAATCCACGTACTGTCCCCCAAGCGGCTTTTCCGCCATTGGGTGAGGTCCTTATTGTGGGCAGTGGAAATCGTTCTACACTTGCACAACAGACTTTGACGGTCTTGGAGACTGTTGCAGCATTCAAGAACATGACCGTAATACCTGGAGGTGAGGGTAGCCAGGTACCAAAGGGAGCAGCTGTCCTTGCAATTGGCATCTAGACACCCCGTTCCTCCGTGACATGAACGAGAAGAAATTCAGAGGATCACAAGACTCGATAGAGAACGCTGGGGCAGTTTTGTGGGTCAGCTCAGGTGCGAAGTCAGGTCAGGTTCCTGAAGCGAACATGATTGTGGGGCTGTTGAACACAGTGCGGGCTGAACGCACGGACTTCCGACTTCAATACCTTGATGTCGATGACCCATCCTCCCTTGAACCATCCATACTGGCAAGTATGCTTCTACGCCTCGCCTTGTTGGACAAAATCAACGTGGGGGAGCTACTGTGGAGCCATGAGCCCGAGCTTGCGCTCAAGGACCACGGGTTTTACGTTCCGAGGGTGAGAGGCTCAGCGCCCTTAAATCTTCGATCGAGGGCCAGGCTGCGGGAAGTCATGCACACGACGAGTCTTGCATCGAGAAACACATCCATTCTTCTTCATGAGCACGAGGGAACATTTCAGCTAGAGGCTGTGCCTTGTGGCAATGCTCCAAGAGGTGAGTCACAACTGTGGGCCAAGGCGTCTTCCCTTTTCACGGTGACCTGCAACATATACGGCTAGTTACATGTAGTTATTGGCCGTGATCTTGTGTCCAGAGACAAGGTTCTTGCTCTTTCGAGCGTGAATAGCTCCTCGATCAAGATTACCAAAGACTGTGTTCTAGCCCGCTGGCCAAGCGAAACGCCAGACATCGGAGACGCGGAGAAATTGCACATCTTCTTGTCGCATGTATTCGCCTGGAACCTGATCAGGGACCTAAAGGGAAGGCTATGGATTCATGGAGTACCAACTTACCTTCGCGACGCTATTGAGGCGATCGCTGACAAGCGGGGCGTTGCCGTATTTCAAACGACATCCGACATGAGGAAAATCACAGACGATAACTTCATCCATCCCTTCGCAAGTGAGGAAGATCTGCCGGATGTACGAGGCAAGAATGTACAGAGTTTTGTCAATCTTGGAGGCGCGCAACATGAGACATTGTCTACGTTCGTTAAAGCCTACTTGCCTGCAACGACCATCTTCAACGTAGAACTTGAGAGTCTCGCTATTTTCCCGAACCTTCTGGAGCTCCATGCTCTAGCCAAGCAAGGTTTCGAGATTGGTCGAAATGATCCCAGAGGGGTTCCTGAGACGATAGCGATCGAGAAGATGGCAGCAGTTGAAGCCAAGAAGCTAGGCCTTACAGCCACAGATGACTGGGTCACTGCTGATAGTCTTGACGCCCTTATTCAACCACTCCAGCATCAAGGACTGTTTATTACTGATAAGACATATCTTCTTTGTGGTATGACAGGGAGCTTGGGTATGTCTGTATGTCTTTTGATGGTAGAGAACGGAGCTCGAAATAGAGTCTTAGCCAGCCGAAAGCCGGAAGTGCCTCGCACTGTACTCGACTACCTGTCTCGTAATGGAGCCAATGTGCGGCCTATGGCTATCGATATTGCAGACATAGACAGTCTCAGCGCCGCTTATACTGACATCAGAGCTAACATGCCGCCTATTGGAGGGATCATGAATACAGCCATGGTACTACGGGACCGCATTTTGAATCGACTGTCTTGGGAGGACTTCCCTGCCAAGCTGACACCCAAGGTGGCGAGATCTAAGAATCTCGATGAAGTATTTGGCAATGAGCAGCTGGACTTGTTCATCTGCTTCTCTTCTACTACATCAATCGTTGGAAGTATTGGCCAGTCCGCCTATGGTGCTGCAAACCAATACATGGCGAGCCTCATTAAACAGCGCCGCCAGCGTGGCCGCGCTGGATCCATCCTGCACATTGGTATCCTTACAGGAATTGGATATATTTCCAGGCAAGGTTCTGAGCATGCAGAGACAATCTACAAAGCAATCGCCCGGCGCTTGGACAGACAGTCGGTGACAGATCCACACGACATGCTGGCCGAATCAATTGTTTGCGGACGCCCTGGCTCAGAATACAATGGCGAGCTTATTACTGGTATTCGGCTAGCCTTCTAGGGGGAGTGGCGCGACGACCCTCGGCTGTACGTTTATAGCGGTCAGCAGCAGCTACAGGAAACCGATAATCGACAGCGAATCTGTCGTCGCATCAGCATCAAGGATCAGCTTGCGACTACCGAGGACACAGCCGAGTGCATGGACATCATAGGGGAGAGCTTTGCACATGCCTTGGGGAACTTGCTTGAGCTGAATCCCGAGAGTTTGGATAGAACCATGGCGATCTCTAGTCTAGTTATCGATTCTTTGGTGGCTATTCGTATCCGTGCGTGGTTCCTCAAGGAGATGGGCGTTGATATGCCGGTGATGGGTGTTATGTCTGATAACCACTCTTTCTCGCGCATGTGTAACGATGCGCTTATGACCTGGAGAATGAATAACAAGGCATGCATATAAAGGTCGTCTAAGACGGTCTAGTAGCATAGTTCTGCTACGAGACACGAAACCACGAATCTTAATATATGTGTTTAACAGCTGTTATCAATACTTTGTTCTCCTGCTATAGTACTACTGGTTTAATAAGAGCCTAGTTAAATCTAAGTATAGGCTTCTTAGTATGCAAGCCAGGAGGTCAGTATATTTGAACATGAGATACAATTAAAACGCCAAAGTTCGATAGCAACTACTAGCTTTATTTGATCCATATTTAATGCTCCTTTATGCCATTGCGCAAACCCTGTTGTAGCTCAGCCTAAGGAAAATTAGAATAGCTCAATGTCCTCTATCTCTCTCTGCAATCTGCTGATAGCTTGTCTTAAGTTCTTGCGTTCGTTAGGTAATGCCTCGACAATCTCCAGTACAAGGACAGAAAGGCTAGTCTGCGGTAGTAGGCTCTCCACTCCTGCCCTAGACTTTAAAGTGTCTATAACACGGTGATTAGCCGTATCGGGAACGGCGATGGAGGATTGATCTTGAGTTGACAACGAGCCTTCGTGGCCCGGTGATTGATTCATTTTAAAGAGATCCCGGTCCATACGGCTGATCAGGTGCATCAGAAGTTGAAGCACCATGATAAATTGGGCAGCAGAAGACGCGCTTGTGTCGTAATCCTGTGCTAACTGACAGAATCGTTCCCGGTACTCCTTCCTGAATTGAAGTTGCCCATGTATCGCGCTGCAGATAGCCCGAAATAATGCCAGTAGATTTTGATGGCAGGCGAGGATTAAGAATGCCAGTCCGTGATCAGACATGATCAGATCTGAGACGCAGTCGTAGCGATTTAGATTAGAGTTGTTTATGATGCGTATTAGGGCGTATGTGTCCTCTAATGCCTCGTTCACCTCTGGTGACGATACGGTTAAGGGCGCACGCCTCGGACTCGCAATACGGCACATAGCGCGTGCCGCTCGCTCGCTTAATGAAGCTAAGTGCGAGAATGAAGTGTGAAGAGAATTCTCTTCCTCGTCGAAGCTTTCACTATCGTCGTAGAGGTCAGTGGTGGATGGCAGGGTGGAAACATGACCTGTTTCTGATATAGATGGTCCTGCCAGGCGGTTTGGTGACTTTGGCGCGAATGCCTGCGGATCAGAGTCCCAGCAGCTGGATCGATTGACCATACTGTCTTGTTCGATGGAAGGGACCTGGTCCAGTAGGTGCGAGGAGCCAGCGCCTAGTGATGGGATAGCTGGGTATAGCGTAACGCCCGACCATTGCTCTGCCCATGGCGTACTGTTCAGATTTCCAAGCTCTGAATCAGTCCATCTCTGAACCGTTGGTATAACAGCCCAACGGTTGGATTGTTGCTTTCTTGTATAAACGGCTACAACTCAAGTTAGGAAAAACTGTACAAGGTTAGAGTGATACGTACGACTGTAAACACAATCTGCACCTGCTTTAATACAACGCTCGCACTGGAGAATGGGAATTTGGTCGAAAGAAGAGTTTTGCTTCCCTCTAGGAGACTTATTTCGAAGACATCTCACCTTCTGCTGTCGACAGCGATTACAAGACTGTCGCTGAGACATTCTGTGATATGCTATCAACTGAAAGTCTAGGCCATCTAACTACTGGAATTTTCTTTATTGAGTGAGATTGCTCACCTTATCTACCTAAAATCGATTTGGGCATAAGCCCAATTAAGTTCATCTCATCTTGGGTACTTACTTTGTATTTAGAACTTGTCGTTATTGCTGTTGGCCGTTAGCATCTTGTGTTGCATTAGTTTCTGTCACAGGCTCTTGAATTAAAACTCTAGCTGAAACCAAGTCAAAAGTCTAGTTCCTACACTTGCTGTCTTAGCGTACACTGTTATGGTAAACATTCAGGCAATCCAGGTAGCCCAACAAAGCGGAAGCCTTAAGGCGTTGGAACAAGCCCAACAAAGCGGAAGCCTTAAGGCGTTGGACCCAGCCCAAGACCCGTACTCCCGAACATCCTAGGAGCCCGTGCGACCTCCAGCTACTCCTAGCCTACACACTTTTTTTCGAAAGCGTAGTTGTCGATTGATCCAACCGTAAATTTAGCTAAGCTGTTACTTGCAATATCACAAAGCGCGCAGGCACTATATAGATCTCAGCAACTATTATTGCAGTCAGAGAACCTGTCGCGGAGTACTCGGTTGGTACTTCGCAAAGTAGACAAGTCAATTGTGATGAGAAATACTCAGGCAGCTCGGCTGCAAGCTGAACATCAACGGTTTTAGCATCAATTGCAAAGCACGAAGACTACATACTCGAAAAGGCGTGCACAAGTTAATCCTGATGCACGGTTCAGTAACATTGAGGGCTATTAAGGCTGCGGTCGATCGCAGCTGCTGTGCACGCGCAACAGGCAGCCTTGACACCAGAAAATCTTGCTCTGCAGCAGCTGCACCGTCTGCAGCCTTAGACTCACTTGACTCTTTGTGTAGGTCATGGCAAATTCAAAGAATAGCTGTTGATCAAATTGTTATGCACTTCGTGGTGGCGCTAAGGGATGGGTGGGCGGGGACCCTACGTGGGCACAAAGTATATCAATTAGCTTGCCTTACTATCCTATAGGCCAGGGTGTCTGCGTACTTTGCTAACAATTATGACTATTGCATAGTCTAGAAAGCTTTAGGGCTTGTTAGTATGCTGACAGAGCCTTAATCTGCGGGTGCAAAATGCTTGGAATATACGACACTCTGTACCACGGGACCGTTTGTTATGTCACACAAGTATTGATATAACGAATAGAGCGACAGCACGTCGAGGTTCAGAAGGACTGCTAGTGAGCGATCGTCGTGATATCGACACCATTTGACATATTAAGAGACCGATTGGTTGAGCGTACAGCTGATAAGCAGGCCTAGAGTCGTGGAACGGCTCGATCATCCTCTAAATTGATTGCAACAATGTCTAGATTGGTGATGAGAGCTGTTCAAAATGCTTGGCTTTGATGTATGTCACGGAAGCCGCGGATACCTTCTGCAAAATGGTTGGTGAAGATCTTTGATAGTAAGCCTGCGCATCGTATATAAATTAGGGTAGCCTTACTGCTCCTGTAAATTTATCATCTCTCTCGTCTCTATCACTACATTGCCATATCTACTACACCAGGAGCCATAGTCTCCAATACAAACATAGTCTAAGCTATTGTAACCCTGTATGTGAAATCAATACACCGGTCTATCCTTAGGAGGCTTTGCTGACACAATCCTTTTGCAGAAATAGCAAGTCACAATGCAGCCACGTCTTGACCGCCTTCAGCCAATGCTCGGCAACCCCCTTTTCGAAAGTATTCTCTGGGGCCATGAGTACGACCTTGATGCATTGGACAACGGTCTTCGTAAGAGGATTGAGTCTGGGCAATTCAAGAGACTCGTTTTCTATGGAATGGGATGCTCTTCAGTGGTGTCCGACATCGTCAAGGGTTTCTTCCTGGAGGAGAAAGTTCCCATACATGTCCAGGTTGTGAATGACTACGAGAGCGACTGGTTTGTCGACAGAGACACCCTTAGAGCTGAAACTACGCTCACAATAATTGTCTGCTATAGCGGCTGGTCGGTTGAGCCGTGCTTGTTCTTCGATAGAATGCGGCAGCTGACGGGCAACAAGAATCTGCTCGTGCTATCCGGGGGCGGCAAGATTGCTTCTCTGTGCCAGGAGCACGGCACCTCGCTGGTCCAGTATAAGCTAAGGCATGCCGATCGAGAATACCCCCTCTATCACGTCCAGCAGTTCTTCTCCATCTTTCTCGACCTGTTCCACAAGCTAAATATCACGAAATCCTCATACTGCGCTGAGCTTGAGGACTCGGTCCAGTTTCTGAAGTCCGAGTTCCACGAAGGGACGCTTCAGCGGGCGCAGGCCATTGCTGAGAGGCTGAGGGGAAGTCGAATTGTCCTTCTCAGTACGGCAGACTGGTATGTCACGCTCCTCAAGCAGACAACCATGTTTTTCAACGAAATCGCCATGGTCCCGACCCACAGAAACCTACTGCACGAATTTTCCCATACCGAAGTAGCTGCCTACTCCAACCCAACCGAAAAGCAGGCTATCATCACCTTCTTGGACTCTACCTCTGACGACTACACAAAGGGTAAGATCAAGACCCTCGAGGGCTTGTTTGGTAGCAAAGACATCTCCCAAAACCGTAACATCGAGTTCGTCAACATTGACCTTAACCAAGGAAGCTTCTTCAAAAACTTTTTCTATGGCCACTTCTTCACAGTTTATGTTGCTTATTACCTGGGAATCCACTCCAACGTCGAGGGCCGAGACTTGATCTCCATCGCTGCGAAGAACCCTTGGTGGAGCCAGCACAACATTGAGCTCCACCCCAAGTGTGTCGACATCCCCTCGGTTCTCTAGGACTCCTGGAGGGCCGCTTAGTCCAGACTGAATGCAAGTCACTGGTGTTGCTTGTGAACGAATATTGCTAGCATCATGTCTATTCCAACACAGCAGGGAGAGTCTACTTGCGCTGTTTTCCTTTTGTGTCTATCAGGAATGCATTGACACACTCGTGTTAGTGTGATAACATAACAGAAGGGTATATATTCGCTCCTTTAGATGAGTCTGATTAATCGACCAACTACTTCTACAGCCTCCCTCTTGTATTGTTGACACAAAAACACTTATACGGAGGAACCTCCAATGGCATCGCCAGATTGAAGCTGGGCGTTTTAACCATAAGTCTTCTCAACTACTCTCTGGCTGGTGTTTCTGCGGGCAGCTTTAACTCAGTTTAGAAAGCCATGGCGTAAGACTGCAGGACTGATGTTGTTTGTCGGACGGGACTTTGCCCCTAACCCGCTGGAGCATGGAAACATAGCCTTCCGAATCTTAGGCGGGGTACTAGGTTTGGATTGCATGCAACATGGCAGTCTAAAAGATGGGCTCTGGCACGGGCGACCCGCTCAGCCACGTGCAAAAGGCATGGCGTGCGCGAAGGGGCAGCTGACAGCACCTCCGATTGGCATTTCCAGACCGCGAATGAACCCTTACAAGGGATTAGCCCACGCGGGTTGGAATGGAAATTGCTCGAACCATTCCTCTTGAAGTGAAGAGGAACTTCTATCTGCAAAATACAAAGGGTGTGTCTGTGCGGACTGGAACACGAAAATCCTGACTTTTCCCTTCAAGAGTAAAGATTGATGGTTTACGTGAGATGATTGGTTCTTGGGAGGTCGCGGATAGCTCGTATCTCAGTCCGCACAGGAACTCCCCTTGTAGCTGGTTGCAGAGAGCGGCAGTGCTGATTTATAAATTCCACTCGCGTGGTCTATCCTCTGTACGCAGCCATGGCATAATCCTCCATTCAGATGGCCGGATAAAAACCGGTGCCTTTGCGGACGGGCAACGCGCTACACGTCGGCATGCAGTAGATGTACTATGGTATCAGGTGTAAGTAGTGTAGGTGGAGAACGCTAAGCAGGGGTTAGGACCGAAAAGAAAAAATTCTAGACGCTCTTCATAAGCGAGTAAGAGTCTTCTAGATTGCTGACAACGTTTAGTCTGCCCTGTGTAAGGCCATAAAACTTTCAACAGACAAGCCCTGGTGGTACGACCCACTTACACTACTCATGCTGGATAGTGGGTACCATGGTAGTCGTAAAAGGCTCCCAAAACCGGGCCCAGGCACTTGTCACAAGCCTATTGCTGGATGCAAGCTAGGGAGTCACGATTGAACTCCCGCTACCACAGTGCGACACAGGCAGCCATTGGGTCTCTAAAGGCTCACAACCACTCATGGATAGGACGTGCCACGAACATCAATTCGCCAAGGTCGTAACGGCCTGCCTTAAATCGACGCTCGATAACGCATACGACGGCCTGGGCGGCGCTGTGTACGGAGGCGCCCATCAGTTCCTCACGTAGTTTCCATTCGGACCTCAGTCTGCGTTGGGAACAAGTATAGCGGAATCCGTAGACAGCAGCCGGTCGCTATGCACGCAGCAGTAATAGCCCTATAACTTATTACGTGCCTAACTCTATAATTATATATAGGGCCTGCTTTTAGCCTAGAATAACCTCTACTAGGCTAGCTTAGCTAATACCTAAATCTATATTGAATAACAACCTAGCGTTAACTATTGTAACTAACTCTAGACTTAAACGCACGCTTGCTTAATCTATACACGCTGCAGGTTGTTAGAGTAAGTTAATTGTTAAGGAAAACTTCCGGCATACTAAGCCAAGCAAGCCTCTACAAGGTATCACGACTTACTCTAACAGTAAGCCCTTAGCTAGAACAGTAGTTATTGCTAACCCAACTCTGTCGGGCCCTGACAATTAATCTAAGTCTCTATATTAATTAACTTCTTAAACTACTTATATAAGGAGAATAGGGTTACTTGTACTACCTACTACTGCCTCCCATGTCCATTCACTTGTAGTTAAAAGATGTGCCTCTCTGTTTTGTGATACCGCAACGAAGAACTGTAATAGGGAAGCTGGGTCTACCCTATTGTTCTTGCCTAACTCTAAAACATTGGATATGAGCAATTGCTCGCCTCTTTCTGCAAGACATCCTACGATGTATAGCGGCCAAAGCAGGTGCGGCATGAGTTCCCGGAGGTCATGTGCTCTGATTAATGATAGAGCCAATGTTGCACGAGAAACCCCGTAACGGATTTTCGGCCTGTTTGGATTAGGACTGTGCAAGAGTCCGTCCAAATACACAAGGACTGCAATTGGAAATAAATAACTGGTACAGAACACCATTCGCCGTCGCCAGTGCCGCCAACGCCGATTCGTTTCTAGCAGACCGTTTTTGGTGGAATAACTGAGATCTTCGCTTTCCTTATCCTCGTCTAGGTCTGCTGTTTCTTCTAGATACTTGAGCTTTCCACCGAAGGTGGCAGCTGGTTTCAGGTCTTGTAGAATGCGACGCTCGATATCCTCTTCAATCTTAAGCCCTCGAGAGGCTAATTCATCATTGTCCGTCTCGGCTTGTAGCTTCCAGTCTTTCAGGGCTATCACCTCCAAGAAAGCATTTCGAACCCAAGCCTTACAGCCCGATATGTCTTCAAACGAAACCTGGGAATCCAAGCGACCCAGTTCCGGGAGAATGTTTTCATACGGAGGGGAAGGCGTGACCATGCTTGGGATTAAGGTTGTTGATGCGAAGCAACTGAACCACACGATATTTTCTATTACAAAGCCCCTTAAACGCGTGTTTCCAGTGTCCTCAGCTGTAGTGTTGGTACCAGGAACAAGTGATTCGTGTGACTTCAGAATTGAGATTGCAGTATTCAAATGCGTATGCCAAGCTTCCAGTCTATTGCCTAGTGACTATAATATCGTTGCAAGGTTAGCAGAGTATAACACTAATCAACTCAAGGGAGATAAGACGTCAAATAAAATAAAGACAGACACAACTTGATGGCTTAAAGAAACATACATTTAGACAAAGCAGCTGAATAATACACAGCAGCACGTTTAGACTGGCCTCAGCAGACCTGGTGGAGGGTAGCGATTCCACATCAGCTACTAGCCCGCGCAGAGCAGTTGCTTTGAAGCTATCCTCGTACGCGGATAGGTCTTGGATCGTATTTAGGGACTCTGAGTCTCTTACTGTGCGCCAGTATCGAGCTGCTAATCCAAGAGTCGCATAATATGTTGGTTTTGACGAGGTTAAAGGATAAAGGAGCCAAGAGCGGCCGCCTTGCGCTCTTTCTGGTCGATAGAAAGGGAACAAAGAAGGGAATACATAGTCCAAATAGACCAATAACAATTCAGCCTCTATTTCTAGGCACGGCTCGTCGAGTGATGCACACGCGGTAATAGAGGCCATTGTCTATACATAGGCTTTAGATAGAGTGTATTTAGAGAAGCAGTTGGTTGTTCTTTAAGAACGGTACGATGTATTTGAAGTAATCTACTAGGCTACATCATTGATATTAAGGCTAAGATATCCTCTCTTTTCTAGTTTACCATACCCAGCCGATGTGGACCTTGCATAGCAATGGCTTGGCTTAAGAATATCAATGACGTACATGTCTGCAGAGGAGAAAGCGTGGGGCCAATTGATATATCAAAAGACGTAGGCTCGGGACAATTGCCTGGCCTTGTCTATTGTTCCACTTATTGATAGACCCAGACCCAGCAAGAAGGACTTTTGGCCAGGTTTGGGACTACAAATGATGCTGTTATTACATGTACAGTTTCTGGCCACGTCAGCTCATGCAGCCTAATCTCTTTACCTAACTAGATACAGGATACTAGCGGCCCCTTCTCGGTCTCCCCAAGATTCAGATGGTCCGTCAGTTCCGAAATCATCAGGTTTATCTTTTGACACGGATGTTTACTGCCACGCTATACCTTGCTATAAACTGGCAGCTAATTATCTAACAGTACACTCGGCTTTACTGAACCAATCAGAACTACAGTCTCCGTCCACGTCGTCTCGTACACCGCTAGGGTGCTATTATCTTGTATCAGGTCTGCCACGTTCGACTTGCCAAATGGCTGGTTGTCGTCTCTGCTAGCTGAACGAAGAGACTGGGCCATACAATACGCTCACATGGTCAGAGACTGTATACGAACATTTATCTGAGGCTTACCTTGATCCAGTTCAAAATGGAAACTGCTCAGAGACTAGGAGGAGTAATAATACATCTGCAATCGGAAGTCAAGACGTCTCTGGTGCCTCGCGCTCACCGTCCCCTTCCATGACATGCCATTCGTCTTGAGGCGTTTGGTTATGCAGACGGCGGTAGTGATCCTTCATATTGTCCAACCGACTAAAGATCCTAGTGCAACCAGGAGCAGCGCAAGAAATGGGTGGCTGATGGCTGCGCTCGTGGCGATCACGATCTGCTGCATTTGAGAACCAGGGATTTGTGTAGCGCCTCGACAAGACTGAAGGTGGGGAACAAGTGGTACCCATACCAGTGTCGTGATCTGATCGTGGACATCCCGGAAAACGGCAATAAAAGGTTTGCATGTGGCGCCGGCAGTGCCTAGTGAAGTCGCAGTATCGAGTGAAAATCTGGCGCGATCGACATCCGTCATATCTGCATCTCCAGATGTGCAGCTGTGCCTCTTCGTGCTGACCATCAAGTTGAGAGGACCAAGAAGGAAGTGGGAGGTTGGAAAAATTAGGATCCGCGGTGCTGCTTTGAAGAGTGCACTCTGACTGAAAGTCTATCATTTCGTAGGTCGGGGCGACGGTCGGAATGATTTCGTTTGACCCGTACGGAGCCTCGCCATCTTCCGTTATTGCTGCAGTGACTTGAAAAGCAGAGTCTTCATCGAGTGCAGGTTCTTCAACAGTGAGTTCACTTGGGCCTGGACTGCAGTCTTGTAGCGAGGCCCAGTCGAAAAGGTCAAGCCCGGGCTGCGAATCCAAACTTGGAGCAAAGTGTGGTGGATTCGGGTAAGGAGTGTCGCTTAGCATGGACCAAGATTCATCGTACCTGTGATTGGAATTTCCACTTTCTCTTAAAACTGAACGTTTACAGGATTCTGATCGGGCGAAAAAGCGTAGGGCGAAAAATACTTGGTCAGTTCCCATTTTCACGGTAGTCTTCTTTTGCTTTTTCTTTGAAGCCTGTACCAAGATTACCACAAGATAAAATCTACTGGACCGTTTTTATATGCAAATCGTGTTTTATGGTTTTGGAGAGACGATAGGGGCCTATTCACATCAGCGCATGTGCCGGCTAGCCCTGGGGACAAGTGCAAGGTATGTTGCATGTACACCTATAATGATAAATTGAAGTAACGCTGATGGAAAACAATCTCGAGCGATTACTACCTATGGTAAAAACTCAATTCTTCGCCAAAAGCTAGCAGGGGACGGGTAGCGTGGGGACACGCCGGGCCCACATAGCCTCTTTGGGTATAATTTCTAGATCACAGGTCCGACGTTCCTTCTTTTAGACATTGTCTTGGTATAGATTGCAGCTCTTATTTGTTCATGTCTCCTTGTTTGTCTCCACCAATCCCACTTTGCCCGTCCCCTGCTAGCTTTTGGCGAAAAAATCGACGATACAAGGGGGAGCATGAACGGACGAAAACACGAATTGCTCCATGTTTTCCTTGTACAGTGAAGATTTACGTCTAATCGCAAGATGATTAGTCCATGAGGGCGGCAGTGTCAATTCGTATTCTTGTCTCTTCGTGCTCCCCCCTTGTAGTGTAGGTCAAGAGCGATGAGCAGGGGTTAGGACCGAAGAGAACAAGATCCTAGACGCTCTTCATGAACAAATGAGAGTCCTCTAGTTTGATTTGCCCTACGTAAGATTGTAAAGCCTTCAATACATAGGCCTGGTCGTCCAATCAACCTACACTATATATGCCGTATACCATAGTAAATACCTTCAATTGTACTGCACACACTCTAGTAAGGCCAACTTCAGTTAAGGCCTGTTTCAGGGGAGTTGGTCAAGGCAGTCAAGATTGTCTTGTAGGGGATGATCTTGCTAGCTTCCTTCCGGGTACGGCCCGGCTCGGACCAACATTTCAAGCCTATTTAAGGGGAGGTAGTCAAGATTGTCTTGCGGGGGATGATCTTGCTAGCTTCCTTCCGGCACGGCCCGGCTCGGACCAACATTTCAAGCCTTTTTAAGGGGAGGTAGTCAAGATTGTCTTGCGGGGGATGATCTTGCTAGCTTCCTTCCGGCACGGCCCGGCTCGGACCAACAATTCAAGCCTTTTTCATCATTTACTAGTGAAATATAAACTATAAAAGTTATATTTTTATATACTATATAGTAAGAAAGTAAAAATACTTAAAGATAAGTAACTAGAGTTAATTTAATAAGATATAAAAGAGAACTTATAAATATATATATTATACTATACCTATATATAAGTACTCTAGTTATATATATTATAATTATTAATAAGTAGTTATATAATAAGACTATATAGATATTTTTTCTTTACTTATAATAGTTCTCTAGAAGAGTTAGAGGTTCTAGTTACTAGATACTTATTACTATACTAATTTCCTATTTAAAATTATAATATATAGGCCTAGTATATTATATATATATTATATATATTAAAGTAGAATAGGCTGCTAAGCTAGAAGGCTTAGTATAAATTAATATATCTATAGCTATACTTCTACTATTACTATACTTATTACTATATAACTTTATAAATATATAACTAAAGTTAGAGAGACTACTATAGTTAGAGCCTTTACTAGATAATAATAGTAGTAGGTAATAATTTTTTTTTTATAAGCTAGATAATATAAGTAGTAAAATATATACTAAGCTAGATAAGATAGAGAGTAATATAACTAAAGAATATAAAGATAATATTTAAAGACTTAACTACTATAAAAGCACTAGATAAGAAGGCCTAGTTAAATATATACTATACTAAAGTTAATAAGGTAATTAAAAATAGCTTTATTATCTTCTAGTAAACAAAGACTTTCTTTATCTATTTTAGAAATAGATTCTAGACTACCTGTCCTACAAGTATAGGTAGGAAAAGCAATAGTCCTAGTTGTATAAACACACGTTAATATATTTCGCTATACTTATTGCTGTCTACAAGGACTTTAGTGTACTATGTACTACTAGACACTTACATTTTAAGAATAATTAGAGTTAGAAAAGGGCACAGAAACTGGCTGATTACCGCCTGAACGACTGTGAGAGCTATATTGCCATGCGCTTGCCTAGTCATAACAACATAACAACATCGAGGACATGGTGGTAGGAGCACTTCTAATAAATAGGAAGCCTATAAGAAGCCATGGATCTATGAAGCTCCGATTCGTAGCGCACAGACTGACAATTGCAAATGTGGTAGCTGAGGTAACTAGATAGCACTAGAGCTGGACAAACGCATAGAGCTTCTATCTTGCATAGTTCTGTAGGAGAATCGGTGGTAATTGTGCAACTGTTGATGAAGAAGATGATGGAGACGGATAAGTAGGTCACGACTGTTCGCTTAACCCGTTGCTGCGACACCGGTACCTGGACCTGCGAAGCAACTAAAATAACAAAGGCCATGCCTAGAAGAAACCATTGATCTTTGATAAACTACAATAGAACTTTAGCAACGTTCCCACGAGTACTGGATTGACTAGGGCTCTGAGGAGGGTCTTGTGGAGGGTGTTGTACCTGGTGTTGTAGATGCTGGACTGCTTCTATGGGCTTGATCGAATCCCCAGATCCCTCTTCACTATTGTTCTTCTTGTTCATAGCTTCGTTTCTGGCGGGTGACATCTGGCCTTGATGCCTGGATGTTCTTTCTTGAAGTTCGCTCTGAAGATGCGCTGGTGGCATGAACACTCTCATGGGATAGTTTCATAATGGCTTTTGGTTCAATTTACAACAGAGACGTAGGAGAAGGGACAATAGAGGATACATACTATTGAATCATGGACAATTTGTTGCTTTACGCTTGTACTTAGATGCGTGATTTATTGTTTCGGGCTTGTACTCGGACCTATGCACGATTTGTTGCGTCAGATGAGTACTTGGACCTATGCATGCTTTAGAATACATAGAGACAGATTGGTAGTATGTAATCGCATAAGCAGTGTCGTTGCAGAAGCTCTGGATCAGTATTTGTATTGCTATCTGTTGTTGTGTTGTGATGCTGTGATATAGAAGCTCTCAGCTCAGAGGTGAGTGCACTTGCCTACCTAGCAGTGCCTACTCTATTAGAATATTATGTGGTCTTCGCCACGTGGTTACATAGTAGGATTTGCACGACTAAAGAAGCACGATTGCACTATAGGGTACCTGCTTGGGCAGATAATTTAAATTGACTCAAAAGGCACTGCTCTTGTTGTTTACTATCTTGAAGCTACGCTGATCGGAACAGATCTGACGAACTCATTAATCAAAACCTGTAGTAGCTTTTTCTAACATGCAAGTATTTACCAACTGCTTTGTAGACTAGAGGTGTGGCTTGCCAGGCGCTGCTAGCTGTACGAGTAATACTCCCCCCTTGTCTCTCTTAGGGTCCTTCCATTGCCCATAAAGCGAAACCTATTTACTGATCTATATTCGATATCAAAATCCTCCGTCCGAAAACTATCTACAATTTCTGTAGTGAGACCCATTAGATTAGCAGATACACTAAACTCTTTTCTTATTTATTTCACAAGAGTAGAAATATGATCTCTTGACATACCTGTAAACTGAAACCGGCTGCCACCATACATGGCGAGGACAGGGCCGTCTGATTTGTGGTTTTTGTACCAACTTCGGCACGACCCAGTCCAAACCATGCCCCTAAGGAATTCTTGCATATACGTGTTGTACTCATTAACAACTTCCCGTTTTACGCAAATAGATCTGTCGAACGTGTTAGCAGACTTTGCTTTATGCAATCGCTATACAAATGCGATCTAGGATATAGTACTTGATGTCCTCTGTTGCCATCTTGTGACACCACTTCGTTATCAACTTTGTAACACAGTATACGCTGTTCAGTAGGGAGCCTTGACCAACTTCTTGGGTGTAAGTGACGTCAGCTCCCTTAGCGAAGGGTGGTGATGCTCTTACCAGGACTGTTTGGGCCGATGAAGGTGAAGTAATTTGGCATATCAGCCACTGCAAGACCAAAATATGCATTTGGTGAGTCACCCCGCTCAAGATCCAGCCGATGTTCATTTCGGCCTTGCATGATCCAGGAGGGGCGGTAGCTGACCTCAAACCCGGTAGCGCAGACAATGATATCAAATTCTGTGTGCTCCTGGGTCGTTCGAATTCCAGATTCCGTGAATCGGGCTATAGGGCTGGAATTGACCGCCACGTTCCTCTCTTGCAGAGCCTCAAGATACCCATCGCCTGGAGTGGGGCGTCGGCATCCAAGCTCGTAGTTGGGAATCAGCTTGTTGCATAAGTCTTGATCATTCCCGAGCCGTTCTTTCATCATTGCGTATGCCTGTGCACGAACGTCTTTTTGAGCTGTCGAATTCTTGAAGAAGATTTTGAAAAAGTTGTCTTGACTATACATCATTCAGTTAGTATGACTTGGAGAGAAAGGTGTAATTTCATGCAGCTACTAGGGGGTATGCATCTACCTGTTTTCAATCTTCTTGCGAAACTGGAAGAGCGCGGCCGGATTTTCACGAAACTCATTCTTCTCTTCTTCGGTAAATGCATAATTGGTTCCATTTGGTGTGACGCCAGCAGAAAGGTTAGGGAATATCCATGTGGGAGTACGGATGTAGTTGGTCAACTGAGCCGCCGTCTTTTGCAGATGCGGGAGCACTTGGATAGCAGAAGAGCCGTTGCCAATGACAGCGACCTTCTTGCCTGTTACATCGATGGAGGGATCCCTGCAGCACTTTCATTAGATCCAGTAAGGTACAAGGGATGATAACAAAGGCAGAGTGACCCACCAATGCGCAGTGTGGACAAGATGCCCTTCGAAAGTATCGAGACCCTCAATATCTGGCCAACTCCATTTACTACTCAAATTAGCCTTACAAAGCCTCATATCAGTGTCTTGGTTCATACTTCAGAAAGCCTGATCCAGAGATTAAAATGTCACAATGGTCTTCTATATCTTCACCGTTCCGTCGGACCTTGAGACGCCACTTACCCGAAGGCTCGTCCCATGCTGCTTGGATCACCTTGGACTGGAGTTGGACATTTTCGGCCAGCCCATACTTATCTGATGTTCTCTTTACATACGCCCAGATCTCAGGGCCTGGAGCGTAAAATGTTGACCAGTCTGGGTTCGGCTCAAAAGGAAAAGTATATATGTGGGCTGGAACATCGCACTACGGTTTTATTCGTTAGTAGACTGATATCGACACATGAAGAAGAAGAAGAAGAAGAAGAAGAAGAAGAAGAAGAAGAAGAAGAAGTTGTAAGACCAACGCACTGCAACTCCAGGATACTTATTCTCCAGCCATGTCCCACCAATGTCTTCATTCTTGTCGTAAATGGTCAAATCGATGAAGCCGTTGAGAGAAGTGTTGTATTTGACTTCGTATGCTAGCATCAGGCCGGAAAAACCAGCACCAACACATACAATTCGTAGGCTTCGAGGTTTGTATGCAGGCTCTTGTGAAACTGGAACCCAACTGTCTGCCTTTAAAGAGATGTGGTTGACTTTAGGCTCTGTAGTAGACTCCATGGTGTGTTCGAGTGTTTGTAGTGTAACTTGGAATATACTTTCAGTAAACGCTACAAGACAGGGAGGAGAGCAGGACGTAATTAAGTTGTGTTTAATAGCCTAACTATATTGGATTTAGTAGTCAGCTGGTAGATGCATAACAGGAAGAATAAGGCCCACAGTACTACACGGTAGTACTACACTAGTATAGACGTGCAGAGCCAAGGCTTTAGTTATACTACTATTAACAAGATATCTATATACCTATATACTTTTATTTTAATAGTAGTAATAGTAGTAGTAGATAGCTAATAGTAAGTATATATAGAGATCTATTGTTAAAGAAGTATATAATATACCTTATAGGTAGGTTAGTTACTAAGTTAGTTACTTTTACTAAGTCTCTACTAAATTTTACCCTATTATAGCCTAAAAGAATCTACTCTAGTACTATATAGAATAGTATAGCCTAAAATAATATTTAGATACTACTTTTATATTTTATATAGTATCTCTAATTATACTTTCTATAGTATTTTTAAAATAGTTTATATACTTTTACTTATACTTACTTTTACTTATACTTACTTTTACTTATACTTACTTTTTTACTTTTCTTTATTACTATAAACTTTAAACTCTTTTAAAGTATTTCTTATAGACTATTCTTAACTATTAGTACTTTTTTTTTTTTTTTTTTTCTTATATAATTTTTAGTATATAGTAGCTTTATTAGTAGCTTAAGGCTTAGTAACTTTCTTTTATACTAATACTAGCTTCTATAATTATTACTACTTTATTTTAAACTTTTAAAAAAAACTTCTATAATAGAAGTTAGTAAACTATTAGTATAGTTTTAAATTTTTAGTCTTTATAAGTATTTACTATAAATTTAGTTTTTAAGTATTATTTAAAGTTTATTACTACTAGAGCTTATTATTAATAAGTAGTAGTATTATTTAAAGTTTATTACTACTAGAGCTTATTATTAATAAGTAGTAGTATTGTTTAAAGTTTATTACTACTAGAGCTTATTATTAATAAGTAGTAGTATTATTTAAAGTTTATTACTACTAGAGCTTATTATTAATAAGTAGTAGTATTGTTTAAAGTTTATTACTACTAGAGCTTATTATTAATAAGTAGTAGTATTATAAAAGTATATAATATTATATTAAAAGCTAGTCTAATTTAATAAATATAAGAAAGTCTAATCTAGTACTTTTAAATCTTTTTTAAATATTACTAAGAGTAATTATAGTATTATTAACTATTTTAAAGTATAGTAGAAACTCTATCTTTATATTATTATTAATTTAGTTAACTATAAGCTTTTTAGCTTAGTACTTATATATTTTTTCTAAGTTACTTATATATAAAGTAATAGTAAATAAAACTATTTAGTAATCTATATATATATTATAGTACTTATAGTAGTATACTAGATATTTATAAAGTAATTTATATAAACAGTAATACTATTTAGCTAAAAAGCTTATATATATAAAATATTATAGATATAATAACTCTTATACTTAGAAATATCTAGGCTTTACTATTATATTATATATTACTATATTATAGTAAAATAGGTACTACTATATCTAGTATATATATTAATTTTAGTACTTTACTTTCTACTAGAGCTATACTAGTACTTTTTTATATACTAAATTAATATATAAAGATATATACTAGACTATAGAGACTACTTTAGCTACTAGTAGATATTTTTAAGGGTATTATAATAAAGTATTCTTAAAATTAATTCCTTGCTATTTTGTTGTATTTCTACAGCCTTATTTTTGTAACGGCCGTACAGTCTCGGAGCGGGCGTTCGGTGCACGGACACGGTACCGGTACCGGGACGTCAGATCGGCACCGCACGTTGGCGGCACCGGTGTCTCCAAACCCCCCGCACCACCTCCGAAAGTAAGTTAACCAGACGTTGCTTGGGCACACGTAATCTCCGCGTATTATCTTCCCAATCCATCCCATGGATAATTCTCTAAGACATCGAATACCCCATATGCGGACGAGCGAAGTTTTTCGCGGAGCCCACAGGGATGTGATCTCAAGTTTGGCGAGATCAAAGTTAATTGAAGCTGAACAACATATGTGGGCAGTTACCAAATTGACTGCTAAATCCAACCCGCTACTTCACTTTCTTCAGCCACCTGATGGAAGGACATCGTATCCATTATTTGGTACATGCCGTTAATTAATGTAGGCGCATCACCAAAACTGGATACCCAGAATTGAAAGCTGCATAGTCACGGTCACGAGCCATCGCAAGACAACTTGGTAGAATACTCGGTAGACCAAACCTCCGTATTAATCTAGCGTGTCTTAAAATGCAGGAGAAGTGCGTTAGCAATGGCCCTCATCGGAGGCTAATATTCTGAGAGAAAAGTGCCCAGAGCGCGAAGCTGTCGCGGCACGGTGGCTGTAGCTCTATGCCAGGGTGGAGTTGTAGATCCACCAGGCCAGAATAAACATTCGACCTTTGGTTGTATGACAAACCCTGTCACCAACATGTACATGGAAAAAGAACCTTGCGGCCGTAAGTGTTGGGGTACGCGCTGCGCGCGAGGGACTGCCTATCCTATTCCCAGCACCACGTTTCTGCTTCTCCTTCGGCGTCACCCTCCGTGAAGCCTTGTACTTGCCTCTTTTGTACCCTTTGTCAGTGTCGCGGGCTTGTTTGCCACACTCCATTTGCGAGCCCCAGAATAGTCAAGAGCCCCACCTACTTTGTATTTTTCAACTCGCTCGTGATAGTCTTTGAAAACCACCACTCTTTGTTCTCTATGTTCACATGAAGTTTTACCTTATCAGGCTGTGGCAGCCTAACAGCCTTAGAAAGTGCATAGGGGGCACACCTAGCAACTAGCGCCGACCCACCGACCCGGCCAGACTGCCTTAAGCTGTCGCGGTTAGGCTAAACCTGCCTCAGCAGTCACTTGCTAGGGCTCCAGCTTCGACATAGGTAGTGCATAGTGTGACTTTGAGGGCTAGGTTGTGTCCTTGTCTTCGCTATTCACATACACGTTGAGCTCCTTCTTGCTTTTGCAAATCGACGAACTGTATACCAATCTTCACCATGAGATCTTACGAAAGTGATCCTATAGCAATATTGTGCAGGAGCTGTCATTTTCCTGGTGGTGCCACTTCCCCCGCCAAACTTTGGAAGCTCCTTGAGAGGCCTCGAGACATCGTGCAGGAAATTCCACTCATTCGTTTTAATACCAAAGCCTTCTACCACCCTGACCCCAGCACCACGGAGTTAGTTAAAAGCAAGCATATCTGGCATAGAACATGAGACCTGACTTATTGAGGAAAGAGTACGAACGTTAGGCATGCCTACCTTCTTGAAGACGATCCCCGAGCCTTTGATCGTGACTTTTTCTCCATAAACCCAAGAGAGGCCGAGGCCATGGACCCACAGCAACGCATGCTACTTGAGACAGTATATGAGGGCATCGAATCAATGGTCTACTCGTCACAACAGCTTCGGGGATCATCCACCGCAGTTTTTGTTGGATGCATGAGCTATGATCACGTCCTATATGTGGGACGCGGCCGCAGATGGATACACCAGAGGAGAGGGCTTCTGCGCAATTTTCGTCAAGACTCTCTCAGCCAGGCCATTGCTGACGGGGATCACATTGAAAGTATTATCCATAAGACTGGCGTAAATTCGGACGGTAGGACACTGGGTATTACAATGCCAAGCTCTGAATCGCAAACGCAACTTACATTAGACACATACGCCAAGTGTGGGCTCAACTTGGCCCATGACTCGGATCGCCCCCAGTACTTCGAGGAACGGTACAGGCACGCAAGCAGGTGACCGTAAGTGACCCATTTTATTGCCTGATGTTAACACACGACTAATACTAGCTTGTACCAGCGATTGAGGCTCAAGCCATCCAAAAAGTGCTTTCTTTTCTAAGGGGACCAATGGTAAACTCTTAGTTGGCAGCGTTAAGACAGTCATTGGTCACACCGAAGGGACTGCAGGAGTTGCCGGTGTGCTCAAGGCCTCGTTGGCCGTTCAGCATAGGCAGATTCCGGCAAACCTCCACTTCAAGAACCTTAACCCCGCGGTCCAGCCACACTATAAAAATCTAAAGATGTCAACTCAGAGCACTCCATGGCCTGTAATCCCGAAAGGAACTCCACGTCATGTTAGTGTAAACAGTTTTGGTTTCGGCGGCACCAATACTCACGCCATCATCGGGAGCTGGGATGGAACTAGCTCTCTAACGAGTGGCTCCGCGCAGACTTCCAGTACTCAGCACCCTGGACCTTTCGTCTTGTCTGCCTGCTCAGCCAAAGCTCTGGCAGCAAATGCTGACTCACTAGCCAAGCACCTCCGTACAAGTCCTGATACGGGTCTTACTCAACTTGCCTGTACTCTATTCAGAAAAAGAGAGTTCCCATTCCGAGCTACCTTTTCCGCCACATCGACAGAACAACTTGCTGCGAAGCTTGAGGCAGGCAAGGATGCCCTGAATAGGAGTCCTCGTACTGGAATGATTCCTGAGGAGGTATCATCACTCCGCTTGCAGTATTCCATACCTCGAGTCGAAGAAACAGTGTGGCGTCAAAGTACAGAAGGGTGGTAGGCGGTGTAAGTGGTACTCCAGTGTCTGGGGTTTACAAGGGCATCTTCGTTCTTTCGGTCGAGAAGATGGCTCTCTTCTTGAGGGCCAGTACTGGGTCGATAACATGACGCAGACGGTGCTCTTCGATGAGGCTCTCTCCAGAGTGTTTAATGAAGAAGAACAAGTCTTCTATCTTGCCCTCGAAGTCGGGCCAAAACTAACTCTCAAGGGACCGGCTATGGGATACTATCAACCTTCTGACAGACCACTCTCTTACTCAGGAGTTCTCAAACGAGGGGAAAACTCGGCTGAATCTTTTGCAGATGCTCTTGATCTTCTGTGGAAGGCTTCTCTATCGAAAAGACCACGGATTACCTTTGAAGGACTTCGCCGAGCCTTTCACAGCAGCACAATGCAGACGCTTTCCGTTTTGAAAGGCCTCCCATCCTACTCGTTCGACCATTCCAATCTTATTTGGAAGGAGTCGAGATCATCTCGTAATTTCCTCGCCCAGGACCGACCGCGCCACCAGCTTCTGGGTCATTCCATCACACATGGCGAGCATGGAAAGCGTGAGATGCACTGGAAACAGCTTCTCAGATTGAACGAGCTCCCATGGCTGGCTGGCTGTATAATCCAAGGCGAAGTTCTGTTTCCGGCTTCTGGCTACTTATCAATGGCATATGAAGCCGCCATTCACCTCGTCAATGACGAGATGTCACTGCGCCTTGTGGAAATGCACAATATTGAAATTTCACGGCCTCGGAGGCTTCAAGAGGACCCCTCGGGCATCGAGATTGTCTTCACCGGCCGCGTCACAGGCCAGTCTGACGATTGCATCACCGCTAAAATGGCCTGCTATAGTGGGGCCGTCAATTCGAATCAACGCCCAGGCATCTCTCAGCCCGGGCTCATAGCCAACTTCACCGGACATGTGCGTCTTTGGCTAGGTGAATCAGATAAAGATGTTTTACCTGTTCGAACAAAGTGATACCTTCCAATGGATGTTTTGGACATGAAGCAACATTACTCAAATCTTCTCAAGGAAGGATTCAACTATAGCGATGCTTTCCAAGCCAAGGGAATGCTCCGACGACTCACCCTGCTGAGGTCGCCATGTCTTTGCCTCCTGCCGATTCCACGATTGGCCCATGCATGCACCCCGCACCTGTTGACACCGCCTTTCAAGGACTGATAGCCGCCTTTTCGTTGTCAGGAGATGGCCAGCTCAGCGCTGTCTATCTAACCGACACGGATTGAGACTATCCGAATTAGCACGTCACCGCCCGATTCGCGTGCCTCTGTCTTTAAAGCCGCTACCACCGTGACCTCTGCGCACAGAGGCACATTCACAGGTGATGTGGATCTGTTTGATGCAGCAGGTGTGCACACGGAAGTGCAGATCCGTGGGGTCTAACTGACCGCAGTCAACCAATGCCGGGATCCTTGGCTCTATGCAGAAACAATATGTTTGAGGCACCCAGATGATGTAATAGAACCTGGGCTTGGGGCCAGCCTGTCGAGAGTAGAGCATGAACTTTACGAGCAGCTCCAACGCACTGCCTATTTCTGCCTGCGTCCGCTTGGCAAAAGAATTCTGCCTCAGGAGTTGTTACTCATAAGCAAGCTCCGCAAGCACATGGTGACTTGGGTTACTAATCATCTGTTGCCTCAGATAGATGCTGGCGAGCACCCAAACATTTCGCCCGGAATGGAAGGATGATACGCTTGAGATGGTAGAACAGCAGCGCGCCACCCAACCAGCCAACAACAATGACATGAACATCCTCTATGCTATGGGCAGCAAATTGTTCGATCTCGTCCGTGGAACCGCCGCACCCCTCTTATCGGTCACACAAAACGGTATGCTCGACCGGATGTACGTGGAGGGATTTGGTTACAGAGATGGTAACATTGATCTTGGTATCATGGTCAGACAGCTCGCCAACATGCATCCGAAGATGCAAATCCTTGAAGTAGGAGCTGGAGCGGGTGGTTCTACACGTACGGTTCTGGACTCCCTAGAGAATCAGTATGTGTCCTACACATTCACCGATCCATCTACCAGCTTCTTCGAGAACGCACGAGAGAAATTTGGTCAGCATATTGACAAGCATGTCTTTAAAATATTTAACGTCGAAAATGATCCAATGGCGCAGGGATTCGTAAAAGGCGCATACGACCTAGTGGTTTCGTCGATGTGTTTGCACACAACACAAAATTTGAATAAGACTCTGAGTCACTGCCGGAAGCTTCTCCGACCTGGTGGCCGCTATTGTTGCTTGAAGTTACTCGAGACTTCATACCTACACAGCTGGTTATGTCAACGCTTCCCGGGTGGTTTGTGGGTATAGTCGACGGACGGGTCTGGGCACCAACTGTTGGTGTTGAGCGATGGAACGAGCTACTGAAAGCTAACGGGTTCTCTGGAGTTGATGTCAGCGTCTACCCGGGCAAATTCGTTATCTGACAAACGTTCTAAGATGATAGCTGAGCCAGGTAGACTCTGGTTGGGTCCGAGCATCGCATGATATTCGAAACGCTCTGGGCAATGGCTTACGAGCATTGCGCCATTTCCTGAACGCTCAGGACACTTGTACAGTGGCAACTGAAGGGAAACTCCTTGGCTCGTCATTCTGTGAGGCTCGATACGAGTTGTATGTTTCCCGCTCGCAGGCGACCAGCGAGCTTTGCGCCGCCACTCTAAATCGATCGCGAATGTGCTAGGATGTCGAGCAAGTAATCCAATCAAGGAGCCAGGTACAACATCGCGGTCAACCCAGGCGAATATACTGCGATCGTCCGACACACGCATGATCTCCTCTTGTAGGCGAATGAAATCTCGCTCGCCTTCGCCATAGAGGAGCGGCATGTGTACGTTGCATATTCCAAGTAGACAGTACGCCAGGTCTTCCTTTCGAGTCGTCATGCAATGCGATGCCCATGACATGCGCTCGGCCATTGGCCACTCTTCCCGTCTGAAAGCGGTCAAGGGATCACCCTCTGGGTTATTGATGTGGCAGGCCTCACAAATGTGGTATCATAGGTACGGATCGCATTTATACCCAATTGTAGTCTCTAAATAATATTATATATTATACTATACTATATAGTACTAGAGTAGATAGTTTTAGGTTAAATTAAAGTAAGATTTAGTAAAAGCTTAGTAAAAGTTATTCTTTTACCTATTAAATCTTTTACCTATAGAGTATATTATTAACTTTTTCTAAATTATTATTAGTACTTAGTCTAATAAATAGACCTAAATAATAATTATATTATATTAGATTTAGTAAATAATTATACTATAGCCTCTATATATAAGATCTAAAATTTACTAGGTAGTTAAAAGTAAGAGTTTAAATAGAGATAATAGAAATTAGTTTAATAAGTTCTATATTTATATCTATAAGACTCTTATTAGAATATATAACTAACCTAGTATAGTTTAAGGCTTAAAACTTTATTATAGAACTTCTATAAGATTAAGTACTATAAAGTGTTATAGGTAGATAAATAGGTATATTATTAACTTAAGAGTTAAAGTTAAGAGTCTAATAATAAAAGAAATTAATTAAGATAAATAAATTATATCTATAGTCTTTATTATTACTTATAGCTATTATAGTAGTTTACTAGGTAACTATAATCCTCTCTCTAATAAGCTACTTATAAATATATTTATTTTTAAAAACTAACTAAAACTAGTATATAAGCTTTACTTAGTATAAGTTTAATATTTTAAATACTTTAAAAATATTTATAACTTTAGGTACTTATAATATATTTTATAGGTAAGTAGATTAATAAGTAAGTAGATTACTTTTACTAAGCCCCTACTAAACTACCTTTTCTATACTAATACCTCTTTAATAATACTAGTTAGATATATTAAAGAAATATTAAGTATAGCTTATACTTTAGACTCTTAAATAAGATATAAATCTTTCCTAATAAGATACTATAGCTATCTATAAAGTTCTATAATCTATACTAAGTAGATAATATATAAAATAACCTTTATATATAGATTCTATAGCTAACTTATAGAAGCTAGATAATAATAAAAAAAAAGTAATTATTAACTATATTCTTAAGCTAGCTATATAAGGATTTCTCCTTTAGCTCTTAGATATAGCTAATATAGCTAATTCTTTATATACTAAGTATAATCTAGGCTATATTAGCTTAAACTAGCCTAGTATATTTATTAAGTAGTACCTAGAGCTCTAAGTAAAGTTTAATTATAAATATAACTATAGGAGAGCCCTCTATAAAGACCTTAAGGTTATATAAAGCTAGTTTAGTCTTATAGCTAATATTAAAGCTAAGTATAGTATCTAGAATAATAATATATATAACTTTAATAAAATAAGCTTTATAATAGGCTAGATCTCCTAAGAAGTAGTTATTATAGCTTTAAAATAATAAGGATAGCTAAAGACTATCTAGCTAGAGAACTAGAAGTAGGTTATAGCTATAGTAGGTATTAATACTAAAGAATAGGCTATTTTAGACTTTATTATCTTTAAGGCCTACTACTACCTCTTTAACTAGTATAAAGAAAAGAATCTATCTTAAGACTAGGTTATTAAAGTCTTTAATAATAGCTAGACTACTAATAAGCTTAGTCTAGACTAGATAGAGTACTTTAATAGGTATATAAAGTAGTATACTATTAGTAGCTACTATTTACTTATTATTAATAGTTATAAGAGCTATAACCTTTTTAAATTCTAGTAATATTATAAAGATAATAAGATAATTACTTTTTATTTACTTTTTTACTTATTATACCTTATATAGCCTCTTAATAAAAGTTATTTTACTACTTTAAAGAAGGTATATAGGTACTAAGCTAAAATACTTATATATAATTAGATTAACTATATTATAAAGACTAAGTTCCTACTATACTTTATATATACCTATAATACTATAATTACTTCTAGTAATATCTAGAAAAAGTTCTAAAGTACTAGACTAGTCTTATTTAACCTAGAATAGGTTATAAGTAGCCTTAATATAAAGCTATATACTTTATTACTATAACTCCCTATTAATAAAGAGCTCTAGTAGTTATAAACTCTAACTAATACTCTAGAACTTAGGTTATAATTAATACTTATAAAGATAAGAATTTAAAGGTATATAGATAGCTTACTAACTTTTTTAGTTAAAGTATTTAAGAAAGTCTTAAAGGGGGTAGCTATTATTATATATAAGCTAGTATTAGTATTATAGAAAATTACTAAGCTTTAAGTAGCTAATAAGGCTACTATATAATATAAATTATATAAAAGAAAGTAACTTAAGGTAGAAAGAACCTTAATAGTTAAGAATAAGTAGTAATTAACTACTCTAAAGAAGTTTAGAGTATATAGTAATAAAAAGAAAGTAAAGAAGTAAGTATATACTAATAGAGCTAAGCTAACCTAAAGGTGCTATAGATAGTATAATAAGACTAGATATAATATATAAATATATATAAATAAGGTAGAAGAAGTATCTAAGTAATATTACAGCCTATTTTAGCTTATACAGCGCTAGTTTATAGTATTTTAGGCTGTAATAGGGTAGGTTTTAGTAGAGGCTTAGTAAAAGTAAGTAGCTTGCTTGGTAAGCGGCTTGCCTGTAGGGTACGTTATTTATTCTATAGTACTTTTTGCTATCTTAACTCTATTAGGCCTAATAGAGCGAGCCAAGTCGTGATCTTACCTATTAAGAGGCTGGCGTCGTTGGGGCTGTGGAAGCCCTTGTCACGGGTGCCGTGGGTAGCCCTCGTGTGCTGCAGGGGCCCAGGGCGGCTCTGGTGGGCTATTGGTTTCCACACAAAATTCTCCACCTATCGTGTAGCCGATTGAAATGCGTAGTGTAGGTACCCCGCGCTTTTGGACCTGACACGTGGAGACAACGCAGGAAGAGTTTCAGCCAGCTCGGAGCTACAGGGAAGAGCTGCAAGTCTTTCCGGAGTGAGTTGCAAGTCCGAAACGTTGACCACCAGTTCACCTACTCGTGCCTTCCGTGGAGAATGTCACCAGGTTAGCGTGCATACATTTGAACGGTCAATGGAATGCAGGGGCATCCCGCCTTCCCGGTTAAGACTCCAGTCCAGTGCCGTCATCGTAAAGAAGGTTTGTGGCGCCGCGGCTGACCCACTCGATACCCTGCATGCTTCAATAACCGACCTTTGCAAGTGACACATTACGCGCATAATGGCAATTTAAACCTGTTTTCCATATATAAACGCCACAAAAAATACTGTTCGTCAGCTTCATCGTTCGATTACGATTCCTCCTGCATACGTGGCGTCCACGAAATGCGCCCTGCTCGGGTAGTATGCGACCCGGTTCGCATGATCGCATTTGAGCTTGGGTAGAAGAGAGTATGTTACCCCCCAATTGCGGGGGCCATTAGTGTCACCTTCAGGCCCTGCTATCACTCCTTTGTTCATTGGCGTTGCACGCTTCTTCTGTATTTGCATCTTCTCAGAAAGCGCTCATCGAGCAAACACTACAGTATGACTGGTAGTAACAGCGTGGATGCTCTCTTCACTCGCGCTGGCGGTCTATATCCTCCTCCATCTGTTATCAGCTCCTGGCCTAGACCGAACCATGTAAACCCAGAAACGAGAGGTTGGGCGGTCCCAATCGTTTTGATGGTCTTTCTCACACTCACATTCATTGTTTATGCCGCGCGTATGTGGGCTCGCTTCATACATGCCAAGAACGCGGGACTGGACGACTTGTTGATATCGATGGCCATGATTTTTGTGGTGGGGTCGACAATAGCAGTTATACTTGGTAAAACTTGCTTCTTCGAGAACCCTGGTTGCTGATTCTGATCTTTTGTAGGCATTCGTACATATGGCTTTCAATGGCATGTCTGGGATCAGACTTCACAAACTTTGATCACTACTCGGCAGGTAAGTGTTCACGACCCGCAAGCTTGACAAAGCACTCACCAGCCTCAAGATCACTCTAGCTATTGAAATTCTTTACCTGGAATCCACAACATTGATAAAAGTTTCAATTCTCTGCTTCTACCGGCGCCTCACGGACGGTTCAATTTCGAAGGTCTTCCTGTACTGGGTGTGGGCAACCATGGCGTTCGTGGTTTGCTCTGCCATCATATTCACATTCCTTATCATATTTTCGTACACCCCCATTGAGGGATACTGGCACCTCTATCATGCTACATGGAGACTGCAGAATGAGTTAAGAAGTCTTAATGAAGCTGCCGTAGTTGTGTCTGTTACCGTCATTGGCACCTTGCAGGACCTACTTATCTGCGGTTTACCACTAATACTGGTATGGAACTTGCAAATTGAAAGGCGCCAAAAGGCTGCGTTGATATTTATATTTGGAGTGGGTTTGGTGTTAGTTGATTTCCGTTAGCTCAGTTGAATTGAAACACTGACTTGTGTTAGGACCTGCGTTTGTGGCATCGTGCGAACGTACTATGCAATCTACATCTACTATGGCACCTACGATATTACATGGTACGCCTTCTACGCATGGATCTGGACGGCGTTGGAAGCAGATCTTGGAGTCGTATGCGCATCTACTCCTGCACTCAAAGTCTTCTTCCGTCAATTCTTCAACCTTCCCACGGAATTATACCCTAGCTCTGGCCCTACTGGAAATTACAGGCCATGGAGCCGTTACGGAAAGTCACGTAAGGATGATACGAGCTGCAAAATAAATGAAGTACCCTTAGAATGTATTAGAATCAACAGTTGCTGCGATACCTCCATGGAACGTCAAAACGATACAAAGAGCCAAGCAAGTAATACAAGCACTAGTAACCTTACTGCGTTGCCTCTACACCGTTAATAGATAGATAAAGTAGTCTAGTAGCATTTATATATTTATAGTTAACTTAATTTATAAGAAAGACTTAAGGAAAACTAATAGATAGAGATAAACCTTACTATAGTATTATAAAATATTAGGCCTAGCTATTAAGGTTATAAACTAAGTAAAGCTTATAAATACTTCTAATAGTTAGTTCTTAGAGATAAGTACTAGTATAGAAGAGTTAGTATAGAAGCCTAGTAAAACACTATAATAACTATAGGTTAATAATAAGTAGTATAGAGTAGACTATCTAGCTTAAGAGTTAGTTAAGATCTAATAATAAGATTAATTAATAAGGTTAAATATAATACTATAAGAGTAGTATTCTTATTAACTATATATTAAAAAGTATTTTATATTTTTTATAATATTCTATAAAGTTCTATAAAAGGCTCTATAGTTTCTATAAGTAGTTTATAGTTTTTTATAGAATATATATATTATGCCTTATATTATCTTATACTCTTAGTATAGTCTATACTTATAAGATTATAGAATATTATATAACTTTCTAAGCCCTATATTACTAATTCTAGCTATAACTTTTATTATACTATACCTTCTTCTCTAAGATTATAATACTATCTTCTTTTTTTATAGTTTATATTTTTATAAACTAATAAATAGTTTTCTAAAGTACTTAAGTATAATATATAATAGAAACCTAAATTAATAGTATTAAATATCTTATTATAGTTGCCTATAAATACTATATAAAAAAGAACTTACTTTATAAAATATCTTTACTATATAAGAAGTATAGAAATTATAAATATAATAGAATAAAGAAGTTTAAGCCTATAGATTTACCTATTTCTAATTTTTCTAAAATTAATAATAAGATATTATACTTAGAAGAAATAGAAGATAAGGCTATTAAAGCTAAAAAAGCTATAATAGCTACTTTTTAGGCTACTTATACTAAATTAAATAGAGTATATAAATATAAGAAATTTCTAAAGTATTATAAATAGTAATAGTTTAATACTAGTACTTAGTTTATTAAGGATATAAAGTACTTAAAGTAATAAAAGCTATTACTTAATAATATTACTATACTTAAGAATAGATTAATACCTAGCTTACTTATACTAGACTAGGTAATATATTCTTTACTTTTAGACTCTAATACTACTAATAATAGTATAATAGCTAGTAGTAGTTTATAAGGTTTATAAATAGTTTCTATATATTCTCTAAGTTAAAGTATTCTATTCTAGATAAGTAGACTAACTATTTCTATAGTTAATTTAAAGGTATAGAATTATTAAAGACTAGAGCTATAGAATTAGTATAAATATCTTATTATAGTATATAGTTAGTTTCTCTACTAACTATAGTTAGTTTATAATAATATATTTTATCTACTTTAAACTTAGATATATATTTTATAATAGTAATCTATACTATCTATATAAGTTATAGTAGTATTAGCTATATAGTAAATAGAGTTAGAGTTTTATATTTATAGTTAGAGTTATACTAGTATATAGATAATACCTATACTATATTAATAATATAGAACCTAAATACTATAAATACTAATCTAAGAAGGCTACTTATTAACTATAAAATATAAAATATAAAATAACTTATAAAAGTATACTATATACCTATAAAAGGCTTATAAAGCTTAATTAAGGTAAGCTAGTATATTATATAGGTAGCTATAGAGCTCTTTCTAGTTCTTTAGAAAGGTATAGGCTTAGCACTATAGTTATTACTATTTTTACTATTTTCTAGCTTACTATCTTTAATCTTCTCTACCTATATTATAGATACTAGTATATTTACTTTAATTAATAGTATTACTTTTTTACTAATAGAGCTACTAGAGATACTCTCTAAGCCTAGCTAAGTATTTAAAGCTATACTTACTTTATAAGCTACTAGATTTACCTTAGTAACTAACTTAAGCTAGATATACTAGAAGTAGATATAGAGATTACTTTCTACCTATAAGTTTATAATAATATTATATAGTATTAGGTAGAGTATACTCTAGCCTAGCTACCTAGCTACTTTATACTATTAAAGTACCTAGTATAGCTACTACTTAAATTACTACTACTACTAAGGCCTTAATATAGTAGTAATAGATAGTAGTAGAGTATCTATAGCCTTTAAACTAATCTTACCTCTACTATCTTAGTTTTTAGTATTCTTACTATAGGTAAGGTCTTACTTTTTAATCTAGTCTATTCTTTTAGTATAGGCCTTACTAAAAAATACTATAGCCTAGTAGTACTTAATATAAATTATATCTAGCTTTTACTTATAGTAATTATATAGGCTCTAGGCTAAGGTAAGCATACTATTTAGTATAGTTAAGATACTATTCTTCTATAATAGTAACTAGTAGCTATATAAGAAAGTAGATAGGTAATTCTCTATAGACTCTTATATAAAAGGCAAGCCTTATATATACTAGCTTTATAAAAAGGTAGCTATAAAGGCCTAGAAAGTAGTATTACTAATAGAGTAGGCTTTATCTAGTATACTAGAGGCTATTAAGTAAGATACTATAGTACTACTATATAAATTATTATTATTATTAACTAGCTACTTAAAAATCTATAAGATAAATAGCTTATCTAAGTATAAGATAGAGGTATAGGTACTATATTCTCTATAAGATACTAACTCTAGCAGTAAGACTAGGCTAAGATCTAGCTTCTTTTATACTTATATAAGCTTTAGCCTTTTAGTATACTTTCTTTTTATATAGTAGTTTTTATTAGAAATACTTATAATATAACTATCTTTTTAACTAACTTATCTAGAAGTAGGCTTCTAAGTCCTTAGGTTACTTAGGCTTATTTACTTTATCTACTACTTTTAACTATAGTATTAATAAGCTAAAAGACTTAGTAGCTTATTAAAAATACTTTAATAAGTATATAAAAGTAAATATAGTAGTATACTTTATTAACTATAGTAAGGAGTTATAGAGCTACTATACTAAAGAAAGTTCTTTTTAAAAGCTATTACTTAGATAGCTAGTAAGATCTTATATAGTAGAGACTAGCTAGGCCTAAGTATTAGTAGGTAGTATATTCTTAGTAAGTATCTTTTTTAATAGCTTAATACTTATAGTATAAGAAAACTACTATTTTTCTTTCTTTTTCTAGTCTTAGTAAGATTTAGTAAGGTCCCTTTCTTTACTATTTTTATAGTCTTTTTCTCTACTAATACTAGAGTAGAATAGAATTTTTAAACAGGCTAAATAGTATAGAATTATATAAGGATTTTAAATCTAGCCTTAGATCTAAAATCTAAGCTCTTGTTATTATAATATAGGCCTATAAAGTTAGTAATATTTTTAATATTCCTAGTACTAAGGAGAGAGACCCTAACTTTAAGTACTCTAGTTCTCTAAGTTAGGTATCTACTTCTAACTTTATATAATATATATATACTATAAAATTTTAATATATTTACTTTATATTACTAGAAATATATAGACTATACTAGTAGAAACTACTATTTTTTAATTATTAATAATAAAATAATAGTATTTACTTTTTATTTTTAAAAGTTAGATAGTAACTTTATTTAAGTAAAATTTTTTTTATTAATATAAGTATACTATATCTTTAAACTATACTAATAGGTTAGAGTTAAGTTACCTTTAAAGGTAAAAATAGTAGTTACCTCTAGAGGTAAAGAATAGAAGCTACCTCTAGAGGTAAAGAATAAAAGCTACCTCTAGAAGTAAAGATAGAAGCTACTTCTAGAAGTAAAGAATAGCTATACTAATAAGTCTAGATATTACCTATAGCTTACCTCTAGAGGTAAAGAGTAGCTAGCTAGAGCTAATAAGTTTAGGTACTACTTACCTCTAAAAGTAAAGAGCACTATACTAGAATTTATAAACTCTTAACCTACTTATAACTAGCTTAGTAACTTATATCTTCTCTAATAAATATAATATTATCTTTAAAAGTACTACTCTTTCTATATCCTCTAATACTAATATAGCTAAAGCTATAATAAAGTATAAAAGTATAGATAATATTTTAATAAAAATAGAGAAAAGATAATATATAGCTATTAAGGAGATTAAAGAGGTAAACTCTATCTATAACTAAGCTATACTATACCTACTAGTAATAGCTAGATTTCTAATTAATATACTAACACTTATAGCACAAGAAAACTGCTGTTTTTCTTTCTTTTCCTAGTCTTAGCAAGATTTAGTAAGGTCTCTTTCTTTGCTATTTTTACAGTCTCTTTCTTTACTAATACTAGAGTAGGATAGAATTTTTAAATAGGCTAAATAGTGTAGAATTATATAAGGATTTTAGATCTAGCCTTAGATCTAAAATCTAAGCTCTTGTTGCTATAATGCAGGCCTATAAAGTTAGTAATATTTTTAATATTTCTAGCACTAAGAGGAGAGCTACTAAACTTACTAACTTTAGTATACCTTTAGCTATAGACTATTATATATATATATAAACCTACTATAAGTAATATTGTGCAGAATTGTATAGAGATTCTAAATCTAGTCTTAGACCTAAAATCTAAGCTCTTATTATTATAATACACGCCTATAAAGTTAGTAGTATTTTAATATTTCTAGTGCTAAGGAGAGAGCTACTAAACTTACTAACTTTAGTATACTCTCTTTCTCTATATAATATATATATATACAAACTTACTATAAGTAATATTGTGCAGAATTACACAGAGATTCTAAATCTAGCCTTAGATCTAAAATCTAAGCTCTTATTGTTATAATATAGGCCTATAAAGTTAGTAGTATTTTAATATTTCTAGTACTAAGAAGAGAGACTCTAACTTTAAGTACTCTAGTTCTCTAAGTTAGGTATCTACTTCTAACTTTATATAATATATATATACTATAAAATTTTAATATATTTACTTAATATTACTAGAAATATATAGACTATACTAGTAGAAACTACTATTTTTTAATTATTAATAATAAAATAATAGTATTTACTTTTTATTTTTAAAAGTTAGATAGTAACTTTATTTAAGTAAAATTTTTTTTATTAATATAAGTATACTATATCTCTAAACTATACTAATAGGTTAGAGTTAAGTTACCTCTAAGAGTAAAAATAGTAGTTACTTCTAAAGGTAAAGAATACTATATCTTTAAACTATACTAATAGGTTAGAGTTAGGTTACCTCTAGAAGTAAAAATAGTAGTTACCTCTAGAAGTAAAGAATAGAAGCTACTTCTAGAGGTAAAAATAGGAGCTACCTCTAGAAGTAAAAAATAGCTATACTAATAAGTCTAGGTATTACCTATAGCTTGCCCTTAAGGGTAAAGAATAGCTAGCTAGAGCTAATAAGTTTAGGTACTACTTGCCTCTAGAGGTAAAGAAGACTATACTAGAATTTATAAACTTTTAACTTACTTATAACTAGCTTAGTAACTTATATCTTCTCTAATAAATAAAATATTATTTTTAAAGGTACTACTCTTTCTATATTCTCTAATACTAATATAGCTAAAGCTATAATAAAGTATAAAAGTATAGATATCTTAATAAAAATAAAGAAAAGATAATATATAGCTATTAAGAAGATTAAGGAGGTAGACTCTATCTATAACTAAGCTATACTATACCTACTAGTAATAGCTAAATTTCTAATTAATATACTTACCTTAGAATAGAGTATTAGTATTAATAGACTTATAGATAAAGTATATAAATATTACCTATACTAGATTTTTAATAAGGTAGGTATTCTTTAGTAAGATATAAGCTACTAATTATAGATTACTTACTCTAAGATAGAAGTATAGTAGATACTAGATTATCTAGAAAAAGAAAAATAGGCTTAGATTACTACTAGTATAGCTAAGAGTATAAAAGAAAGAAACTTAAAGTAGCTATTATTTAAAAAAAAAATAACTATTATTAGAGTAAAGGTAGAGCTTATTACTAGCTACTATTATATTAAAGTATTTAAAGAGTATCTATAACTTACTAGTTACTAAAGGAGGAATAGTAGTAGGTATATAGTATTTATAATAATAGTTTTATCCTCTATATATAGTAGCTAAGCTAGCAAGCTAACTTAAAAGATAGATATACTTTCTATATACTTATATATCTAGCTTTATACTAATTAAGAAGATATTATTCTTTCTAATAGCTATAGCTAGATATAGATAGAGCTAGTAACCCTATTATCTAATAATAGCTTACTATTTTAAAGTTTAAATAAGTTAGTTAAGTAGAAGATACTAGAGTAACTAAGGCTTAGTAGTAGAGTAAAATTTTTAGTCTAATAGCTAGCTATACTATAGAAGAATCTTAGCTAGAGACTAATAATTACTTAATAGTACTATACCTTAATTAGGTAGGTAACCTTTAATATCTCTATATTTAAGTAGATAGTAAGCTATAAGATAGATAATATAAGTATAATATATATTTAGATATAATCTATACTAAGTAATAACCTAGTATTAGTTTTTAATAATAAATAAGGTAACTAAAATTATATTAGATTTCTAAGGCTAGTATAGACTAGATATTTAGCTAGCTAACTAGAATAAGCTAGCTAGCCTACTATATATATAAACTATATATAAGGTATAGAGATTATTCTATTCTAGTTTTAAGCCTAACTAATATAATACTAATATTTAGGTCTAAATATTATTAAAATAAGTATAGTATTAGAGTTATATAACTAAATTAGGCCTACTATAAGGGGCAAATATTTATATCTTTAACCCCTAATTATACCCCTAAACTATACTACTTATAGTATATATTCTATATAAAACTTACTAAAAACTATCTATTCTATTATTCTATAGCTTCTTTTTCTATATTTCTAGGCTTATAATACTATACTTAACTTAGAGTGTTAGTTTAAAGGTTTAGAGTTAATTAGGGGTCTAAAGTTTACTTACTAGTATAGAGTTCTACTAGAATATATAGCTATATATAATATTAATAGCAGCACAGCACTATAAGTAACTATATATAAGTAAGATTATAATTAATAATATATAAGAGTACTTTTTCTATCTATAGAGCTATTAGGTGCTAGTCTGCAAGGAGTATACTACTAGAATATAAAATATTAATATATATCTATATAACTAGTATAGTATAGTAAATAATAAGAGAAAGTCTATTATAGAATACTACTAGAAATAGTAGATTACTATACTATAAGATATTAAGCTACCTACACTATTAGGGCTGCTAATTAAGAAGCTAGGTAAGCTATTAAATATCTATTAATATAGAATTACTAGTAACTATAGCTTCTATACTAACGTAAACCACCACCGAGAGCGACAACCCACCGAGAGCGACAAAATCTCTTGGCACGACTAACACTAGTTATGAATTATCAGATTCATCGCTATCAAACAAGGATCCTATGAACCTTGTGCTCGCATCTGATTCAGAAGTGTCTTCTGAATCCTTTTTGCACGTACGAGCGTTGTGCCCAGTCCCTCCACAGTTCCCACAGCGCCGTAGAGCTGGTTGTGCTATTTCTTGATCACCACCACCTCGAGTCCTTTTGGACGACAAAGCCACCACAGACGCCTCAGCAGCTACCTGCGCTGACCCTACTCCATACTCCAATGTACCCCCATGCTGAATCTGCTTCCTTTTGCGCCCTTTCCGCTTGGTCATCACTGCCAATTGCTCTTCAAGCTCAGTATTGCGGGCAGCAAGAAGCGCATTTTGATGCAGCATTAGTTCAGCTCCCTTTACAAGCTGTGAGAAGCCAGCTTGGGCAGCAACTGGTGACCGAGTAAAAGACTCGCTCACAAGCTTTGACTGAGACCCAAATTCATGCGTATTGCTTGGAGTCTTCGACTGCCACGGGGTTGTTGGTAGTGGGGGTTGAGGCGGGGTACGCAACCGTGTCTCCAGGCGATCCAACACTACCTGCGCGTTGACAGGGACTAGTCCTGATGCCTCAAAGGCCTTTCGACAATTAGCCTGTGTGAATACGTCAAAAAACGCGTCCTTGAAGGCAGGTAGGAAGCCTTCCTTGTTGATGTGGAAGACGCGTCGGCGTGCCAAGTCTCGGACGCGTTGGGAGTACTTCCGCTTCAATGGCGAGAAGCAGACCACATCAAGTGGCTGGAGGATGTGTGATGAATGGGGAGGCATACAGAGCGTAAGGATCTTGTTCTCCAAGCAATAGTCCTTGAACTCCTGGTTAAGGTGGCTCTCGTGACCGTCCAAAATGAGCAGCCGGTATACCCCCACCTGACGCGCTGTTGTATGCGTGTCAAAGTGCTTCAACCACTCCAGGCCAAGCGCGTTGTTTGTCCATCCGTTCTCTGAGACAGAGAGCTTCCAATTACGCGGTATATCTGCCTCCTCGTACCATGCAGAGATGTGGACACGCCCTTTGTAGATGATAAATGGCGGGGTTGCGTGGCCAGCAGCGCAGATACTCTGGATGACTGTAACCCACTCGCGATCTCCTGGCTGAACGAGCTCTGGTCGAGTACGTCTATCAGAGCCTGTGACGACCTTCATGGACCCAATGACGCCCATCTGGAAGCCAGTCTCGTCAAAGTTGTGCACGTCGTCGTCATGGACGCCGTACTTGGCTTTGGTATCCTCTACCAACTTGAACCACGCGCCAATGACCTCAGGATCTTCCTGCATTATCCTCTGCCTATCCTTTGCTCGATTGAACGCCATCTTGAGCCTATCTGAGCGCGTCACAAAGCGCGCAGCCCAGTGCTTGCCAACTGGCTTTCCATCACGCACACCCAACAGTTTATCAGCCATATCTGCCACCTCACACAGCCGGGGCGCAAAGCCTCGCGCGTCAAGGTCAAGTATGTATTGGATAATCGTCTCTTCCTCTATTGCAGTAAGCTTGAGGCAGTTCACGCGTGTTTCGAGTCGAAATGGTATTCCCTTGGCACGTTTAGATAGGGTATGATGATTAACGTTGAATGCTGCAGCAGCGCGTCGCAGGCTTGGAAATTCATCTGAACGATAGGCTAGAAGGGCAAGCTGGACCCTACCTTCGTCTTGTTGATATTGCGCGTTGTGTTGTTGAGACATGTTAGGATGAAAGGAGGAGGAGTGGTCTTGGCAGATTTTGTCGCTCTCGGTGGGTTGTCGCTCTCGGTGGTGGTTTACGTTATAAATAAGATTAGAATATAAAAGTACTATAATAGTATATATTAGATAGCTTAGAGTAGTAAGGATACTATACTCTATAAAAAGGTTAAGGTATAGATATTCTTCTAAGCTAGTAGGCTCTAGTAATACTTTATTATTAAGGTAGTAGGCTGTAATTATATACTATCTAGCCTCTATAAGATAATAGATGTTATAAAGGAGTAGCTAGTAGAATAAAAGCTAATAAGGTATATATATAAAGAGAAGGTATAGGTTATAGATACTTAAGTTATAAAGATAAATAAAACTTGCTAGTTTAAGTAGATAGGCTAGCTAGAATACTTTATAGACTATAATCTAATATATCTTATATATTAGACCTAGCTACCTAATTAAAGTAAAGAAAAGCTATAGTAGGTAGTAAAGCTAATAGAGCTGCTAGTAGAAAGAAGTATTAAGAGGCTATTAATACTTATATAAAAGATAAGGTAGTAGTTAAAGAGTATAAAGTAATAAGAAATTTATTAGTAGCCTATAGCTTAACTATAGGACCTAGAAAGTTAGGCCTACTATACTAGCTATATAGTTAAGTTTATCTACTATACTCTATACTTTATAGCTAATATAGAAGTAAAGCTATTAGTATAAAAAGGTAGTAATAAGAGTAGTAAAGAAGAAAAAGAGAATAACTTTAACTCTAATACTAATAATAATAATAACTTCTTTAATACTAATAGTAGCTAGCCTATAAATAATCTAAGCAGTAGCTAAAGAGAAAAGAACTTAATAAAAGATATATAACGTACCTCACGGGCGAGCCGGTCACCCGAGCGAGCCGGTCACTTTTGCCAAGACCACACCAAACTTCACTCTACCTGCAATGTCTCAACGCAGTAACGCAACAAGGCCCTTAAACGAAGCAGATATACAGCTTGCCCTCCAGGCTATTAAACAAGACGCGACACTGTCTCAGCGACGCGCTGCAGCTATCTACAAAGTCTCTCAAAGCACGCTTAGTGATCGACTTGCTGGAACCTCCCCACGACGCGATTGCAAGCCCAACTCAATGAAGCTGAAAAGCACTGAAGAGGAGGTGATTGTCCAGCATGTATTAAAGCTGGACGCGCGAGGATACTCGCCCCGGCTTGCTGATGTGGAGGATATGGCTAATTCTCTCCTTGCTGAGCGCCACCAGCCCCCTGTTGGCAAGAACTGGGCTAGCACCTTTGTTAAGCGTCGGCCAGAGCTGAAAGTCAAGTTCAATCGGAAGTACGACTACAAGCGAGCCCTCTGTGAGGATCCCGGGGTGATTCAGGGCTGGTTCCGCCTTGTAGAGAATACCAAAGCTAAGTATGGTATTCTGGATGACGACACCTACAACTTCGATGAGTCTGGGTTTATGATGGGCGTTATATCCACAGGAGCTGTTGTCACAGGCTCTGAGCGTCGAGGAAGGCCAAAGACAGTGCAGCAGGGCGACCGAGAGTGGACTAGTATCATCCAGGGCATCAATGCAAAGGGGTGGGCCATCCCACCCTTTATCATCTTCTCTGGCAAGCACCACCTCTCTGCCTGGTACAAAGAGCCTAGTATACCTAACAACTGGGTTCTTAATGTCTCTAACAACGGCTGGACAAACAATGAGCTTGGAGTTAAGTGGTTAAAGCACTTTGATGAGCACACCAAGGCGCGCACTGTTGGCAGCTATCGGCTGCTTGTTCTGGACGGCCATGAGAGCCACAACTCGGTTGATTTCCACCAGTACTGTGAGGAACACAAGATTATCACTCTGTGTATGCCTCCACACTCGTCGCACCTGCTGCAGCCGCTTGATGTGGGATGTTTTGCCTCTCTGAAGAAGGCATATGGCCGCCAAGCTGAGCAGCTAATGCGGAGCAAGATTACTCGCATCACTAAACTTGAGTTCTTGCCGTGCTTTAAAGCAGCTTTTGACGCCTCAATCACTAAGAGCAACATACAGGGAGGATTCAGAGGTGCTGGCCTGGTCCCACTTGACCCAGAGGCTGTGATATCAAAGCTCGAAGTGCGGTTGTGTACTCCACCACTACCTACTGTGGATGAGAGTACGTGGGAGTCTAGAACACCAAGCAACACCCTAGAATTTGGGTCACAATCGAAGCTGATTCGAGAAAGGATTCAGAGACACGCTGACAGCTCGCCAACTTCAATGGTTAATGCCCTTAATCAGCTCACCAAAGGCGCAGAGATGATAGCGCATTCACTAGTTTTGGTGCGCAACCAAGTTGCAGACCTTGAAGCAGCTAATGAGGCCGCTACACGCCGTAAATCACACAAAAGAAAGCGAATCCAGCGTGAAGGGACACTAACGTTTAGTGAAGGATTGCGGCTAACTACTCTAAAGGAGTTTAACGCTCGCAGCGATGGAAAGAAGGCAAAGAAGAGAGCGCGTGTTGAACCTGGCACTCAGCCTTTAAGACGCTGTGGCACGTGTGGTGAGGCAGGGCACAACGCGCGAACATGCAATAATGATGCGCAAAGTACTGTAGATTAGTTTAATACACTTTAGCCTACAGTACATTCTAGTTGTACACTGTAGTGTTGCAAAGTAGTTGCAGTGTTGGTGTGGTCTTGGCAAAAGTGACCGGCTCGCTCGGGTGACCGGCTCGCCCGTGAGGTACGTTATCTTTTCTTTCTAGAGCTTAATCTTATAATTCTAGAGTTTATACTATAGTAATGCCTTTATAGTCTTCTTATTATAAAAGAGTTCTTTATAACTCTTATATTTATCTAGAATATTAGAAGGTATACTATTCTTCTTCTTAACTATTACTTTATAACTAGTAAAGTATTCTATGTCTATATAGTTAACTACTCTATCTTAGCATATTTTATATATTAAAGAGATATTATTAATTTTCTTCTTATCTACTAGTTATATTATAAACTATATAGGCTATAATATAGTAGTACTATATCTATATTAGCTTAATAAAAGCTGTTAATTTTTCTAATTAATATCTAGATTATACTTTTTTAACTATAGAAGTCCTAATATAATATTATAAGTAGCTATCCTAAAAGTATCTAGAGTTATTTCCTTATAGTATCTATAGATCTAGAGGGGTACTATAGTTACTTTATATATAATCTTAAATTTCTCTAGTATTAGTTCTCTATTAGCTACTTTAAGTAGATAAGGTATTATTTTCTAAGTAGGGTATAGTCTAGCTAGCTATACTATTTATAAAGAGATATAATTAGATTATACTCTAGAGTCTAAGAGTACCTTTATCTATCTTCTATTTATCTTAATAGGTAATTTAATTAGTTAGTAATTAATTTTAATACTATTAATAGATTAATCTCTAGTACCTACTAGTGCTGCCTTAAAAAAGAATTCTCTTATCTAAAGCTATTACTTTACTTTTTTTCTTTATAGGTCTTATAGTAGGGATTAAGGCAAGTCTGCTAATACTAATTAAAGTATTACTTATTTACTACTAGTCTTTATTATCTATACTTAGACTTATTTTAACTAGAAAAGTATTTATTATTATATTTATCTATTAGGTGTAGTATATAGTAGTCCTCTTTATAATTTTCCTATTATAGTTTATATAAATATCTCTTTAGAAACTATTCTAAATTAAGTTTCTTTAAATAATATATCTAGTAACTATTATAGTAGCATACTGTCTATAACAGTGCTCTATAGTATAGGTTTCTAGAGTCTAGGCTATAATTAAGTTTTAGGTAATTATAGTCCTAGTTCTAGTATACTTCTAGCTAACATTACTATTAGTATTCCTTATATAACTTTTTATACTAATTTCCTTTATTATCTACCTTAATAGAGAGGATAATTAGGTCTTAATATAACTTAGTATAGGCTTTATTATTAGCTTTCTTAACTTTATATTACTTATATTCCTAATAGTATATATTATATTATACCTTTTATTATATAGTAGTAGAGTATACTATTATTAAGGTTATAAAGTAAGTAAAGCTTATAAATACTTCTAAGGTTAGTTCTCTAGAATAAGTACTAGTATAGAAGGGGTTAGTATAGATACCTAGTAAAATACTATAATAACTATAGGGTTAATAATAAGTAGTATAGATAGTTAATCTATCTAGCTTAAGAGTTAGGTTAAGTTCTAATAATAAAGTTAATTAATAAGGTTAAATATAATACTATAAGAGTAGTGTTTTTAATTACTATATACTAAGGAGTGTCCTATATTTCTTATAATATCTTATAAAGTTTTATAGAAGGCCCTATAGTTTCTATAAGTAGTTTATAGTTTCTATAGAATATATATATAGTGTCTTATACTGTCTTATACTCTTAGTATAGTTTATTTCTATAGGATTATAGGATATTATATAGTCTACTTAGCCCTATACTGTTAATTTATAACTATAACTTTATTATACTATGCCTCTTCCTCTAAGATTATAACACTATTCTCTTCCTTTATAGTTTATATCCTTATAAACTAATAAATAGTTTCCTAAAGTACCTAAGCTTAATATATAATAGAAACCTAAATTAATAATATTAGATATCTTACTATAGTTACCTATAAGTACTATATAAAGAAGAACTTACCTTATAAGATATCTTTATTATATAAGAAGTATAGGAATTATAAATATAATAGAATAAAGAAGTGTAAGCCTATAGATTTGCCTATTTCTAACTTCTCTAAAATTAATAATAAGATATTATATCTAGAAGAAATAGAAGATAAGGCTGCTAAAGCTAAGGAAGCTATAATAGCTACCTTATAGGCTGCTTATACTAAATTAAACTAAGTGCACAAATAAAAGAAATTCTTAAAGTATTATAAATAGTAATAGTTTAATATAAGTGCTTAGTTTATTAAGGATATAGAGCACCTAGAGTAATAAAAGTTATTACTTAATAATATTACTATACTTAAGAATAGGTTAATACCTAGCTTACTTATACTAGACTAGGTAATATATTCTCTACCTCTAGACCCTAATACTACTAATACTAGTATAATAGCTAGTAGTAGTTTATAAGGTTTATTAATAGTTTCTATATATTTTCTAAGTTAGAGTATCTTAACTACTTAACTAGGTATTTGTCCTTATATTCTTTCTTTTAATATTATATTATTTTTTTAACTTCCTGCTTAGTCTCTTTCTTAACCTAGTAGTAGAAGTCTTTCTAGATTAGTATATTAGAGTCTGCTAGTTCTAATAGTAATATATAGAATATAAAGTATATTCTAGTATTCTATAGTAGTTTAAGTTAATAGTTTATAGGGCTAATTTACCTAGAAATAAAAAATAGTCTAATCTTAATATAATCTAGTTTTTTTATTAGTCTTCTTATTTATAAGTTTTTTATAAGGAGATAGACTTTATCCCCCTTTTTTAGCTAAAGTGCTATTTTTCTTTTCTAATTAATATAAGAGATTGCTTATTATTAAGCTTTATTAATATTTTTAAGTAATTTTTAGTATACTTCCTTTAGTCTATATACTAAAGTTATTACTAAATCTATTTAGATATTACTATTAAGGGATCTTATAAAGAGATTTAGATATCTTTTATAATTTATAAAGAATAGTATTGTGCCTGTTGCTTCTAATAATTTATTATTATATATAATTTATACTATAGATAATAGTAAAACCTAGTTGTCTTACTTCTAGTTACTGTATATCCTTAAGTATATTTCTATAGTTTAATTTATTCTTTCTATTTATCTATCTATTTGCAGATAATATATAGTTAATAGCTTTTTCTTAGTACTAATAGCTGCTATAAGTATAGTCTAATAGTTTAATATAAAGAGCTTATCTCTATTACTAATAATTAATTCTAGTATACTATAGTAATAGATAATTCTATCTAGGAACACTTATATAAGCTGCTCTATAGTATAACTATATTAAAATAGTATTATTTCTACTGCTTTAGTAAACCTATCTACTATAATAAAGATTAAGTTATAGGTATATCCTATAATAGAGTCCTTAAAGATTAGTAGTTATATAATAAAATCTATTATAATATTTATCTATAGTGCTGTTAGTAGCTCTATTACTTATATCTCTCTATACTTTATATATATACTATATTTATTCTATTAGTAATTAATATAGTTCTTAATAAACTTAGTAACCTTATCCTTTATATAGCTAAACTTATAGTATTGTCTAATAAGTTTTATTATTTATATTATACTAGAGTGTCTATAAAGCAGGTTATTATAATAATAGCTTATAATTTTATTTTCTAATTTCTCTAGTACCTTTATAGGTATGCACTATTCCTACTAAACTTATATTATATTATTAAGCTACTAAGATAGTTCTAGTAACCTATTTTTATTAATTCTAAGTATAGTAAACTAGTTAATAGTTTTTTCTCTAGCTAGATTATATTATCTACTAAGTGCATTAGCTCTACTATTATCTTTTCCTAGTATATATAGTATCTTAAACTTGTTCTGTCCTAACAGCTTAGACTAGTATACTTATTATTAGTTAAGTATCTTAGTAGTAGTAAAGTGTACTAAGTTCTTATAATTTATATAGATAGTAAGTTCTAAATAACTTTCTATATAGATTCTCTAATATTCTAGGGCTAATATAATAGCTAGTAATTTTTTATTATATATATTATATTATTCTTCTAGTTCTAAGAATTTTCTAGAGTAGTAGGTAATTAGGTGCTATTATCTATCTTGTTCTTATATAGCGCAAGCTCCTAATACTAAATCTAAAGTATCTATTTTAATTTAAAGTAGTTTTCTACTCTTAAATATAATTATTATAGGTAGCTTAATATAGGACTATTTAAGTAACTAAAAAGCATCCTCTTATACTTATTCCTACTTAAATAGTATATTCTTCTATATAAGCTTTATAAGTAGTAAGGCCTTAAGTAAATAGTCTTTAATAAAGTGTTAGTTAAAGTTAATAAATCCTAGAAATTCCTAAATTCTCTTAAGGGAGGTAGGAGTTAGCTAATCCTTTATAACCTAAATTTTTGTTTTACTTATCTTAACTCTATATCTTCTTATAATATAGCTAAGGAATTCTACTTCTTCTTTATACTATTTATATTTCTTAGGTTTAAGTTAAAGATCTACCTTTCTAAGGTATTCTAATACTTCCCTAATATAGTAAATATATTCTTCTAGTATTACTAAATATACTAGGATATTATTAAAGTATACTACTACTATAATATCTAAGTGTGCTCTTAATATATTATTAATAAGGGCCTAATATATAGCTAGTGTATTAGTAAGCCTAAATAGTATTACTAAGTACTTATAATAACTATAGCATGTTCTAAATATAGTCTTCTATTCTTTGCCTTCCTTTATATATATAAGATTATATACTCTATATAAATTAAGTATAGTAAAGTATTATACTCTAGATAACTAATCCTATAATTTCTTAATATTTAGTAATAGGTACTAATTCTTAATTATAATATTATTAAGTTTCTAGTAGTTAATATATATTTATAATTTACTATCTTTCTTTAGTATAAAGAGGACTAGAAATCCTACTAGTAATTCTAATTCTTATATAAATTCTTTCTTAAGGTTCTTATTAATATATTTCTTAAGTGTGCTAAGTTCCTTCTTAGATATTCTATATATAGGCCTAAAAGGCAGTTCCTTTCCTTCCTAGAGCTTAATCTTATAATTCTAGGGTTTATACTATAGTAATACCTTTATAGTCTTCTTATTATAGAAGAGTTCTATATAACTCTTATATTTATCTAGAATATTAAGAGGTATACTATCCTTTTCTTTAACTATTACTTTATAACTAGTAGAGTGTTCTATATCTGTATAGTTAACTGCTCTATCTTAGCACGTCTTATATATTAAAGAGATATTATTAATCTCCTTCTTATCTACTAGTTATATTATAAACTATATAGGCTATAATATAGTAGTGCTATATCTATATTAACTTAATAAAAGCTATTAATTCTTCTAATTAATATCTAGATTATGCTTTCTTAACTATAGAAGTCCTAATATAATATTATAAGTAGCTATCCTAAAAGTATCTAGAGTTATTTCCCTATAGTGTCTATAGATCTAGAGAGGTACTATAGTTACCTTATATATAATCTTAGATTCCTTAGGTATTAGTTCTTTATTAGCTACTCTAAGTAGGTAAGGTATTGTCTTCTAGGTAGGGTATAGTCTAGCTAGCTATACTACCTTTAAAGAAATATAATTAGACTATACTCTAGAGTCTAAGAGTGCCTTTATCTATTTTCTATTTACTTTAATAGGTAGCTTAATTAGTTAGTAATTACTTTTAATACTATTAATAGATTAATCTCTAGTACCTACTAGTACTGCCCTAAAAAAGGATTCTTTTATCTAAAGCTATTACTTTACTTCTTTTCTTTATAGGTCTTATAGTAGGGATTAAGGTAGGTCCGCTAATGCTAATTAAAGTATTACTTATTTACTACTAGTCTTTATTATCTATACTTAGACTTATTCTAGCTAGGAAAGTATTAGTTATTATATTTATCTATTAGGTATAGTATATAGTAGTTCTTCTTATAATCTTTCTATTATAGTTTATATAGACATCTCTTTAGGAACTATCCTAAATTAAGCTTTTCTAAGTAATATATCTAGTAACTATTATAGTAGCACGCTGTCTATAATAGTGCTCTATAGTATAGGTTTTTTAGGTCTAGGCTATAATTAGGTTCTAGGTAATTATTATTCTAGTTCTAATATACTTCTAGTTAATAATATTATTAGTATTCTTTATATAACTTATTATACTAATTTTCTTTATTATTATCTACCTTAATAGAGGGGATAATTAGGTCTTAATATAATTTAGTATAGGCTTTGTTATTAGCTTTCTTAGCTTTATATTACTTGTATTTTTAATAATATATATTATGTTATGCTCTACACTATACTATAGTAGAATATACTAACTTATCCTAATCCTTATTATCCTCTAGGTATTATCTAGGTAGTTATAGCATGTTGTCTTTAGTATTAGGTATCTAGGTTACTCTAGGTCTATAGTATAATATTATAGCTATACTAGAAGCCTCTAGGAGTTTAAAGTATTTCTCCCTTAATATCTATATAATTATAGTTTTATAGCTATAAGGGTGTTTATATACCTATAACCTCTTAGGTACTAGTTTGTATATAACTTCTAGTTTAATATCTTTATTATATCCTAACTCTAGATTCTCTATAAGTTGTCTAATTCTATTAGTAAGAATCTCCTATTTATTACTAGTATCCTTGCTATCTAGCCTACTAGCTAATATATTAATCTATTAGAATACTTTATTCTAGTAATAGTCTCTAGTAAAGTAGCCTAGTTTACTATAGTTATAATAGGTATTATCCTTATTACCCTTATTATTATTATATCCCTTCTTTTTATTCTATTATAGTTTTATAGTTATTAGTCCCTTATTTATATTAGACAGGTCTATTACCTTAGGTCTATAGTACCTACTCTAAGTATTACTATAAATATAGTAACCTATATTAGGTTAGTAGTAGTTTCTATAGTTACTATAATAAGTATAGTTATTCTATTAGTTATATTATAGTTAAGATAGCTAACCTATAGCTTAAGTATATAGATTATTATATAGCTCTTATTAGAGCTTATATAGTTTAATATTAAGGTTAATTACTGTGTTAATAAGGTTGTCTAAGGTTTCTATACTTATACTAGTATATATTAGTTCTTCTTTTACCTTAGGTTTAAGTCCTTAATAAAATATTATAGTTAATATAGTATTATTCTAGTCTATATTAGCTATAAGTTACTAGAACTTAGTAGTATAATTAGTAGTAGATTAGGTTTAATAAATATATTAGATATCTTATCTAGTAATAGTAGGTTTGTTTAAGACTCTAAAGATTAGGCAGATCTTATTCTTAAAGGTATTAAAGTCTTCTATCTATATATTAACCTTATTAGGAGTATTATCCTTACTATAGAGTTAAATAAAAGGTTTAATCTAGATAAATACTTTTCTATATATATAGCTTACTACTAGAGTAACCCTCTTCTTAGCCTCTACCTTATCTTCTTAAAATATAAAGAATAGGTCCTATTATATTAACTAGTTATTTAGCTTGCTGCAGTCTCTCTTATAAAGATTAAGTTACTTAATATTAATAGTATTAGTAGTAATAGTTCTTTCTATTATATTAATATTAGAGTATAAGCTAGCAGGAGTAACTCTAGTTTCTAAAGTAGTACTTATCTTAGAGGTATTTAAAATATTAAGGTTATAAACTAAGTAAAGCTTATAAATACTTCTAAGGTTAGTTCTCTAGAATAAGTGCTAGTATAGGAGAGGTTAGTATAGATACCTAGTAAAATACTATAATAACTATAGGGTTAATAATAAGTAGTATAGATAGTTAATCTGTCTAGCTTAAGATTTAGGTTAAGTTCTAATAACAAAGTTAATTAATAAGGTTAAATATAATACTATAAGAGTAGTGTTTCTAATTACTATATACTAAGGAGTATCCTATATTTCTTATAATATCCTATAAAGTTCTATAGAAGGCCCTATAGTTTCTATAAGTAGTTTATAGTTTCTATAGAATATATATATAGTGTCTTATACTATCTTATACTCTTAGTATAGTTTATTTCTATAGGATTGTAGGATGTTATATAGTCTACTTAGCCCTATGCTATTAATCTATAACTATAACTTTATTATACTATACCTCTTCCTCTAAGATTATAATAGCTATTTATTCTTAATTATTATTATCTTTCTTTAGGTAATATCTAGGTAGTTATAGTATAGTTTCTTTAGTATTAGATGTCTAGGTAGCCTAGGACTTATAGTATAGTGTTATAGATTAGGCAATACTTATACCTTAGTGCTTAGTGTCTACTTTATATTCTAACTCTAGGTCTTTTATAAGTTATCTAGTTCTATTAGTAATAACTTCCTATTTATTACTAGTGTCTTTACTATCTAGTCTATTAACTAACATATTAATCTATTAGAATACTTTATTCTAGTAATAGTCTTTAGTAAAGTAGCCTAGTTTGCTATAGTTATAATAAGTTCTATCTTTATTACTTCTATTATTACTATATCCCTTCTTCTTATTCTATTATAGCTTTATATTTATTAGTCTCTTATTAATGTTAGATAGGTCTATAGCCTTAGGTCTATAGTAGCTACTATAAGTATTACTATAGATATAGTATCCTATATTAGGTTAGTATTAGGAACTATATTATCTATAGTAAAAGTTATTATTATGCTATTAGTTGTGTAGAGCTATAGGTAGGTAAATAATATAAGTTATAGCTTATATATAAGGGTCCTCTCTTAGTTCCTATTAAAGGTTATAGAGCTTAATATTAATACTAATAGACTTATTAATAAGTTTATTAAATATATTAGTTACTATAGCAGTCTATATAAGCTCTTTCTTAACTCTAGGCTTAAGGCCTTGTCTAAACATAGTTATTAGTATAGTATTATTCTAGCTAGTAAATATAGCTAGCTGCTAAAACTTAGTAGTATAGTTAGTAGCTAATATAGTTTATTAGATATACTAAATATTATAATAAGTAATAGTTAGTTTGTTATATACTCTAAATACTTGTCTAATCTGTTCCTTAAATAGGTTAAAATCCTCTATCTATAGGTTAATATCTGTTAATCTACCTTTTCTATAGTAATAGTAGATAAAGGGCTTAATCTAAGTAAAGGTATAATTCTTTATAAATATAGCTATAAAGGTAACTTATTTTTCTTTAGAGATGTATTCTCCTTAGAATATAAAGAATAGATTAAACTTTATAAGCTAGTCTTCTAGCTTTTCTTAAGTACTATTAAAGGTCTTAGGTTTAGCTACTAGGTAGACTAAGCTATAGTTAGGGGCCTAGGCCTCCTCTTCTATATTAAGGTTATTATTAGCTATATAGTATAATATATTAAAGTTGCTAGAGGTAGTATAGAATTCTAAAGTAGTACTTATCTTAGAAGTATTTAAAATATTAAGGTTATAAACTAAGTAAAGCTTATAAATACTTTTAGAGTTAGTTCTCTAGAATACGTACTAGTATAAGAGGGGTTAGTATAGATACCTAGTAAAACACTATAATAACTATAGAGTTATAATAAGGAGTATAGATATAATCTGTCTATCTTAAAAGCTAGTAAGATCTAATAACAAGATTAATTAATAAGGTTAAATATAATACTATAAGAGTAGTATTTCTAATTACTATATACTATAATAATTATAGTAGCTTACCTAGCTTACTATAAGCTATATAAGCTAAGATTACTAAGCTTAGTATAAGCTGTATAAGCCCTTATATATAGTCTACCTAGCTTACTTGCTAAGGGGTAAGCTTATTATATAACTTATAATAAAACTATACTATAACTATACTATATAGGAAGCCCTATATAATTATTATATTAGAGCTATTAGTATCTATAGCTATTAGTATTCTAGTTAGCTAGTTATAAGTAGATTATAATAGCTATCTACTAGGTACTTCTTTCTATACTCTAAGAAGTACTTATAGTCTTTATTAGTCTACTTATTATAATATATAAATAGAAGCAGCTTCTCTATACTAAGTATATATATATAGTAGACTATACCTACTAGTATATATAAGTAGTTCTTTACTATATATAAGTAGTTTATATTACTATTAATACTAAGTATAGTAAGAAAGTAAATAAGCCTACTACTAAATAGCTTATTACCTATTATTATAAAGAAGAAAGATATAAGTAAGTTAAGTAGTACTTCTAGCTAAGTACTATACTATACTTTATTATTATTATTAGTATTAATATTTAATATCCCTTATAGTACTACTATAAGCTCTTTCTATTTAACTATTTAGTAAAATAGCTTATAACGTACCTCACGGGCGAGCCGGTCACCCGAGCGAGCCGGTCACTTTTGCCAAGACCACACCAAACTTCACTCTACCTGCAATGTCTCAACGCAGTAACGCAACAAGGCCCTTAAACGAAGCAGATATACAGCTTGCCCTCCAGGCTATTAAACAAGACGCGACACTGTCTCAGCGACGCGCTGCAGCTATCTACAAAGTCTCTCAAAGCACGCTTAGTGATCGACTTGCTGGAACCTCCCCACGACGCGATTGCAAGCCCAACTCAATGAAGCTGAAAAGCACTGAAGAGGAGGTGATTGTCCAGCATGTATTAAAGCTGGACGCGCGAGGATACTCGCCCCGGCTTGCTGATGTGGAGGATATGGCTAATTCTCTCCTTGCTGAGCGCCACCAGCCCCCTGTTGGCAAGAACTGGGCTAGCACCTTTGTTAAGCGTCGGCCAGAGCTGAAAGTCAAGTTCAATCGGAAGTACGACTACAAGCGAGCCCTCTGTGAGGATCCCGGGGTGATTCAGGGCTGGTTCCGCCTTGTAGAGAATACCAAAGCTAAGTATGGTATTCTGGATGACGACACCTACAACTTCGATGAGTCTGGGTTTATGATGGGCGTTATATCCACAGGAGCTGTTGTCACAGGCTCTGAGCGTCGAGGAAGGCCAAAGACAGTGCAGCAGGGCGACCGAGAGTGGACTAGTATCATCCAGGGCATCAATGCAAAGGGGTGGGCCATCCCACCCTTTATCATCTTCTCTGGCAAGCACCACCTCTCTGCCTGGTACAAAGAGCCTAGTATACCTAACAACTGGGTTCTTAATGTCTCTAACAACGGCTGGACAAACAATGAGCTTGGAGTTAAGTGGTTAAAGCACTTTGATGAGCACACCAAGGCGCGCACTGTTGGCAGCTATCGGCTGCTTGTTCTGGACGGCCATGAGAGCCACAACTCGGTTGATTTCCACCAGTACTGTGAGGAACACAAGATTATCACTCTGTGTATGCCTCCACACTCGTCGCACCTGCTGCAGCCGCTTGATGTGGGATGTTTTGCCTCTCTGAAGAAGGCATATGGCCGCCAAGCTGAGCAGCTAATGCGGAGCAAGATTACTCGCATCACTAAACTTGAGTTCTTGCCGTGCTTTAAAGCAGCTTTTGACGCCTCAATCACTAAGAGCAACATACAGGGAGGATTCAGAGGTGCTGGCCTGGTCCCACTTGACCCAGAGGCTGTGATATCAAAGCTCGAAGTGCGGTTGTGTACTCCACCACTACCTACTGTGGATGAGAGTACGTGGGAGTCTAGAACACCAAGCAACACCCTAGAATTTGGGTCACAATCGAAGCTGATTCGAGAAAGGATTCAGAGACACGCTGACAGCTCGCCAACTTCAATGGTTAATGCCCTTAATCAGCTCACCAAAGGCGCAGAGATGATAGCGCATTCACTAGTTTTGGTGCGCAACCAAGTTGCAGACCTTGAAGCAGCTAATGAGGCCGCTACACGCCGTAAATCACACAAAAGAAAGCGAATCCAGCGTGAAGGGACACTAACGTTTAGTGAAGGATTGCGGCTAACTACTCTAAAGGAGTTTAACGCTCGCAGCGATGGAAAGAAGGCAAAGAAGAGAGCGCGTGTTGAACCTGGCACTCAGCCTTTAAGACGCTGTGGCACGTGTGGTGAGGCAGGGCACAACGCGCGAACATGCAATAATGATGCGCAAAGTACTGTAGATTAGTTTAATACACTTTAGCCTACAGTACATTCTAGTTGTACACTGTAGTGTTGCAAAGTAGTTGCAGTGTTGGTGTGGTCTTGGCAAAAGTGACCGGCTCGCTCGGGTGACCGGCTCGCCCGTGAGGTACGTTACTAACATATAATTATTGACGACAGGACAAGTCTCACTACTATACATATTTATGGTCTTTGTTAACCAAGTAATTACTTAGTACTTTATAGTTTAGCTTGCTATTGCTCCAGTAATTTGAACCTAGACTTCTCTTAACCTACTAGTCTATAGGCTGCTTCTGTCCACAATTGCTACAGAACTTGTTTCCACGTTCGCAAACATGCCCACAATTTGGGCAATACCGGTCATTAGCCCCTTGTTTCTCACCCGCACTCTGGCTATGGCTAACGTTAGGTGCGGCCCGTTCAGTCTGTTGGGCGGTTCCATAGGCAGGTGGCACTGTTTCAGAACTAAATACCATCCTATCAGCGTTCTCAGCTCTGCTTCTTTCCTTCGCTATTGCCTCATCTATCGCCAGCTGAGTACGCCTGTTGTTCTCTGTTTCCTCACGCAACTTCTTTTCAGCGGCTCTTTCTATGGCCATCTGCGTCTCCACGTCGCGTTGTGTCTGCTTCTCCATTTCATGTCTAGCCGCAGATCTTGACGCTCCCACCAGTACAGCAGCTCCGAGGATGGGTCTCCTTCGTCCAAACATTATGCTCCTGTATATGTGCCAATCAGATTAGATATATGTATAAAGATTTGAACCTGACAAACCTCAATGTAGACGAACGTGATGTTTGGTGGTTTCTAACGACGGATCGACACGGCAGTTGAGAATGGAGCTCAACAACCAGACTAGGGACACCAGTAAATAGGGTTATATGCGATTTTGTACTGCAGGGAAAAGGTCCTAAAGGCTGATGTGATGTATCACGTTGAGGCGCTGGTAGTCCACGACATCAAAACTTGGTTGCTGTAGACAGACGAAGCGTCTTAAATTGATTCATGGAGAAGTGGACAGAGTCTTGTTGGTTTTTTAGGATGACAGGGGGCTGCAGATATATTGCCAGTCGCAAATAATGTGCAACTGCTCCCACAACCTCGTTCGGGGACGCATGCGACGAGCACCGGTGACACGCCACCACTGGCCACCACGCCATGGCAAAAGCCAGGATCCTAACAAGAACAGTCCAGACTATGGTCCATCGAGTAACAGACGTTCTCTAAAGGTCCTGGGCCTTTGGTCCACTGATATGTTGTAGCTCAGGTGGCAGGGATCTCATTGCAACAAATATCGTTCTGGCCTCCGTCCATTTCATGATCGGTGAATGCAACAAAGGTTCTTTATCATCTAGCTCTGCTAGCTCATGTTAAAGTTGGAAAAACATCGCTTATTGGCAAGAGCTAGATATCAACTGAAAACAGTCTCGGGTCGGGGATCCATACTGTGTAACGAGTTTCTTGCCAAACACTGAAAGCCAAAGCGTTTGACTTCCCTTAGCACTATTCAGTTAAGCTTCGCAAAATCACAGGTTCTCCAAGTGCAGTAGAGCTTTGGTTATTTCGAGATTGTTGTGTGCTGAGTAGGCCTTGATATCGCGCCGCGCGACTGCATGTGGTGTACGAGGCGCGAAACGCTAACGTCGCTATGCGGGTCCACCATACGGTACCAGGGACGTACGCTCGCTTAAAACGGTTGGCACTAGGCGCTGCCATGCAACCCCTAGATCCTTGACGCGAATCCGAAGGGATCCGACTGCACGATGTTTGACACCAGCGAGGCACATCCACCCACAGCTGTAATAATCGGGCTAGTGGGCTTATTCAATAGAGGTGACAAGATGTCACAGTTGACATTGTGAGGTGCGAAACGTGGTAGACCGTGCCAGGCTGTTTCCATCTCTCGATTCGTGCTCTCGCCATATTTTAAGCACGCTGAGTGGGTGTTTCTATCTAAATCTGACTAACACTGATGGCGATTTGGCTGTTCCAGCCTGATCTCCAAAGCCCGTTGCACAAAAGTGCTGACGGAAACCAACCAAACGATATTATTTCAGTTCAAAATTCTGCTGTCTTAGCCTGACTTCTACACGCACGGAGATTTGTCGCTGCGCAAGTGAGCGATTTAGGTAGCCTCGACACCAGCAGCCGCAAACGTCCTGCTCCCTCGTTTCGACGGATGTTTCAATGTCTCGCTATCGAACCAAAGACGAAATTTTCAAGTGCGACCCAATGGACCGTAACTCAGGGTCAAACACCTTCGACAAGAATACAAATGCTGGCGTTCCACGAGACGCGAAAGTAAAAGATGCGCCGTCATCAAACGCTACAGTTGCAGATAGCAATGCGAAAAAACGGATGGAGCTCACGCGCATCGCCACTGGGCTTCCCGGCGTTGACTTTGAAGATCCTGTTCTGGATCCTACCAATCCAGATTTCAACGCTTACAATTGGGCAAAAAATGTTATGCGCGCCGCCGATCGAGCAGGCGTCAAATTCCGGCGGGCGTCTTTCATGTTCAAAAGACTTGTTGTGTCGGGTTCGGGATCTACCGCACGTTTCCAGGCGAACGTAGGATCGATCTTCATGGCTCCTTTCCGGGTACATGAGTACTTCAACTTTGGAAATAAACCGGGAAAAGCGATATTGCATGGCTTTGATGGCGTGACAAAATCTGGTGAGCTACTCTTGGTCCTGGGGCGCCCCGGCAGTGGCTGTTCCACTTTTTTGAAAACCGTCTCAGGGGAACTTCGAGGGTTGAAGGTAGACAAAGATTCTGAGTTTTCTTATAACGGTATTGCTATCATAACGAGAATTTACGGACACCTCGTGCTAACTGAATACAAGGCATCCCTCAAGAGGAGATGATCTGTGAACACAAAGGGGAGATCGTCTATAACTCTGAAGTTGACAAACACTTTCCGCATCTGACAGTTAGAGAGACCCTGGAATTTGCTTCTACTGTTCGTACTCCACACAATCGCGTCTTGAGCGTTTCTCGGAAAGAGAACGTAGAGCGAGTTACCGCAGTCGTAATGGCGATCTGTGGCTTGGCTCATGCACAGAATACCAAAGTTGGCAATGACTTTGTTAGGGGAGTTTCTGGAGGTGAAAGAAAGGTAACATTCACATACTCGCGGATTAAATTGCATACTAATTTGATCAAAGCGTGTTAGCATTGCCGAGATGATATTGGCGGCCTCTTCAATCGGTTGCTGGGATAATAGTACGCGCGGGCTTGATTCCGCAACCGCTCTCGAGTTCGTCCGTACTTTGAGAATAAGTGCAGACATTTTCGGATTCACGCATGCTGTTGCTATCTTCCAAGCGTCCCAAGCAATTTACGACGTCTTTGATAAGGTTATTGTGCTCTATGAGGGTCGGGAGATCTTCTTTGGACCTACGGCAGCCGCTAAGTCATACTTCGAGGAAATGGGTTGGTACTGCCCACCACGTCAGACCACCGCCGACTTTCTCACCTCTGTTACGAATCATAGAGAGAGACAACCAGTTCACGGCTTTGAAAACTTAGTACCACGGACCCCCGAAGAATTCCAACAACATTGGAGGTTGTCACCAGACTACAAAACGCTTGTAGCGGAAATACAGCAGCATGAGCATGACCTCTCTGATCATGTTGCTGCTGACGAGTTTAGAGCCTCACGTCGGGCCGCCCAATCGCACCACCTACGAGCCAAATCTCCGTATGTCGTCAGCATTCCAATGCAGATCAAAGCATGTATCAAACGTGCATATCAACGTTCATGGAATGACAAGGCCTCAACACTGACTGTAGTGCTTGGACAAGTCATCATGGCGCTTGTAGTTGGCTCCGTCTTCTATGGAATACCAGACAATACGAATAGCTTCTTCGCAAGAGGGTCAACCTTGTTCTTCGCGACTCTACTCAATGCTCTCATTGCCGTCACCGAGATCAACGGTTTGTACCAACAAAGGCCAATTGTTGAAAAACATGCTTCTTATGCGTAAGACTACCTACCCAACTTGCTAAGTTTCTCTTTCGAATATCCCTATAATTGTCTTCCTGTCGCCACATCATCGTTCAAAGCTGACCCTTTGAGTAGCTTTTGCCACCCTTGCACCGAAGCTCTGGCAGGAATAATATCGGATGCGCCTGTAAAGCTTCTCATCGCGACCTGTTTCAACCTGATCCTGTACTTTCTCGCAGGTCTTCGCCCAGAGCCCTCCCAATTCTTCATCTTCTTTCTCTTCACCACTTTGGTTAGATTCACCATGTCAGCGATGTTCCGGACCGTGGCCGCGTCCACAAAGACGATCTCGCAAGCTCTAGCTATGGCAGGTGTCCTGATATTGGTTATTGTGATCTACACTGGTTACACCATACCCCGCACATACATGCACCCATGGTTCAAATGGCTTACTTGGATAAACCCTTTGGCTTATGCGTTCGAGTCTCTTATGGTTAACGAATTTCACGGGCGAGAGTTTCCGTGCGCTAGGTCTGTGTTCCCAGCTCCGCGTCACCTATCTCGCTGACACCTTGTTAGCTTTGTCCCAGGGTATCCAAATATGACCGGTGAAACCTTCATCTGTTCGATTCCGGGCGCCGTCGCAGGGCAGAAGACTGTCTCTGGCGACGCCTATGTCCAAGTCAGCTTCCAGTACAATTACTCTCACATTTGGCGTAACCTTGGTATTTTGATTGCCTTCTGGATATTCTTCCTTATAACTTATCTACTTGCAACGGAATTGAACTCGTCCACATCGAGCACGGCTGAAGTTTTACTGTTCCTACGAGGGGACAAGACAACGTCTGTCCAGAAGGCCAGGGATCACATTGGTAGTGTTGACGGCCAGCATAATTCACTGGCGGTAGGCGCCGCTCGAAATGACACCCAGACGAGGAAACGTGGGCCTATCGCGCTGCAGAAGAGTGTTTTCACTTGGCGTGATGTTGTCTACGATATCCACATCAAAGGAGAATCCCGAAGGTTGTTGGATCATGTGACCGGATGGGTAAGGCCAGGTACTTTGACTGCGTTAATGGGGGTGTCTGGCGCCGGTAAGACGACGCTGCTTGACGTTCTTGCACAGAGAACCTCCGTTGGAGTTGTCACTGGAGATATGTTGGTCAATGGAAAGCCATTGGAGCCCAGTTTTCAGCGAAGAGCCGGTAAGCAATATCATTTCTCAGAGGGGACTTTTTCTCGGAATGCTGAATATGAGATAGGCTATGTGCAACAGCAAGACGTCCACCTTGAGACTTCAACAGTCCGTGAAGCATTACGTTTTAGCGCTATGCTACGGCAGCCTAAATCAGTATCGACGAAGGAGAAGTACGACCATGTGGAAGGCGTGATCAAGGTTTATGTTCCACCAGCTCTACTTTGCGTTCTGTATTGACCATATTTAAGATGCTTGACATGAACGACTTTGCCGAGGCCATTGTCGGGGTACCTGGGGAAGGTCTTAACGTGGAGCAACGAAAGCAGCTCTCAATTGGTGTTGAACTAGCGGCCAAACCAGCCCTTCTGATATTCCTCGATGAGCCGACAAGCGGTCTTGATGCACAAAGCTCATGGGCCATTATCGGGTTTCTCCGGAAACTCGCCAATAGCGGACAGGCTATCCTTGCCACCATTCATCAACCCAGCTCCATTCTCTTCCAAGAGTTCGACCGCCTCCTTTTTCTTGGCAAGGGTGGGAGAACCGTGTACTTCGGCGAGATAGGTATCAACTCAGAGACGCTCCTCAACTACTTTAAACAACATGGAGCCAGGCCCTGCACCGAGTCAGAAAATCCTGCCGAGTACATCCTGGAAATAGTGACCGCCAGAGAAAGCGGTAAATCTGGACAGACTTGGCCGGATATATGGAGGGGGAGTGAAGAACTCACAAGTGTCAAAGCCGAACAGGAGCGCATTCACCAGGAAGCGAGTGGTTTGAGCAGTGAGTCCACGGGTGGTGGTGATCATGATGAATTTGCCATGCCCTTGTCAACTCAGATTCTTCATAACACTATTCGGGTTTTCCAACAATACTGGCGCACACCTTCCTACATCTGGGGGAAATTCCTGCTTGGTGTAGTGTCAGCCTTGTGAGCATTTGTCCAATCTCTTTAAGTGATAGAAAGCTCACACGACATAGATTCATTGGTTTTTCTTTTTTCGAGTCAGATACATCTCTCCAGGGCATGCAAAATGGAGTGTTTAGCATTTTCATGCTGACTTCAATTCTCAGCTCGCTCACTCAACAGGTCAGTCAGCCGAATGTGTTGAACTTTTGCATCGCTCATGTAAAATTAGATCATGCCTCGCTTCGTCATGCAAAGGTCACTGTATGAGGTCTGTTACTGATTCGATTAATGTCTTGAGGTCGTGAAGCTAATTGAGCCAAACAGATCCGCGAGCGCCCTTCGAAAATATACTCGTGGGCCGCCTTCATACTCGCCAACATCATAGTCGAAATCCCTTACCAATTTCTTCTTAGCATCGTAGTTTATGGATGTTACTATTATCCAGTATTTGGGTACGACTTTATAGCTGCAGCATGTTCACTTATTCTGTCGCTGACAGGTAGCAGTGTCCAGTCTTCGGAGCGCCAAGTCCTGATCATGCTCTTCTGTATGCAGATCTTCATCTTTGCTAGTACATTTGCGCACATGATCATTGCCGCGTTGCCTGATACTCAGACCGCTGGGACTGTTGCAACACTCCTCTTCTCTATGACCATGATATTTAATGGGCAAGTAAACCTGTTGACAATGAGAATGCTAGTGAGCTGATAATCGCAGTGTCTTTCAACCACCGCAGGCCCTTCCAGGATTCTGGATCTTCATGTATCGCGTGAGTCCTCTGACATACATTGTTGGCGGCATTGCTGCAGCTGGTCTACACGGCCACACTGTCACATGCTCAGAGCAGGAAATCAGTGTATTCAATCCACCAAGTCGGTTCACTTGTGGCGCCTATCTCGAACCATACCTCGAAAACGCGCCCGGTCAGCTCCTGGATCCATTTGCCATGTCACAATGCCAGTATTGCCCTCTATCAAGCTCCGACCAGTTTCTCGCAAAGTCTGGAATCACATGGAGCGTAGCTTGGCGGAACTTCGGAATTGTGTGGGTTTATATCGTTTTCAACATCTGTATGGCTATAACACTCTACTACGTCTTTAGGGTCAAGATGTGGGGTGGATCGGAGCCAACTCAGAGATTCAGCAAAGCTAAGGCTTGGTTCCAGCTAATAGGACTGTATGCTAAGTCTATCGTTGCGAGGTGGTGGGGCGAAGCGATTGACCCTGTTTAAGGATCCATTCGAAGGTGGATTACGAGTGTCTATAAGGTCGCACTGTACTTTGTTACATAGTAAGACGTACCAGGGAATGGGATGTGGTGATGGCTGCATTAGGCTTCGCGAAGACTGTACGGGCATATCAAATATCCATGCTCTCGCACTGTCCGAATCATTGCGCGCTGCTCCTTCTTCCTCCATTGTCTCTATTCCATCTTCTTCCATGCCGGTACGCATCTTCCCCTACCCGAACGCACCATATCCCCATTACACACGGCTGTTGGCTCTCGCCCTACGTGTCTCACGATCGGTCGATACTACTACCGCAGTCCCCTATTGAACCATCAGGCGCCTCGCTGTCTTCGCGTGCCCGAAGTCTGGTCTCAGTAAATCATCCTTGCGAACCTCACAAGGCCTTTGATGCTGCAGGCTGTACGGTGTCCTTGGCTGTCTAGCTCATGCATCGGCCGTCCGCACATTATTGGCGTGCTATTGTCGCAGACACGGGTGTTATAAAGCGGGCGAAGCCAGCGGTCGCTTCGAGAGATCTCTCTGCGCTAAATTCTAACTTGCTGGCGGAAAGAGGTACCTCATAGCTATAAGACCTTATCTTTGACATCAGTAGGGCAATCTCCGATTTGGTACACTGGCTGTCCTGAGAGTGCATGGTGTCAGGAAAACAATGACAGCTTCTACTTGTGCATAAAGCTTGTCGCCCTACCAGAAATTCGACCATAAATAGGTCCTGGAACAGAATCATATGTTACTCCAGGAAATTATCTGTCACTTGAAAACTTATCTGAGATTCTGGTGGATGAAAATTGTAACAAATATGGACAAAGACACGAGCACACCGCGTGCTGGGTTCGCAGTCAGGTCGAAAGTGGAGCATTCGAACTTCCTCCTCCGTAATCTGTCAGGTCGTCCACCAAACATCACAGGAGGATGATTGGAAGAAGGAAATGCGCAAAAGGGAGACAAAAATGCGTGACAGGGAGATTGAAGGGTGTGAGAGAGAGGCAGAAATTGCCCAAAGGGGGAGAGATGTGAGCAAACGGGAGCGAGACGTAGGCAAGTGGGAGAGGGAATTGTGCAGAACGATATCAGATTTAAACAAAAGAGAGAAATAACGCTAGAGAAAACCAGCTGATCAGTGCGTGTCTCGAGATATTCCCATTTTGACCGCTGTGGCTAAGGACCAAGCTTAGCTTTGTGAGGCTCTCTTCAGCTCTTTTCGATCCTTTATAGAACTTTTGTTGCACGCCAGCTCATTCTCTCTACTGAATATCTGAAGGCTGCAGATCTTTGCGCTCATTGGGACCCATATTACCTTGAACGATCGCAAAACATCTGCATTTTAACGCACATTGGTGTTGGTATCGATCACGAGCGTCTACGAAAACGACGATTCGTTCAACATCCTACTCTTTCTTCGCAAAGTCGCGCCATATACTCTGAAAACGATAGGTATTGGTATCATGGCGGAAGAAAGGCAGGCGAGGAGTGTCCCTGCCCACTGTACTCCAAGATGCTCGAACATCTGTGTAGAAAACAAAGGGAAGCCTGCAGCAACCGCAGATCGAAGCATAATATTGGCCGCGACTGTCGAAGCTGCCCTGGTACACAGTGTGTCAGTTGATGCGAGTAAAAGGCACATCGCCACAGGCATTGAAAAGGAGGAACGGCTTACAAGGGTAGATAAGCATCCACAAGATAGTTGAAGCATGGCAAGAAGATGCAGAGTACCCCAAAACCAATGAACGCCCCGGCTGCAACCGGCGCCATCCAATGAATTTCGTTCGTGAAACCTGTCCATGCGAACCTGCAAAATAAGTAAGCTCGAATGCATCTTTTAAATTTATCAGCACGGGAATAGTTGCACATACCAGAAGAGCCCAATCGGAAACACAAATGCCCCCAAAATGGGAGGGCCAAGGCGCCATTCCGGTACAACTTTGCCATCGTTCGCCTCAAGTTTCCGTGTGTACGGTCCATGTTGGCAAAGGATGAATATAAGCGCCATTACGATCCCTAGAACTAGTCCAAGGAAGGGTAATGATCTGATCCCTACAGGCATTCCATGGACATGGCTGAAGACATATGGATACGCTTTCAGCAGTGCGTAAACTAAACCATAGACAAACGACATATACATAGAGACTAAGAGCACGACGGGCTCTGTGGCGAGCATACGTATTGGCCTTGTAAAATACTTTCGTATCACTGCGTCAGAGTCCACCTCGATTCGTTCTTGCTCTGCGTGAATAGCCCAGTTACCCGTCTGTCGACGTATAAGAACCGCCTTCTTGACCAAGACCAATGGGGCAGATGTTTCTTGCAAGAAGCATAGCAAGAACAGGCAGCTGACAAGACTTAGTATGGCCGGTAGGTAAAGCGTCCAACGCCAGCCCAAATAACCTGCCGCGATGAATTCCCCAATGAACGGAGCTAAAAATGGTCCACCGAAAACTGTTAGAGCATAGAACTGTATCGCCATGCCCCGATAAGTGTTGTTGTAAATGTCCGACAGCACCGCAGGAACTACACACAGCGGACTGGCACCAAACACACCAGCGAAAAAGCGGCAGATGATTAGTGTTTGGATGTCTTTGGAAGCTGCGCTGCCGATGGTGAACATTGCAGAACCAAGCATCCCGATGCAGAGTGGCCAGCGCCGTCCTATGAGCTCGGAACCAGGCGCCCAGACAAACGGCCCAGATGCAAAACCCAGGACAAAGAGACTCGTACCCAGGGCAGCGACAACATTTCCAACTCCGAATTCCTGGCTAGCTCCAGCTTCACCCGCAGCGAAGATGGCGCTGTTGAAGGATGCGACAAATGTCCCACAACACGACGCAATGGCTATGTAAATTCTTGAGACGATGTCAGTACATTCTAAAGTCTTCATGCAGACATGCTTACTTCTTCGGCGTAGGCCAATGTTGCGGGTTCCAAGGATCGTGTGGCTCTTCAAACGTGACCACGTACTCTTTGAAATCCGGACAATGTGAGGGGCGTGGTCTTCTCCCCCCCATAAGCATCCAGTCTGTCTTTGAGCCATGTTCATCTGACTCTTGACCACTCTCAGGTGTTGAGAGCATCTTTTGTAACAATGTATCTTCGAAGGGGCAATGATAGCAGGGTCAAACAAATAACGGAGATGAGAGACAGCTAGAGGAAATTGACGGAGGTAACAAGCAATGGATATTTGATTGCATAAGCTCTTTCAAAGAAGTATCTTTGGAATAACAATGGAAAGTCTCATGCAGAGCTCTTGATAATTGGAAATAATGAGCGGAAATGGCGGCAGGTAGCGGCAGATAGCGGCGACCAGGCTACGATCAAACAGCGGAAGTCGGCAAAATCATTGCGTGCTTGCAGCGTCTCAGACTATCGTCTTTTACTTTCAAATGACTCGTAGTCATCATTCTACTTCGGGTGACGGAGCCTAGCATGGCGTTTCGTGTTTTGCTCTCCCGGTCTGCGGCGGAGTGGCGGAGCGGGGAAGTGGCGGAGAGACATCAGGAAGCTGAGGGCAGGAAAATCTTTACTTTCTGACGTTCAGTCGCGTCACTGACGACTAGATTTCCGATTTATTGAATGCTGCCAGCGAGACGTTTCCCTTTCAATAGAACTGCCTTGCTATTTGAGCGAGGCCGAACGCCTCCATAGGCAGCAATATCTTTTGAGTGCGGCCAAAACTGACATCATCTTGCCTGCAGTATGCGCGCACCACTTTCCACACGAGGAGTACATAAACACAGCGCTGGATTGGGCGACAAGGTGCGTACTGCATATGGCCATGTCCCTTGCTGCTGCCCATCATATACAGATAGTCTGGGGAAAATGCTCCGATGTTTGGGATGAGGCGAGAAACCCAGAAGGCTATGTTCCACTTGGTCTTGCTGAGAACACCCTCATGCATAGAGAACTCAGGGGTTTTCTGACCTCGAAATCGCTCATTGATACCTCTGCATGTGCTTTGACATACGGAGACGGTCCGTTCTCCTTGAAGTCAGTGCGCATGCCCTCACCGGCTTCTTCAACGATTATTTCCATCCCGTTCAGCCAATTCAAGTTGATCATCTCATGATCACAAATGGCGTCACTTCTGCAGTCGAACGTTGTGCTTGGAATCTGGCGGACCCTGGCGAAGGCATCCTTCTCGGCCGTCCTTACTATCGAGCTTTCATCAACGCCATGCAGCTGCGTGCCGGCGGCCAGATAGTACCTGTAATCTTTGGCGGTATCGATCCCTTGTGGCCTCAACTGTGTTGAAGGGTATTAACGCGCACTTCTTGAATCAAACACTCGCGGTGTAAGGATCCGTGCACTGCTGCTATCTCATCCGCACAAACCGCTTGGTCGTTTCTATTCCCGCCAGACGATTGTCAAGCTCATGGAACTCTGCCACAAGCACAGCATTCATCTGATAATCGATGAGATCTACGCTCTTTCAACCTGGAAGAACACCGCCAACTCTTCAGAAGTAAAACTTGCAGACTTTGTGTCTGTGCTTTCCATAAATACGCAGGGAGTAATTGACCCCAGTCTTGTCCATGTATTGTGGGGTGCCTCTGAAGATTGTGGGGCTAACGGGCTCAGACTTGGAGTTATGGTCTCTCAAGCCAATCCGGATCTGGTTTCTGCGCGTCGAGCCTGTGCTTACTTCTCTTCCCCGTCTTCGTTGGCCGAGAACGCATTACGCGCTGTGATATCAGATCATACCTGTCTTGGGGAATATCTCTGTTTTAATCGCAGTCGTATTTAAATAGCATACGAATATGCCGTTCGGCCTTTGCAAGAGGCTGGCATTGAACACATGCCCGGCACTACAGCGGCGTTCTTCGTCTGGTTGAATCTTGGCAAGAAATACACCGAGCGACATCCAGAACGCGCCAGGGACAAAGACCGCATGGAGATTGCCAACATATCCCAAGAAGCAATAAACAACAAGAGGGTATTCTTGGTTGGTGGTGAAGCAATGGGCGCCGAAGAGCCAGGATGGTTAAGAATGATATTCACACAATCACCGGTGTACGTTGCAGAAGGTGTGAAAAGGATAGTGGAGGCTCTCAGCTAACCTGATCAGCATATAGCTTCGAGGATGAATGCTTGTCTTGACATCTGTGCGGTTGAAAGATAAATTTAGATATCTAAGGAAAGAGAGTAGCAGCTCCGAGCATTACTATAGACGGGAAAGGCGCTCCATAACACCGTTGGCCTCTCTTCTCAAACGATCCACTAGCACGCTTGCAGGCTCTACACTACGCACAAGCCCTATTGCAGCGCCAGCGTATGTAGCTAATCTCCCATTCGGACCCCAGCCGCTATCTCCAGCTTCAACAGCGTCATCGTGAAGTCGCTTGAGCTCCTCAAATGCCACACTAGCTTGATAGTCATGCCAGCTTTGGTTAGCAATACTACGTGGGCTATATCGCTCTGGCCACCCGTTTGTGCCTCGAAGTTGGTTGTACAGAGTGGTGCGAACTGTATTTTTCGCCCCGTCTATAGCTCGGATAATTTCCTGTTGATAACCCTTGTTGATGCGTGCCTCTGTCGAGGCCAAGAATCGAGTTCCGAGCGCCACTCCAGTAGCACCAAGTGCAAGGGCTGCAGCAACCCCTCTACCATCCGCTATTCCCCCAGCAGCGAATAGAGGTATGTTGGATCCACGAAGGGCATCTGCAACCTCGGGAAAAAGCGACATGAGTCCCATTGTCCCTTCCGCTAAACCATGACCGCCTGCCTCGGCTCCTTGAAGAACCAGCACATCAGGGCGCGAGGGGCTGCTCGCAGCGTCTAAAGCTTCTTCAAGAGTTCCAATTTGTATCCAAATATGTATGCCCGGAGAGGCTTGCCGTAGAGCGTCTACCCACTGGTCCAGCTCCTGCTGTCCCTGACGAGGCGCAAATAACCACGCTGCGCACGGCCCATACTCTTGCACAGCTCGAGTTGCAGTGTCAAGGTCACCGTTCCACAGCTGGAATCCGACCCCGATGGGAAGTTTACCGTTCATCGTTGCTGGACTGATGGTCTTGATTGATACGTTATCCAGAAGCTTCCGCACTTCTATAAGATCGAAATAAGTATCGTCTGGCTTCACACCTGGGCCGATGAATCCTAGTCCGCCTGATCTAGAGACAGCGAGAGCAAGCTTTGGGCCAGACATGACCCGCATGGGTGCAGCCACGATCAACGGCGCAATGATCCAAGGAAACTTATTCAGCAGACGTCGCATCGTATTGATATTCAGTGGTACCAGGATGGGACTTTTCTATCATGCTCGTCAACTAAATCTGGCGGAGTTTACTGTGGAATGCATTATACCTTGCCTGTTCAAGACGCAGAATACCAAGGATGGATCAGCTGGGTGAGTTAGATCAAAGATGAGTTGTTGTGTGGGATCTAGTTAGGAAGTTCTACCTGAAATGTTATCCGTTTGCGCGTTTATGGCTGTGGATCTCCGCCATCCGCCACTTCCGCATTTGTGACATCGGAGCGATCTCCGACAGAAGTAACTGAACATCGGGTGTCTGCCATTTCTGGTCTCTGAAGATGACGTCAGAGTAACATCACCGGCCTAAGCGTAGCTCTAGAAGGCAGCCGGAGAGTGTTCCTGGAGCATCAGCTTACTCGCATAGAAATCGTATGGAGGGTATACGGCAAAGTAAACTCTCAATTCGTTCATAGGGGCATGCTGAATCCCATCAGGGAGCCAGTCAGGTCTGTTTGAGCTACGAATTCGTTGAACCACCATGAATCTTGCAAAGCGTCTATACCCAAGAGATCACCCTGGGCCTCCTGGAACTGAAGATCCTCCGAAGGATACAGGCTCAGCATGTTCGTATGGGCTTGAATCTCAGTCTCTCTTCGCCTTCGATGCAGCTGAAGTAGTGTACACGCCGCAGTTACCGCTTCTCTCGTAGCTTCGGTCTGATGCGCATTCTTGACGGCTACAATGCATGCAAGAGACTCACTCAACAGCGCGAAGGATTGTGCGGTGTCTATTACAAGCAGCGTACAAAGTATCTGAAATGGAATATTGGCCACTTGGTGCCAGGGAAGCCCGCGGGCAATGGCTGAGTGGACTGCCCGTATACTCTTTTGCATAAGCCCGAGAACTTTGTGCATGGCGCTTTCCGGGACCCCTGATTTTGAAGATTGAAGCCTCCGATGGATGCACAACGTCAGGTTACATTGTGCTAAGACAGAAGGCGGTTCTGTATGGACTCGCTCTAGAACAGCTGCCAATGCTACTGCAAGGCTGTCTGGGCTTAGAGTGTTAGCAGGATCCAGGACCTCTGAATATGGCAGCAGACCCAATAACTCTGCTGTGTATTCTCCTGGCTGCGCGGATAGAGGGAATGTGTCAAGATTGGGTAATATAACACGGCTTCGACCAAGGTCATAGGACATCCAAATGTTCAGATGCTGCGCCACACCAAACAGCCTTGTCCGAAGATCAGGGGCGTCTTGGGAGTCTGAAGGTAGGGGAAAGCCGCCGCCGTGATCGATGCTGCTCATCGATCGTGCTGCGTCAAGGACATGAAGGGTAGTACAGCTGGCCAACCATGCTTCCTCCGGCTTCGCGGTAAGCCGTAAATACACAGTGCGCAACAGCCAGGCAGTAGCAACTTGCAGTGATGGCGAGCCCACAGTCGATGGGTCTAGTAGGTGCTTCGCAAGCGCGACAGCCTTCTGCTCGGTTGCCAAATCACGGGTGTTGGAAAAGAGGCAACCAATGGCGACTACGCCGCACAACACGCACTCCTGCGCGTCAGATCTATCCTGCCCATCCCAGGTGTTCGATATGCTTCGAGATAGTGCATATCTGTCCACAAAACCATAACATGGGTGGAACTTTTCGAAGTAGATTGTGGATAGATTCTGCATTTCTTGTTCCGACAGAACAGCTGTGAGTGTCTCTGGGAGCACGTTGGAAGCTGTCTGTCTCTCGCCCAGAAACAAATTCCATGCTAGCATGCGCACTGGAGAGACACTCCGGTCGGAGGACTCGAGCGTCATGGTAAGAAGTCGTACAAATGCTGCACCGGAATTGCTTTCAATGGGCGTCAGGTAGTTGGGCATATTTTCACCTCGTTGTTCCTCATACTCTCGTCCTTGCCGTCCTAGGCTCACTTGAACTTGTCCTGGTTGCACGTCGTTCCGGAGCTGGTGCGGAAGCCGCGGCTCTGAATGCTCATTGGATTCTTGTTGACGGACCAGTTGGTGTGAGAATCTACGCGCGGGTATCGATGGATTTGAATCTCTTGTGGAATTGGTTTGCGATCGACTTGCGCGTTTCTGGCTTTGCCGAGTCCGAGGCGTCGAGCGATAGGAGCAGTCATACCCGTACCCGAGGCACATGTTGCAGGGTCGGGCTCCGTCACATTTTCTTTTGCGTTCTCGACAAGAATCACACGCGATGCGTAGCCGTTGACGGTTTGTCTGTCGGGCGCTCATAGGGCCTGCCTAATTGCTCTGTTCGCAGCTGTTAAGATTTGGGTGGAGCGGCGAATGGGCGGATGTGGCGGGTCAAGCAAGGCCCGCGCGAATTGCGAAGACAAGAGCTAGATATATAGGCTAACTATATTGGGCATCGCTTGTACCGGCCTTCCTCATCGTCTCTTAGCCCGATCTACGTAAACAGACGGCAACGCTCCAGAGAGAATCTTAACTACGCGTTGCTCTACTTATATATAATAATAATAGAAGCTAGAGGAGTAAGGTCTATAAGGTACATAGTAGAAGACTAACTACTTCTATAGAGTTAGATTCAAGTCCTTTTTATCTCTAGCTTTAATATTTATTGCGAATAAATAGCTTTTATAGTAATATTTTAAACTTAGAGTTACTCTAGTAGTATTGCTACTAATATTCAAAAACCTATCCTATTTATTCAACATTACTAGTATTAATATCCTATTTTCTATCTTGTTAAGATAGTAATTAATTAAGCTAACTATAAAATAGTTAGAATAGTTATAATCTACTTTGGACAAATATGCGTAAAACTGGTCTACATCTTAAAGTTCTTATGGGAGGCTTAGTCCAGGCGGGAAGGACGTCCACCTTGAAAAGGCCCAGCAAAAGCCGAACGGAACCGCTAAATTGTGCAGTGAGCGCGCTCACAGGACCGTCGAGCTTAGTGTCATTGATTTCAGCGCTGTAACAGGCCACCCCGGCGGTAATGCAGCTGTCAGTTTGGCTTGTAACGCGTATGGTGAAGATAACTTCTAGGCCCGAAGACTCTTCCTGCATGCCCACAGTGCGTACGATGTCAATATTGTGTAGCTCGACAAGCTGCAGTGTTGCCTGGTCGTCGACAAGGCGTACGGCAGCCTCATAAGCCATTGTCACGTATCCTGTCGCCGGGAAAGTACCTCGCCCTGTATAGTATGGCCATTCACCCATGAAAGCTCGACTCAGCTTGAAAACCTGGCGCTAGGGAACCTCTCGCCTACCGGTTTTACCCAGTGTAGTTGGTCGACCGAGCAACTCGTTGGGGGGCGGGGGGGGGGGGGGGCACCACGAAAGAGGCGAGATGCCCTGGACTTACGCCAGCTAAGAAGGTTCAACAAAAGTAAATAGTTCTAGGACAGGAGATTAATGTAGCATAGACTGAGAGTTGCGAAATGCGAAAGTACGGGTTCAGTAGTAAATGTTGCACCGTTAGGCCCAGTGCATAACGTAGGTTAAATACAATATCAACAACCCAAAGCCAGCGTCCTAGCTTAAGAATCATAAAATAATTTTAAGAAGGCAAAAATTGAAACAGGGGTCGCAAAAGACCGTGTCTAGTAGTCGTACTTGTAGCACAAGGTTTGCCCCATCGTGTTCAAGACCTGGCCAACAGTAACGTCAGGGCGTACGCCGTTCACTTTGATAGCTGAGTTGAGTGTCAAAGTACGGCCAGAAGCGTCCTTGCCATTAACGCTGGATATGCGCGCATTGCCTCCGCTGTTTTGCCAGTTACGGAAGTTACGGTCGATAAAACCGTGGTGCTACAGCGTTATTAGAGACATCTCAACAACCGTGTTGCTTGACTTACCAAGAAGAATACAGGGTCAGATGGGGATGCATAGACATCCGACATGACCGCACCAATTCCGTTGTGTCCCCATGCGTGAGCACCTCCCTCGGCACTGCCATATTGTTAGGCTTGTGGCGAAAGGGATTCGAATATCCAACTTACCATGAAGCCATGTCAGCGTAGCTGGTGCGGCTGTTACAGGCATTAACGATTGCACTTCCGGTGTTCTTCGTCTTGGAGTTGTCGCCGTTGCGAGCTAGACAGTGGGGTGTGTTCCTACTCCCTGGTCCATAGACAAGGGCTAAATTAGCAAATTGCTGAACACAAATTAGCACCTTTCTCCAACTGCAGTTCATCAGAGCAGGTACTCACACCATTCGTGACACAGTTGCCACCAATATTGACGCTTCCAAACCACTGGGAGCTGAAGATTGATGAAGCTGCAAAGTTCCCTGCATAGCGAGTCTCGTCAAACCACAGTAGGGGTCCAGTCAAGCCGCACACATCGCGCATAAGTGATTCAAGTGTCCAGGTGTAGTATCTATGCCACAGTAGGAAAATTGCGTTTCCATGCACTCTTGATGTCATTGATTGATGAAGACCAACTAGATCATCATAGAGGTTTTTAGAAACGGGAAATCTCCCGGAAGGAGGCTTGGTCATCAAGCACTTGATAGAGTTGATGTACCCTTGTCGGTCGTTGTTGGATGCGGAATCCCATTCTACGCGAGTGCGAACATTGGAGCAGACACTCTGTCTCTTTTCAAATTCAATCAATTCCTCATCTAGACTCCGTGTGTTGATTGGCAATATCCCATTGTTGGGTATCACAAGCGAAGGCACTTTGTTTTTGGCATCTTGAAGATCCTCGGGTTTGATGGTCGTGACTGAAGCGTTCGCGCCTGACAATGCCTCCTCGAGCGTGAGTGGACGCGCAAACTTCGGCGTGTTGAAGCTTGAGATAGGAAGCGCAGTGCGTGCTGGGTCGGTTGCTCGCGCAAACAGAGGAAGAGAAAGGGCGTTGCACGAGGCTGCAAGTGCAGCAGAGGCAAGTAGAAAGTGCATAGTCCAACGAAGGCAAGGCAGTTGGGTTAAGGTTGAGGTATTACAAAAAACGAAGGAGCGAGTCAAGAAGGTGCTGAACGGCCGAGCGAAGCATGCGCTTCGGCCTGAGGTTTAATATAGACATGGTATTGTACCAAGGAGAGTAGCTAACGTTCTGGCCTCCTAAGTCGCGAGGGTAGCGTGAAGCTTAAACAGTTAAGCTTTTGTCGTATACTAGCGTTATTGTTCAGCTGGGTCTCGCCCTGGCCACTGGTACTTGGAGACGATACTAGTGACTTCAGCCGCCTGTGGTCGCTACCAATATAGGATCGGAGCATCCAGGGCCGGCCAGGCCACGGCCAAGACTTGCGCTATCTTTGTTCGTTACTATCATAGCATTTTAACACGTGACATAAATGGCGACCAGGAAACGGCGACCAAACGGCGACCAAACGGCGACCGAGACTTGCGCCGTCTTTGTTCCCTTTGTTCGTTATTATTATTCGCGTCGAACACGTGACATGCACGGAGACCAAGCCACTATTTCAGCCCACCTCGAAGTTCATACAGCAAACATCAGTGTATCGGTCTGAGCGGGCTTGTGATGTTGCTCTGGTTAATAGACAGGCTCCTCGTCCTCTTAAAAACTGCGAGCGCGCACTACACGTGTGTAGACATGCGCCAACAATGCATCCTATTTGCTATTCTTTAGGCTGGTATATATTCTCTCTCCTTCCACTAAATACTAAAGAAAATCAATCTAATTCTTGTATAAAGTAAATAGTATACTAATCTACTAGTATATTTATATTCTATTTAGCCTAATACTTATAGTGTAAGAAAACTGCTGTTTTTCTTTCTTTTCCTAGTCTTGGCAAGATTTAGCAAGGTCCCTTTCTTTACTATTTTTATAGTCTCTTTCTCTACTAATACTAGAGTAGAATAGGATTTTTAAACAGGCTAAATAGTGCAGAATTACACGAGGATTTTAGATCTAGCCTTAGATCTAAAATCTAAGCTCTTGTTATTGTAATGCAGGCCTATAAAGTTAGTAATATTTTTAATATTTCTAGCGCTAAGAGGAGAGCTACTAAACTTACTAACTTTAGCGTACCTTTAGCTATAGACTATTATATATATATATAAACCTACTAACGTACCTCACGGGCGAGCCGGTCACCCGAGCGAGCCGGTCACTTTTGCCAAGACCACACCAAACTTCACTCTACCTGCAATGTCTCAACGCAGTAACGCAACAAGGCCCTTAAACGAAGCAGATATACAGCTTGCCCTCCAGGCTATTAAACAAGACGCGACACTGTCTCAGCGACGCGCTGCAGCTATCTACAAAGTCTCTCAAAGCACGCTTAGTGATCGACTTGCTGGAACCTCCCCACGACGCGATTGCAAGCCCAACTCAATGAAGCTGAAAAGCACTGAAGAGGAGGTGATTGTCCAGCATGTATTAAAGCTGGACGCGCGAGGATACTCGCCCCGGCTTGCTGATGTGGAGGATATGGCTAATTCTCTCCTTGCTGAGCGCCACCAGCCCCCTGTTGGCAAGAACTGGGCTAGCACCTTTGTTAAGCGTCGGCCAGAGCTGAAAGTCAAGTTCAATCGGAAGTACGACTACAAGCGAGCCCTCTGTGAGGATCCCGGGGTGATTCAGGGCTGGTTCCGCCTTGTAGAGAATACCAAAGCTAAGTATGGTATTCTGGATGACGACACCTACAACTTCGATGAGTCTGGGTTTATGATGGGCGTTATATCCACAGGAGCTGTTGTCACAGGCTCTGAGCGTCGAGGAAGGCCAAAGACAGTGCAGCAGGGCGACCGAGAGTGGACTAGTATCATCCAGGGCATCAATGCAAAGGGGTGGGCCATCCCACCCTTTATCATCTTCTCTGGCAAGCACCACCTCTCTGCCTGGTACAAAGAGCCTAGTATACCTAACAACTGGGTTCTTAATGTCTCTAACAACGGCTGGACAAACAATGAGCTTGGAGTTAAGTGGTTAAAGCACTTTGATGAGCACACCAAGGCGCGCACTGTTGGCAGCTATCGGCTGCTTGTTCTGGACGGCCATGAGAGCCACAACTCGGTTGATTTCCACCAGTACTGTGAGGAACACAAGATTATCACTCTGTGTATGCCTCCACACTCGTCGCACCTGCTGCAGCCGCTTGATGTGGGATGTTTTGCCTCTCTGAAGAAGGCATATGGCCGCCAAGCTGAGCAGCTAATGCGGAGCAAGATTACTCGCATCACTAAACTTGAGTTCTTGCCGTGCTTTAAAGCAGCTTTTGACGCCTCAATCACTAAGAGCAACATACAGGGAGGATTCAGAGGTGCTGGCCTGGTCCCACTTGACCCAGAGGCTGTGATATCAAAGCTCGAAGTGCGGTTGTGTACTCCACCACTACCTACTGTGGATGAGAGTACGTGGGAGTCTAGAACACCAAGCAACACCCTAGAATTTGGGTCACAATCGAAGCTGATTCGAGAAAGGATTCAGAGACACGCTGACAGCTCGCCAACTTCAATGGTTAATGCCCTTAATCAGCTCACCAAAGGCGCAGAGATGATAGCGCATTCACTAGTTTTGGTGCGCAACCAAGTTGCAGACCTTGAAGCAGCTAATGAGGCCGCTACACGCCGTAAATCACACAAAAGAAAGCGAATCCAGCGTGAAGGGACACTAACGTTTAGTGAAGGATTGCGGCTAACTACTCTAAAGGAGTTTAACGCTCGCAGCGATGGAAAGAAGGCAAAGAAGAGAGCGCGTGTTGAACCTGGCACTCAGCCTTTAAGACGCTGTGGCACGTGTGGTGAGGCAGGGCACAACGCGCGAACATGCAATAATGATGCGCAAAGTACTGTAGATTAGTTTAATACACTTTAGCCTACAGTACATTCTAGTTGTACACTGTAGTGTTGCAAAGTAGTTGCAGTGTTGGTGTGGTCTTGGCAAAAGTGACCGGCTCGCTCGGGTGACCGGCTCGCCCGTGAGGTACGTTACCCTAGTTCTCTAAGTTAGGTATTTACTTCTAACTTTATATAATATATATATACTATAAAATTTTAATATATTTACTTAATATTACTAGAAATATATAGACTATACTAGTAGAAACTACTATTTTTTAATTATTAATAATAAAATAATAGTATTTACTTTTTATTTTTAAAAGTTAGATAGTAACTTTATTTAAGTAAAATTTTTTTTATTAATATAAGTATACTATATCTCTAACCTATACTAATAGGTTAGAGTTAAGTTACTTCTAAGAGTAAAAATAGTAGTTACTTCTAAAAGTAAAGAATACTATATCTTTAAACTATACTAATAGGTTAGAGTTAGGTTACCTCTAGAAGTAAAAATAGGAGCTACTTCTAGAAGTAAAGAATAGCTATACTAATAAGTCTAGGTATTACCTATAGCTTGCCTTTAAGAGTAAAGAATAGCTAGCTAGAGCTAATAAGTTTAGGTACTACTTGCCTCTAAAGGTAAAGAAGACTATACTAGAATTTATAAACTTTTAACCTACTTATAACTAGCTTAGTAACTTATATCTTCTCTAATAAATAAAATATTATTTTTAAAGGTACTACTCTTTCTATATTCTCTAATACTAATATAGCTAAAGCTATAATAAAGTATAAAAGTATAGATATCTTAATAAAAATAAGGAAAAGATAATATATAGCTATTAAGAAGATTAAGGAGGTAGACTCTATCTATAACTAAGCTATACTATACCTACTAGTAATAGCTAAATTTCTAATTAATATACTTACCTTAGAATAGAGTATTAGTATTAATAGACTTATAGATAAAGTATATAAATATTATCTATACTAGATTTTTAATAAGGTAGGTATTCTTTAGTAAGATATAAGGTACTAATTATAGATTACTTACTCTAAGGTAGAAGTATAGTAGATACTAGATTATCTAGAAAAAGAAAAATAGGCTTAGATTACTACTAGTATAGCTAAGAGTATAAAAGAAAGAAACTTAAAGTAGCTATTATTTAAAAAAGAATAACTATTATTAGAGTAAAGGTAGAGCTTATTACTAGCTACTATTATATTAAAGTATTTAAAGAGTATCTATAACTTTACTAGTTACTAGAGGAGGAATAGTAGTAGGTATATAGTATTTATAATAATAGTTTTATCCTCTATATATAGTAGCTAAGCTAGTAAGCTAACTTAAAAGATAGATATACTTTCTATATACTTATATATCTAGCTTTATACTAATTAAGAAGATATTATTCTTTCTAATAGCTATAGCTAGATATAGATAGAGCTAGTAACTCTATTCTAGGGCCCTACTTAGGATTAGCTCTAACTCTAGATAATCTAGTGCTATAATATATATATTTAACTAGGTTTAATTTATTATAGAGGGCTTATCCTAGAAGACTTTAGAGTGCTAGACTAGTTAGGTTCCTGCTATCTAATAGCTCTAAAACTTAGATATATTAATTAGCACATTAAGCTGCATGTTAATACCTATTTATAGCCCTATAGCTAATATAGATAATAGTATTAGAGTTTTATATTTATAGTTAGAGTAATAGTTTTTATTGCAATACCCTAGACAGCTAGGTTTAGAGTTATTCTAAGATTATAACTAGCTATTACTAAAAGCAAAGACGCGTCTATTATATAAGATATAAAGTTATATCTATAGCCTAATATAGCCTATTTAAACTATTATTTATAGACTAAGTTATAAAATTTAATTATTATTATAACTATTCTATAATTATAGCAGAGAGCAGCGTTAGGGGCTAGTATTTTAAGTATTTAGTTAAGTATGCATTAGCTGTATACAAAGAGTATAGACATAGTATTTTACCTAGCTATATTAAGAACTATATATAGTAGGTGCACCCTGCTAAGCAGAAGCAAGCTAAAGCTATAGCAGAGAAAGTAGGTAATTAGGCTAGTTTAATCTAGTATACTAGTAAGCTAGAGGTGCCTAGCTAGGTTATTAAGCCTATCTATTAGTTGCCTATATATAAAAATAGGTTAATATACTAGGTTAACCCCTACTATTATTGCTAAATATTTAGAAAGCTAGAAGGTATAAAGAAGTATTAGTAAGATATCTATAGTTAGTTAGCAGTAGAGAAGAGTAGATACCTAACCTAAGAGAAGTAGAAGGAGATATAAGAGCGTGTTAGCTAGTATTACAAGAAAGTGCATTACTAGTAGTTGTTAGTCTAGGGCTAGGGGTTATAGTATTTCTAGGTCTAGTAGCCTAGTAATAATAGCCTAGAGGCAGTGCCTATCTATAGTAATGCAGCGTAGACGCAGGTAGGTAAGCAGATAGCTAAGGTATAGGTAAATATTAAGATGTAGGTGCAGAGCACTATCTAGGCAGGTAAGTATAATAAGGTAAACCTATAGCTAGAGTAGACATAGTAGCTACTATATTTAGTTAGTATAGAGTAGCTAGAGTTATTAGTGTGTATTAAAGAGCCTATAGCAGAGCTAGATCCTAGGCAGGAGCAGCAGGCCAAGCCTATAGAGGCAGCAATATAGAATACTATAGATAGATTAGCATAGTTTAGTTAAATATCTATTATCTGCTATATTAGCGTGTTTATATAGTTAGAGGCTATCTAGATAGAGAAGCACTAGATATAGTACTAGCTGTTGCAGCTATATATAGACAAGCAGTTAATTATAAAGTATATATAGTTATAGTAGTAGATAGTAATATTTTTTATATAGACCTAGCGCAAGTATATATAGAAGAGCCCCTAGTACTAGTTTATATGCTAGTAGTAAGATATATAGAAGGTATTTATTAAGGAGGTAGAGAGGGTTGTAGGAGGGGAGGCTAGGGAGTAAGAGTAGAAAAGAAAAGAGATAGATATAGATAATAGTAAAGAGAGTATAGTAGATAATATTAATAAGAGTATTAATAAGATAGAGACAGTACAAGATATAGCCCCTAATACTATTATTAAGCTAACTAAGTTATTAGGTATCTAGCAGGTATATTTAGAGTTTTATATTATATTAATAAGCTATAAGATTATAAGCAGAGAGTATAATAGTATATTAGTGTATATGTTAGCTATATTAGGTATAAAGGAAGATAGTTAGAAGGGCACTAAGTAGTATCTACCTATTTTATTAGCTATTATTAAGGTAGTATAGTTTATAGTTATATAGTAGGTATTAGAGTTATTAGGCATATCTAATAATAGTAAGAAAGACAAGTTAGATAGTTTTAATAGTAATAGTGTATATAAGAGTAACAGCAGCCTACCCTAACACTAGTATAAAGAATATTTATAGTTTATATAGGAGATAATAGACTAGTTTATAGTATATAGCAGCTATAGCCTAATATAGTAGATATTAGATTTATAGACATACATGTTAAAGATTTATTATAATATAATATTATATAGGTATGTTAAGTAGGTTAGTAGAGAGGAGTTATTATATAAAGATTTATAGTTTAGTATAGCCTAGTTCTATAGTATAATTTATAGACTAGTAATAGAGAGCTAGTAATTATTAATAGACAAGCTATTGTTTAGCAGTAGTAAAGGTAATAAGCCTATACCTAGTATACTATAGGATAGCTTGTATAACAACCTAACTAATAAGTAGCCTAGGTAGAATTTTTTAAAGGACTACTATACCTATATACCTATTAATAGTAAGAGTTAGTTATTTAAGTAGGTAGAGAAGGATGCTACTATTAGAGACTAGTTTATAAAACAAGGGGTATAATTAGGTATTAATATATATAAGGTAGAGTAATATATAGATTAAGTAGTAGTATTCTAGAAAAAGTTAATAGTATTAATATATATAGCGTATAGGCAGCTAGCAAGGTAGCTAGAGTTAGGTAGTGTTTAATACAGTAATACTATTAAGGGGGGTTACTATAATATATTTATTAAGGATAGTATAGTAGTTATTACTATATAATAACTATATAGGTTACTATATAAGTAGTAATATAAAGATTATTTATAGGTATTTACTATGCAAAGTAGGCAAGCTAGTAGTATATTATATATAGTTAGTGTTACTATTTTAGTAGTAGTTAGAAGCTATAGTATAAGAGAAGAAGGTAATATTATTATATATATAGCTAGTAGACCTAAGTAGGCGTAAGTAGATAGGTAACTAGTTTAGAGAGGTATTAAAGTATAAAAGTAGGATTAGGATAGGATTAGAGTTAACTATAGTAGTATACTATAAGATTGCTATTAGTATTAGCTAGCAGTTTTTATATAGATCTACTATATTCTATATAGATAAGAGAGATAATAACAAGGTATAGAAGGAGGAGAATATATAGTTAGTAATTACTAATATATAGGCTAGGCATATAATATATATTATAGGTATAATATATATATAAGGTATTATAGAGCAGGTAGGCGCTATAGCTAATAAGAGGTAGTAGTTCTATATATTAAGTATAGAGTAGCACTAATTTTTAGGATTCTAGGTTAATAGTAAGAATAATAGCAAGTGCAAGAAGTAGAAGAGAGCACTATTTAAGACTAAGGTAGACAAGGTAAGAATTAATTAATAGGGCTAGTTAAAGAAGATAGATATAATAGTGCAGCTTTAGTATATAATAGGCAAGACAGCTAAGTTTTAAGGCGTGTAGAAAGAGGTAGTTAATACTATTATTACTAGATAGAGTTATATTATAGTAGTAATACTAATAGGGGCAGGTAAGAGTATATTATTTATATTACCTATATAGGCAGAGTAGAGGGGCACTATAGTTATTATTATACTATTAATTATATTATAGAAAGATATAATATAGTAATATAGGAAGTTAGGGATATTATATACTAAGTAGGATAGCTACTACCTGCTAGATACAGCTATAGTTATATTAGTAATACCTAAGTTAGCAGTTAGAGAAGAGTTATAATATTTTTAAACTAATTATAAGTAATATAATAGCTAGACTAGATTATAATTAATAAGTATTATATTATATTAAACTACTAGTATAATTTCTATAAAGAGATATAGAAGTTAGGCAAGTTAGTATCTACTAAGACGCAGATAGTAATATTAATAGTAATATTACTACTAAGTAAGGAGGATAAGTTATTCTAGTAGATATATATTAAGTAAGATTAGGTTAATTTATTCTAAGCTAAAACTATAAGAATAAATATAGTGTACTATATAATTAGGGTAGGTAAGGTAGTAAAGAAGAAGGAAGTAGAAGAGATAGTATTAGGTATAGTATAGTAGAAGTTGCGCAAGTATAAGATAGGCAAGGTTATAGTATATAATAATTTAGTGCTAAAGGTTAAGAAGTTAGTAAAGAAGTTAAGTTATTATATATACTATTATAAGGCTGTAGGTAAAGTAAGTATATTAGAAGAATTTACTACTAGTTGTTAGACACATGGCTTCTAGGAGTTGAATACTCGTATTACTACGCTTGGGTAGGGCGTAGTTACCGGAGTTACCTCTATGCGGGGTAACTAGAGTATATAGAGCCTAGCTTAGCTGTTCGTTACAAGGTAGCGAACAGTCTACTGTTAATTGACCTTGTTTGGGACTATTGTAGTCCTGCCTGCTCGTATCAATACTTCTCTCCCTAGTGCCCCTGGCTATCAAGCCTGACATTCTGTTCGCTCCCTTTACTGGGGAGTAGATTGTGGTATTACAGAATGAGTGACTGATCAAGCCCTATTGCAGAGGAACTTACCCTGGAACTACTGGAAGCCTCTTTTCCTGTGGTGACAGGGGAGTCCTTGACCTCAAGGACGGCGGGAACTTAGGACACGATGCCAAGGGACAATTGACCTATTGTCTCCTTGAATGCGACGAATGAGGCACGAGGCTTGCCAGTATGAGCCAGCGGACCCTCTGACGGGTCACAGCGGCCCGTGGAGGCCTAGAATACCCTAGTGGTGGACAGTGTGGAACAAGAGCTGCAAGAGTTGGAAGCTTGGCATGAGAGGGCTACAAAGATGCAACGAGTGGCTTGCCTTAAGGAAATGAAGGCTAGATACCTTGCTGGAGATGTTAATGCCCTGCAAGCTATCCCTAGTGGAGCTTAGTTGGCTATAGTAGTTCCTGTGGTCCTAACTTTAGGTTTACCTCGCCCCGAGCTACTACATGTGTTTGCTAAGTGGACACGTGTAGTATATAACTGCTGGAAGCGAGATTGCGAGCGGTTTTTTGATAGACTGCCTGCTAACTTCCTACAGGAGACGCAAAAGGTTGATTTTGGTGTATAGTATTTGTTAGAGACTATGAAGACCTTATGGTTGGCGTACTGTACTGACCAACTTTGCGTGGATTCTTTGTGGAATCTAACCTGGGAAGCTATGAAAGCTGTGATGCTAGGCTCCCTAGGCACTATCTTAGAAAGGAGATAAAAAGCATATGAGGCCTTGAGTCGTGCTAAAATGCTTCCTTATAGCAGTCCTATGGATTTGCTAGATTATATGAGGCCTTACTGGGAAGAACTAGGCGATATGTATGGAGCAAACCTCTAAGTAATTGGATATATCTATGCATTGCCTGAAGAGATACAAAGGCAGCTATTTATGTACCTGGAGGAGCGTTGTGTGATACTTAGCTAGGTAGAAGAGGTTGCCAACACAATTTATTGACAGAGGGGCCGTCCCAAGAACTCAAAGGAGGAAAAACCTCCTAAGGAGTCAGGGAAGTAGAAAGGCAACTTGAAAGATACAAAGGGGTCCAAAGAGGCTACAAAGTGTGAGAAAGAGGGTAGTCCTGACTATAGTGGCCTAAAGAGGCCCAAGGGGTTGAAGCCAAGGGCAGACTGCTCTATAGTAACCTGTTATGGGTGTGGGGAGGTAGGACACATTAGACTGAAGTGTCCAAACCCTGATAAGTCTATGAAACCTAAAGAAGGGGGGGACTTGGGAAAAGGCAAGGGGTGGAAGGATTAGATCTGCTCCTTCTTGCCTATATCTCTTATATACAGGAGAGTAGGGATCTTGGCACCCTTCGCGCAGCATTACACCCTTAGCTAGTACGGCTGCTTACAGTAGAAGCGACTGTGGGATCTTCCAGACTGATAGAGGCCTTGGTAGATGGGGGCTCCTAGCTCAATTTGCTCTCTGCAATTGTAGCAAAGGAGCAAAATCTCTGTGTAGATCCCCTGCCTGAATTCCTTGCAGAGGGGGTAGATGGGTCTACAATATGGATATACGGCACTACAACTGTGAGAACAACTGTAGTTGACTTATGAGGCCGTAAGGAGGCAGGTGATATACTATTTGTGGTTACTGACCTTAGAAGGTACCAAATGTATTTGGGCCTGCCTTGGATTGACATGTGTTAGCCTAAGATTAATTACGCTACTTGGCGCGTGCTCTTTAGGGGGACAAAGGTTAAGAGTATGACTAAATTCTCTAAGATAGCGTTAGAAGACGCAGAAGAGTTTGATTGCACTATGCGTAACCCCTAGACGGACATATATGCCTGTCTTGTGGCCTTTACAGGCTAGAACGGGCCAGATTAACCTAATGTGGACAAAATGCCTATATACTATGCCGATTTTGCGGATGTTGTATTAGAAGATGATGTATGGTGTTTACCTGACCACAGCTTGAATGATTTGGCAATTAATTTAGCTGAAGGAACCACACCCCTGTATCAGCCCTTATATGGTCTGTTGGAGGCAGAGTTGGTGGTGTTGCGGAAATACCTAGTTGACTATATGGCGAGAGGTTGGATTTGACGCTTAAGATCCTCTGCTGGGGCCCTAATATTGTTTGCAAAGAAAAAGGATGGTAGTTTGCGCCTTTGTGTGGACTTTAGAGGCCTTAACAAGATAACTGTGAAGAATTGGCACCTGCTACCCCTAATCTCTGAGTCCCTAGATCGCCTCTTAAAGGCAAAGGTATTTACCAAGTTAGATATTAGGGATGCCTATTACTGGATCTGAATAAGGGAAGGAGATGAATGGAAGACTGCATTCTGGACTAGATACGGTTATTTTGAGTATACTGTTATGCCCTTTGGCCTAATAAACGCACCTGCTTAGTTCTAGGCATATATAAACGAAGCCTTGGCAGGACTGGTAGATGTTACGTGTATTGTGTACTTGGATGATATCTTAATATTCTTAAACACAGAAGAGGAGCACATTGCCTATGTTCAAGAAATTCTGGAACAATTGTGGTAATATAAGCTGTATGTCAAGCTATTGAAGTGCGAATGGCATATACAGCGCACAGAGTACCTTGGATACGTGGTATCCCTACAAGGGGTTAGTATTGACCTAGAAAGGGCCAAAACGATCTAAGATTGGCCATTACCGGCCACAGTACGCGATATACGCGTTTTTGTGGGATTTATGAACTATTATTGACGCTTTATTGAAGGATTTAGCTGTATAGTACTCCTACTTACAACATTGACAAGAAAGGACCCAGGCTAGGCCCGGGCTGGGCTAGCCATGAAGAGGGAGGAAAGCTAGCTGCTACACTTGCTAGAGGTGGTAAAGAAAGCCTTTAAGCAGCTGAAGGACGCCTTCTTAACAGTCCTAATCCTTGCTTACTTTGAGAAAGGAAAACAAACCAGACTAGAAGTTGATGCTTTAGGTGGAGTAATTTTAGGCATACTGAGCCAATATGGCCCAGGATGGGGCAAGGTGGACTAATGGAGGCCAATAGGCTTTTATTTGCGCAAGCTTATCCAAGCGGAGTACAACTACGACACACATGATTAGGAATTACTAGCAATTGTAAAGAGTGTGAAGTACTGGCGATATTACCTCTAGGGGATCTATTTCGAAATTCTTACAGACTATATGAACCTAAAATGGTTTATGGAGACCAAGGTGTTGAACTACTGGCAGGTTTGGTTATACTTGGTACTAAGCTAGTATGATTTTACTTTAACCTACTGACCTGGGAAAATAAACCCAGCAGATGGGCTATTAAGGAGACCTGATTATATGAGTGAGGCGCAAAAGCCCTCCTAAAAGTATAATCAGGCATTTGTACAACCAATGAAGGATCTCTTGAATGGGAAAAGAGACTTAAGCACTTTGGTAGCTGCGGTAATAATATGGTTAAAGGCAATATATACCCTACTGGAGGAGACAAGCACGGCTCTTTGGGAATTCTGGAAGGCTGATAAGCAATCCCTGAGGGAACCTAGGACCATGGAAGAGAAGTCTGACACGGAAACAGACACCGAGACGGATACTAGCGCTGTGGGGCCCAAAACGGCCCATAACGATCCAGAACGCTCTGCTGTATCCTAGTTGGGCGTCAAGGAGCTAGTAACACTGCAGGAAAGAGCAGAAGCCCTTTATGAATGCCATGATAACCCAATGGCGGGACATTTTGGTGCAAGAAGGATATTAGAGAAACTCTAGTGCTGATATGTGTGGAAGGGCATGAGAGAGGATGTAGCTTAGTACTGCAGGGAGTGTATACCCTGTAGAAGGTTGACACTAGCAAGGCACAAACCGTATGGGCTGCTAGCACTACTCCTACTACCTGACAGACTATGGGAGGAAGTCACGATGGACTTTATCCCGGAACTTCCCCCTAGCAAGATGAGTGGTGTGGTATATGATGCGGTGTTGGTAGTGGTGTGCTGATTGACTAAAATGGCCTATTATATCCTAGCCAGGGGCGATTGGGACGGAGTTGACCTAGCACAGTCCTGGATAAGGGAGATAATCTGATTGCACGGAGCCCCTAAACGAATTATTTCTGACTGGGGCCTGCTAATGAACGCGAAATACTGGGACACCTTTTAACATTATCTGAACTCTAGGAGGGTTCTTACGTCTGCCTATTACCTATAGATAGATGGACAGATAGAAAGGCAGAACTAGACCTTAGAACAATATCTTTGATGCTACTGTTTGTTAGAACAGGATGATTGGGCCCTATGGATTTTAGTAGCGGAGTTTGCGTACAATGATAGTGTACACTTGACTATTAAGACCACACCCTTCTGGGCAAACTATGGTTTGGACCCTAGGGGGGCGGACTGGCCTAGTATGGCCCTTGGCCAGGGCGAATCGCCCCTTGGGAGGCAGGTTGCGACCAAACTCCTAGAACTACAACGGGAATGTAAGAAGAAGATACTTGCAGTAAATGCGTATTAATAGGCGTACTAGAATAAGTTAAGGTTACCTATTCTATTTATAGTAGGCGACCAAGTTATGGTTTCAAACCGATATATGCGATCGACCAGGCTAAAACGCAAACTAGATTGGAAGTATGTGGGCCTGGGGCGTATAATGGCCTAGATTGGCCTATTATTGTTCAAAGTGGACCTACCTGGACTCTAAAGCGTTCATCTGGTCTTCTATGCGTTATTATTAGAACCTTTTGACCTAAAAGGCCTACTTCCACACCTAGCAACCCTAATTCCGGACACTCTTCGCACTTATGGCGATGATGTGTGGGAGGTGGAAAAAATACTCGAACGAAAGCAAGATGAGGATGGAAATTGGCTCTATTACGTAAAATGGGCTAATTTTTCCTCTGAAGAGAACTCATGGGAGCCTGGGGTTAATATATCCTCTAATGCGCTTAAACAGTTCTGGGAAAGGGAGAAAATACTACCTAGGCGACAGAATAAACAGCAACAACCTAAGAGGCGCCCGGGACGGCCGCCTAAGAAAAGGGAAAAATATCCCAATACTTAGGAAAATTATAGAAATCCTAAGTGTACTACTACTACTAAAGTTGAAAAAGTTACCTTTACTATTTTTTCTACTGGGTTTTAGGTGTTTAATGGCACTTGACAATAGTAGGAGGTGCTAGGGGCTATAATGGCCTATTATATTACAAAATGGCATAGAAAGGTTACAAGAGTGGAATTTGAATGAACTATGACTATTGATGGCTGCTAAAGCAGCAGAAAACCGGGTATTATCCCATGTACGCTAGAAGGGGCCATATTACCCTGTTATGCACTATTTTACCCTAGAATTACTGAATACGCCTCAGAATGCCTTGAAACCACCTATTACCTCTCATAACTTGGCAGCCTTAGCTAGAAGTTCCTCACGCTCCTTGTCCTTTATGTTCATGCGCTTGGTAATCTTGCCCTTGTTGGCAGCAGACTTGCTAGCCTTGGAGAGGCGGAGTTCCTTGATCTTACTTACAAGAATAGTGGCCCTGGCCTCAAGATCACGCCTCTTGCTGTTGACAAGGACGCCCTTGGCCTATAATGGGTCAGAATGGCCTAAGGTGGCTTAAAAGGGGGAAAACTGACCTTCTTGGCGGGAGAAGCGGCCTTAGCAGCAGCCTGCAGCTCAAGCTTGCGCTTATTGCCCTTAACCTTGGCCTGGGTGGAGACCTTGTCGCGCTTTTGGCTGACGGGACGCACCTCAGTCGCAGGTTCGCCTTGAGAGGCGCGAACACCTGAGTGCAGGAAGAGGTGGTTAGCATAGGGCTTGAACTCCCTAAAGGGGTTAGTAAGAGCCAAGAATGGTCAATAAGGGGGCGAAATGGCTCACCCCTTGATTATCTTGGTGACTTGGCGTGCATTGGAGATTAAATTGCTCCTGGCCTGGACCTTTGCGCTCTCGAGCACCCCCTTGGACTTAGGCTGGGCCTTAGTGCGCGTAGCTGAGCTGAGCGTGTTGAAGTGCTTGCGAATTGTGTTGAGATGGTTAAAGATGGCTTTGGGTGGCTGTAACAGGTTAGAACGGACTACAACGGTTGATAATGACCTATAATGAGGCTACATACCGCAAAGCAGTCTGAGTTGGTGAAGAAACACTGTATGCACTGCATGGTCTGGATGTCCTCGCTAGCATCGACCTTGTGGACCCAAGCATGGTAGAGGTGCCGATTGCTGTCGTTGACTGGGGGGAAGCGGCAGCCCAGGCGGTTAGTGAAGGAGACGCTACCCTTACTGAAGTAATTGATGCAGCGGACGCAGCTAAAGGCTATATGGTGGGAATTAGGCACTATATTGTTTGAGACCTCTGAGTAATCCATGGTCGGCGGCTGGAAGGTGCTGGTAGGCGGTGTAATGCGCAAAAACGGTCGGGAACGGCGCAGAATGGTCTAAAATGGTCTAGTTAGCGCTAAAATGGTTAAACAAAGCTCGAACTGGTTCTGATAAGCCCTAATGAGCTAACTTGGGCTATAATAGCTTAAAATGGCCTATATTGGGACTTATTAGGGCTAGGATTTGAAAATAGAAAATCTTAAAAACTTACTGAATTGTGTAGTGGGAAGAAGGAGTAATGGCTAGAAATCGTGGATAGAAACCTATTAGAGGCCTATGGGCACCCTGCTGGCCAGCAGACAGAATTGGAGCGCAGGCAAATGGAATTCCAGGTGAAGGTGAAGGTGAACGTAGAAATTTCCCTCCAGGAGCCTGAGCCCGCCTCCAACTCAAGCTGGGCCACCTACTGCCTATCCTCCCAGTACAGGGCTATAACGGCCCACAATAGCTTGAAACGGCCACTAACATGTTCCTCTGTGGTTGCCTGGGACGTTCAACTGTAGAAGGGGGATATTGTCAGACACATGGCTTCTAGGAGTTGAATACTCGTATTACTACGCTTGGGTAGGGCGTAGTCACCGGAGTTACCTCCGTGCGGGGTAACTAGAGTATATAGAGCCTAGCTCAGCTGTTTGTTATAAGGTAGCGAACAGTCTACTGTTAATTGACCTTGTTTGGGACTATTGTAGTCCTGCCTGCTTGTATCGATACTTCTCTCCCTAGTGCCCCCGGCTATTAAGCCTGACACTAGTAAGAAGTATATAATTATAGTAATAAGCGCGTTAGAGATAGGTATTAATATACTAGATATCTAGTATATTATATATATTAATTAGCTATTTACTATATTAGATTATATATAGGAAAGTAAGTATATAGGACAAGATAGGTTATATAGCAAGGCAGTTATAATTATATAGGAAGGAGAGTAGTAGGCAGCTAAGAATAAGTAGGTAGAGGTAGAGTAGTAGCTAGTATAAGTATATATTAAAGGTATAGATAAGATAGTAATATATAGGCAGGTAGTATTAGATAGGTATTTAGACAGGTAAGAAAAAGAGCAGGTAGTATATAAAGAAGGAGAAGAGAAGTATAATATATATAGAAGAGTAGATAGTAAGGAAGATAATAAGAAGAAGATAAAGAAGGAAGAAAGTAAGAAAGATAAGAGAGGTAGTAGTAATATAAAGGATATAGATATAGTTAAGGTAGAGTAAGAGGAGGTATAGTAGGTATTTAAGTAGTAGTAATAAGTATAATACAGCCTATAATAGATATTAATATAGTAGTAGTAGCAAGAGTTTACTAATATAGAGTAGTTATATAGGTAGTTAGTATAGTAGATAAAGTAGTATAGTATATATAAGGTAGTAGGCAATAGAAAAAGTAGGTATAATATATAGAAGTGTTAGAGGCTAGAGAGTTAGTAGGTAAAGAAGATAATTAAGGTAGTAGAGGAGAAGATATAGTTTAAGAAGTATTTAGGTTGTTTTTAGTATAGAGTACTATAGAAGGTATATAACTAATAGAAAGATAATAGATATAGATAGTATTAGAGGGCAGATAGAAGAGATTATTAATACTAAGAGGTGTTAGTAGTAGAATTATTAGGATTAGTATATAGCAGTAAGTAAGGAGTAGCAGAGTAATAGGTTATATAGTTAGTAGAGTAGGGTATAGATGCAAGTTTAATAGAAGGATTAGTTAGGTATTTAGAGTATAAATAGGCATTAGAATATATTAAAAGTAATAGGCTAGTAGGGGAGTTTTATTAGATTATATAGCTAATAGTAGAGTAGAAGTAGTAGGTATAGTAGTAGTAAATAAAAGAATTTTTTATTTTATAATTTATAGAAGTAGTGTAGCTAAGTTAGGTTTAGGCTAGAATATAGGTTAAGAGTAGTAGAGTTATAGTTAGGTCTAGATATAAGTTAGAATAGGGTTAGAGTTTACTATATTTAGGTTAAGCAGATAATAGTATATAGAAGGATATAGAAGCTAATAAGAAGACCTATAACCTAAGTAGTTCTCTAAGTAGTAACCTAAGTAGTATAATAGGTAAGACACTACTCTAAATAGTTCCCTATATAGTATACTAAGTAGTATACTACTCTAAGTAGTCTAAAAGTAGTCTAACCTAATCTAAGTAGCCTAAAAGTAGTCTCTCTAAGCTAAGGGAGCCTATATTAGTACTTTTAAATAGTAAGAGCTAATTATTTAAGAAGAGTTTCTAACCTAGAAAGAGCCTATAGTCTAGAGAGAGTAGACTAAAACTAAGTAAGTCTCTAACCTAAAGTAGCTGTATATATTAATAAAAGTTAGGGTTAGTAGAGTAGTTAAGAAAGATATATATAATAGGTAGAAAAGCTAGTAGGATAGTAAATAGAAGAGGTACAAGGAGTTATTTATATATAAAGGTGTCTATTATATTAATTATACTAATTTAGATTAAGTAGAGTAGGTTGTTTTATAGATTAGGTATAAGAATAAATAGTAGAGAGAAAAGTTATTAGGTAGTTTAGAAAGATAAAGCAGGATAAAAGAAATATATAATAAGGTATTTTAGGTATTTATAGAGTATTATTATAAGATAGAAGAGTAGTTAGAGAAGTTTAGTAAATCTAATTATAGTGCTATAGCTAGAAAGGTATTCCTAAACCTATAGATATTATAGTATATAAGAGAAGAGTAGGTTATAGGCCTATTAAGTATTATATAAGAGTAAAGAAGTAGGTATAGAGTTAGATATAAAGGTATAAAAGAGGGTAAAGGTTAGAGTTACTAGTATTTAGGGTAAGTAGATAAAGGAATAGAGGCCTATAGGGAGATCTATAATAGGAGAGTAAGAGAGAGAAGGGGGGTAGGTAGTAGGCCTGTTAGGTATTATAGAGAAGCTAAGTATAGTAGTAAAGTAGAAGGAGTAGGTAGAAGGCCTATAGAGAGGTATAAGAAGTATAGTAGTTAAGAAAAGAGAAGAGGTAGGTAATAAAGCTATAATAAAGTATTACTAAGAAGTTAGTAAAGTAAAGTAAGTTAGAGTTAAAGAGGATAGGTTTAGAAGTAAGCTATAATAAGGTATAATAAAGATACTAAGTATAGTAGTTAAGAGAATAGATAATAGTATAGAATAAAAAGAGGTTAATAGTAAAGTATATAAATAGTAGAGGTGCCTCTAAGCCTATAGAGAGGTCTATAACCTATAAAGAGGCCCCTATAACCTATATAATAGTAAGATATAAAGAGGGTATAGTAGATACCTATCTATATAGTAGGGGCGCGTAGAAAGGCCCTAGACGTGTAAAGAGTATAAGGTAGAGCAGTTTAAGAGCATAGTAAGGGTAGGAAAGAGTAAAGTAAAGAAGAAAAGAGTAGTAACCTATAGTAGAGAGTAGGATATAGGTATAAGGCTCTATAAGCTAAAGAGGTTTATAGTTAGTAGTAGATAGTAGAGATTATATTATTAAGGCGTTAGAGAGGGTAAGAAGAGAAGTAGAAGGTAGAGAGTAAGTAGAGAGCCTATAAGGTATTTAGAGAGCCTATAAGGTGTTTATAGTATAAAGTTAGGTTTAGAGCTAGATATAAGTTAGGGTTAGAGTTATCTAACCCAGATGGGTAGGCCAACCATTCCAATGGTTGATTTAGGGGTACGGATTTGTTAGGGACCAGGGCTACAGATTTGCCGCGGATATCTTATCATGGGTACGGTTGGTTTTTCTCCCAACTACGGTCGTTCTGCAACAACAGATTGGATCTGCTTCAAACTTGGACATATGTTTTGCGACAATAACCCGCATTACCTGTGCAAGTTGTAGCGAAATCGGCTTTGTAAATCATGGGGGTAGGGTTTAATGTTGTGGTTAGGGTTGCGCTAGCGCGCGGACAACAACTGCATCAACACAGCAGAACATCAACACTGTAAACACCAACGCAAGAAAGTAACACACTAAATGCACAGCACAGAGCAATTGATTACAGCACACTATGTGCCTGCAAAAGGCTTACAGAGCTCGATCAAGGTAAGCTGGCGCATTGCACGGGCGGCCGCAGGGCTGTTTGTAGTCCTTTGGGAGGGCGCAGGCTTGACGCTGTGGTTGTCACCATCTTCGCCGTCTTCCAGCTCGCTGTCTTCAATCTCCTCCACTTGCGTCGCTGATGTCGGCGTGTTTGCCTCGATCGACAGCGTTGCCTTCTCGCTGATGGATCCGCCAGAGATGCCTTCTGAGCCTAGCCAGGCGTCCAAGGCCATGCTTGCTTTGTGGGCCACCGGATTCGCCTTCGCAACCAACGTGAGCCAGATGTGCCAGAAGGGGATGCGGAGATCGTTCTCGACCCACGAGTTGGAGATGATGTCGTGCGGCATCAGGCAGAGCATACCCCAGCCAAGCTGCTTGGCTGCTTCGTACCAGCGGAGCGCTTGGTGCAGCCGCTTCTTGAATCGCTGACGCTGCTGACGCCCCGACGTAGCGGTGACGGACAGCAGCAGGGCGTCCATGGCCTCGGAGCTGACTTTGCCCCTGCCGCCTCGGTTCTTGGCATCCCTGCTGCGGGCGACGTCTTGCTCCTTGATCTGGTCCATCCTCTCGGTGTACGCCTTGCCGAGGAAAGCCATGGCCCAGCGGTACTTGATATGGATGATATCCAGCTCCTGCTCGTAGCGATCGCACAGGCTCCAGGCGGAGGCGAGCGCGCTCTTCGGCACCGTCGAGGCACTGCTCTTCTGCGACAGCGACCAGCGGGTGCGCGAGGAAGCGGGCGGGCGATCCTCCACGGACTCCTGCGCAAAGGGTGAACCTTGTGTGCGCCAGCTCCGCAGAAAGGCAGCCGCAGAGGCCTGGGAGGTATTATTGCCGATGGAGCGGGCCTTGTCGAGCATGCCAGAAGCTGTCAGGTAAGGCGCTGGGGCACTGCTGTACAGGTTGTCGCCATCATCGACCGGCTGCTTGAGGATCCAAGAGATGAACGGCTCATCCTGCCGCGAGATGGAGGCATAGGCACCGTGTTCCCTGCGAGACGCTGAGTCGGGCGGCGGTACCAACCCAAGGTCCTGTTTCTTCTGCGCTCGTATGAGCTCCAGCTTCCTGGCGCGCTCCCGCTCAGCACGGCGGTTTTTGTTAGAGACGCTTGTGATCTGGGCGGGTTCCTCCTGTCCAACCTGTCCATGGACGGGCTCTTTGGGGTCCTCGGCCGCCTCGGGTTCGCAGGGCGGCGCAAGCTGCTCAGGTTCCTCCGCTTCGTCCTCTGCTTCCAGCGGCGTCGCAGGGCTGGGAGGCTCGGTGGCTTGTCGGAGGCGCTTCAACGGCCGCGCTGAGCTGGATGCAGCAGCACGCTTTGTCGACGGTGGTGGGGAATCGCGGGGCCGCTGCGCTGAAGGGGGTTCCTTCTGGAAGCCGTCGCTCGGGCTGCTGGCAAGATCCTGCGCTGCAGAGACCAGCCGGGCCCAAGCATCAGCAGGCAGCGCGTCCTCGTCGAGCGTCTCCTTCAACAGCCATATCGCCGACAGCGCGGAGTGGGCGACAAAGACAGGCTTGCAGACACTCGTCTCGGCCGGAATCAGCCAGCCTGCGCTGTGCGGGCGCAATAGAGCATCACGCTGCGAGTCCGAGACAGTGGCCTTGTTCCAAAACAGCTTTCGGTAGTCCAGGTTCGGCGGGTCGTATGCGAGCCTGTGGGCAAAGCTCGACTCGCTGGCTAGCGGGAAGCTCCGGGGCCCGCCATCGAATTGCTCGGCGGCATCTTCCAACGCGGAGATCCAGGGTAGATTAGATGGTGACATAACTGTTTGTTTGTTGATGTAGGAGATACGGCGGAAGAAGAAGGATGTTCGTTGGGTTCAGCCCCTGACCAGGGTAACGGACCGAACGGAGATCAGCCCGTACAACATGAGCGGGCGCACAAGCTGGGGTGCGAAACTCAACATAATTCAGAGATAAGAGCAGTCGCCTCAAGGAAAAAAAACACACACAGAGGCTCGCAGAGGACCGCTAACATGTCAGAAGCCACCGTTGAGCATCAGTACTTTGAGCACTTGGCTGAGTACCAGGTAGCAGTGTGCAAGGAGTGCCGGTACGCAGTATGGCCGGACCAGATCGAGAGCCACTTGCAGAAGCAACACAAGAGGCCGCCAAAAAACGTTAGAGCTGTAGGGGATGCCGTCCGTCAGTGGGCGGGCTTGCTACAGTACCCCAGCGAGTGGACGGTACCAGACAACAACGTGCAGCCCATCCCCCAGCTGCCAGTATACGACGACGGCTTGCTGTGCCAACTTGAGCCCGAAAAATGCCGGCACATTGCAAGAACCATCGACTCGATCAAAAAGCACTGGCGCAAAGACCACAACGGCTGGTCGCTGGGAAAAAGGCAAGGACGCCCCAGCCGAACTCGGGCAGGGGCGTTGCAAGCCCAGATGGAAGACGGCTGCAAGCGCGTACACTGCCAGCGACTTTTCGGCAGCCGGCACGGATCACAGTACTTCGAGGTGCGTCACAACCCAGACAGCGGTCCGCAACCCGTCCCCACAGAGGGCGAGGCGGCGTGGGCGCGCGTGGGCGAGGAGATGGCCAAGACGTGGGCCAACGTCGAGGACCGGGCGAAGACAACGATCGAAGACGGGGAGAAGGACGAGGCGGCCCCATGGCTGGAGCGGACTGGGTGGCTGCCGTACTTGAACAAACTGGATCGTCCCGAATTGCTGGCGAGCATTGAGGAGCCCAACATAGACCCGGAGAAGGACGAGGAACCCGTCGAGGCTGCAATTTGGAACGCCATGGACGGACTGGCCCGCGTGAGCCAGGCGTCGGTCATCGAACGGACGGGCATATTCGTGCGTATGGAGGCGATCCGGACAGAGAAGCATCAGACCAGGTACACGCCGCTGCAGGCGTACATGGACGACAAGTCGATCAAAGAGCGATCACGCCCGTGGAAGCAGATACTGATGTTTTTTGCACGGACGCAGAGGGAGCACCGTTGGAAGAGCCCCAAGTACCGCTTCACACAGCAGCAGCGCGAGGCGTGGGAGGCATTGATCGAGCAGGCAGAGAGAGACGTAGGTGGGGTAGAGATGGGGGTAGCCGACGAGGACCAGAACGAGGACGGGGAGGACGAGGAGGACGAGATGATGATCGATGAGCTGGACGACGAGCAGGACCCGTCCGAACGCGACAATGAGCCCGAGCACGCGAAGCTGGGGCCGGTCGAAAAAGCGTGCTTGGACTTTTGCATGGCGCTGCTCAAACAGACCATCCGCCGCAAGGAGTACGACTGCGCGCTGGTGTGCGCGTTGGCTGTGCTTGGCGTCAAGGAGGACGGTTGGAAGGGCCCCGAGCTGTACCCGCCGATCTTGTCGTCCGTGATCAAAATCACCCGTTTCATGGTCGTGCAGCACGCACTGGAGCTGTCCGAGCCGTTTGAAGAGGAGGTGTTCGACGACGACAGCGCGTACGGGGGGAGCGACAGCGGCAGCAGTCCCCCCAGCCCGCGTCGACCAAAAGGCTGCTTGGAGTTTGTGCAGCAGATGATGGACAGCTTCATGGTGCGAGGCAGCCACAGCCCGATGCAGTGGATGCTCGACTTACGCACGTACGGGCTGAAGGTGCACTACAACACCACGTCGCGTGGCCACGTCGAGTGGATGGGGAAGGATGAGCTGCTGTACAAGAACTTGCACTTCACCATGGCCCAGTTCCGCGGGATGGTGCACGGTATGCAGGCGGAGGCTAAGCGGCTACTGGTGGAGGAGTTGCTGTTTTGCGGCAAGCAGACAGCAGGCCAAGTGCCCCAGATCCCGTGGGAGCAGCTGCGCGACAACCCGACCGATGAGCGGCCAGGGTGGAACTTTTTGAAAGACCACCGCACGCGCATGCCCGTAGATGGGGAGAAGTGGTTGTTTGAGCGCGCGGGGCAGGACGCCAACGTCAGGGAAAGGTTCATCAAGCCAGGAAGCCGTTCAGGCATCGACCGGAAAGAGGTGGAGCGGTACATGGATCGAGTGATTGCGTTTCGAGAGAAGCTGGCCGCGTTGGTGCACATGGCAGAAGGGCAACCCGCAAGGTGGCCAGAGCTGGGCAGCGTTCGACACAGCAACACCATCAAGGGGGGCCACCGAAACATTTTCATCGAGGACGGCATGGTCGCGTTCGTTACGCGGTATCACAAAGGGTATGCCGTGAGCGGCGATGTCAAGATCATCCACCGGTACTTGCCGCGCGAGGTGGGCGAGCTGGTGGTGTATTACATGTGGTTGGTGTTGCCGTTCCAGCAGCGGTTGGAGGCGATGGTGTGGGAGAAGGAGGCGATATCATCGCACATGTGGCCAGCCGACCCCAGCGGACGGAAGTGGACAAGCGACCGATTTCGGGAAATATTGAAGCGTGAAAGCAGAGTAGGTTTAAAGCAAGAGTTGACGATTGCAGCATACCGTGAGATTGCCATCGGCATCAGCCGGAGGTTTTTGCGGCCATCGTCGGCATTTCGAGCAGAGGAGGCAGAGGAGAACGAGGAGTGGAACGAGGAGAATATGCTCGCCACCATCCAGGACGAGCAGGCCGGCCACAGCGCGCACGTAGCCGGCATGGTATACGCGCGCGGGATCATGGAGATGGCAGGCGTCACAGCAGACAGGCGGCAGTTGTTCCGCAACTCGAGCACCGATTGGCACCGGTTTTTGGGTTTCCAGTCCGCCGTAGACGCAGTGGCAGACGTCAAGAAGCGGAAGAAGGCGCCGTTCGAGAGCGAGGCGGACGAGGCAAGGATAGAGAGGCTGGAGCGGCTGAGGAAGATGGACCCGGCAGCGCAACTCCAGCGAATGAAGGGCAAGAAAGCAAAGTTCAGAGGCGTGCAGAAGGAGGCCATCGAGGCGATCATTGCCGGCGAGAGCCCCGTCGTGGCCGTGATGCCGACTGGCGCAGGCAAGAGCATGTTGTTTATGTTGCCGGGGTGGGCAGAGCAAGGTGGAACGACGGTCGTCGTCGTGCCGTTGGTTTCGCTGCGTGGAGACATGATGCGGCGGTGCAAGGAGCTGGGGATATCGTGCGCCGAGTGGGAGAGTCGCTGCCCGCCCGACGCAGCAGCCATCGTGTTCGTAACGCCCGAGTCGGCCGTGGGAGAAGCGTTCGCGACATTTTTGAACCGGCTGCGAGCGACGCGGCAGCTGGACCGTATCGTGATCGACGAGTGTCACATTGTGTTGAACCGTCGATACACATTCCGCAAGCAGATGCAACAGCTCGGCAGGCTGGCAGCAGCCGAGACGCAGATGGTGCTGTTGACAGCAACGTTGCCGCCGACCGAAGAAGACGAGCTGTATCGACGGATGCATTACCAGCGAGGGCAGGTCAAGATGTTCAGACAACCGACCACAAGGACGAACGTGGCGTATCAGACCATCAAGATCAGCCGGTCCGTGAAGAAGAAGGACGTCGAGTCGATGGTCATCAAGACAGTGTGGCAGAAAATGCGGAAGTACAGGACAGGCAAGCTCATCGTGTACGGCAATTCGAAGCCGAAGGTGAAGGCGTTGGCAGAGCAATTAGATTGTCACGCGTATCACGCGGATGCCGTGGGCAAGGCGAGCATGTTAGCGGACTTCATGGCAGGCAAGCAGCGCGTGATCGTGGCAACGAGCGCGTTGGGAATGGGCGTGGACATACCGGATGTACGGTGCATCATTCACATCGATTGGCCGTTCACCATGTTGGATTACGCACAGGAGAGCGGCAGGGCAGGCCGGGACGGGTTGCGAAGCGAGGCGGTTTTGATCGTTCAGGATGGGAAACAACGCACCGAAGACAACGAGACAGAAGCCGAGCGGCAGTTGGTGAGGGAGTATGTTGAAGGTGGTGAGAGCGGGGCGGCTAGCTGCAGGAGGGAGGTGTTGGACGGGTATTTGGATGGGAGGAAGGATCGAGCAGGGTGTAGAGAGGAGGACAACGAGGAGATGTGCGACGTGTGCCGAGGGATAGATGGGCAGTTGGAGGAGGTGGTTGAAGAAGAAACAGAAGAAGAGAGCGAGACAGACGACAACAGTAACGATGGAGAAGAAATGGACGTCGTCGAAGCGGAGCGGGAAGAGATGCGGCGGGTGTTTCAACAGCAGGAGCAGGCGCGCCGGGGGCCGTGGCAGACGTTGACTGAGCATCGACAGCAGGAGTTTGCCGACGTAGAGTGGGTGCGCAGGCAGTTGGCGTGGTGGGCGAATCGCTGCGGGATTTGCGAGGGAGCAGGCGATCCACAGAGCGGACACGACATACGGCAGTGTTGGAGGGCAGAAAGCAAAACAGCGAAGGAGATGGTACAGAAGATAGACGACCAGGTTCGGTTCCACATGTTTTCAGGTTGCTTCCCGTGTGGTGGCGTACCGCAGGAAATTTGCAACAGCTGGGAGCCGAACGAGAAAGGGAAGTATCGAAGGGTAGGGGGAGGGACTTGTCAATACAGCGGGGTGTTGAGCGCAGGATTAACAGGCATAGTATTCGGTTACACGGAGGCAAACGCCCGATGGCAGGCCCGATTAGCGGAGTTTGGGGTGGACGATGCAGGACCGGGTAGGATGTTAATCGAATATTTAGGGAAGAAGCAGCCGCTGGACAACGTGGAGAGCAACAACTTGGTAAAGGAGTTTTGTTGGATTACACGGCTGTTGGCTGAGTAGGCGCAGTAGTAGCAAATGAAAGATTTTCCGTTCGCGATTCGCTGTGCAGCAGAGTTTGGTTCGGGCCGGGACGCAAGTTGGGGTAGTGGAGTTTCGGTTGGGCCCGGACGCAAGTCAGGGTGGGGTTACCGGTGTTTACGGCACGCAGATTATCAACAAGACAGACAAAGAAGCTGAGTGTGTAGGGAGCGCAGACAACGCGCATACGAGCGCAGAGAGTGTGAGCAGAGAGGGCAGTAGAGACAAGAGGAGGTGTTAGAGCTTGCAGTCAGGCCAGGACGCAAGTCAAGATTGAGATAGGGTTATACGTGGTTTGGTCAAGCGGGCAACAGCATACAGCATTGTAAAAGAACACAGCAGCCAGCAAGAGGTGCCCACCAACCCGAGTGGTTCCCCAAGTGGTTCCCCAAGTAGTTCCCCACGTGGTTCCCCAAGTAGCGCGCCACCCCAAGTGGTCCGAAAGTAGTCCCACCAGCCCAAGTGGCCCGAAAGTGGTCCCCCGCCCAACCAAGTGAGTCCACATCAGTGACGCCAAATTAGTAAGAGCCGATTATTTAAGAAAAACCAACAGCCAAGAAAGAGCGCGCAACCCAAGAAGAGCCCACAATCCAGGCAGAGCACCCGAAACCAAGTGAGTCCCCAACCCAAAGCACCCGTTTGTATTGAAAAGAAAGCGCAGGATCAAGACAGCGAAAATTTGGGAAAAGTAAGATGCGGAGAGGAGGCATTTGAAAAGGTCACCAGGGGGTTTAGGCAGATGGATCGGGATGGGGACAACATGTAAAAAGGTGTTTTGGGCGTTTAGAGAGGATTGTCACAAGATAGAACAGAAGCTAGGGGAAGTTTGGCAAACCCGATTGTGGTGCCGCAGCCAGAAAGGCATTCCCAAGCCCGTAGATGCCGTAGTGCGTGAGAGAAGGGTGGACAGTGGGCCCGCCAGGTGTCACACGAGAGCGAAGAGGCAGGTGCAGAGTTGGTTGGAGGAGCGGATGCAGGTTAGGGTTAGGGTTACCGGTATTTGGGGCAAGCCGACAAAGGAACAGAGGCCCGTAGAGAGACCCGTAGCCCGTGGAGGTGCCCCCGAACGCGTAGAAAGACAGGCAACAGGCAGGAAACAGCCGCAACCCGCGAAGATGCCCCCGAACCGGTGAAGAGACCGGTAATGCGAGGGTAAGAGAGAGAAGGGGGGGTGGGCGGTGGGCCCGTGGCAAGGTATCAGAGGGGGTAGAGACAAAAGGGCGGGCGGTAGGCCCGTAGAGAGGTATCAGAGGGACGAAGAGGGGTTGGCGGTGGGCCCCGTCAGGGCAGAAAAACAAGGCGAAGACCCGTAGGTGATTAGAGGGCTAAGAAGTGTTAAGGAGTGCGAGGAGAAGGGTTAGAGAGAAAGGGGATTGCGGTGGGCCCCGTTCAAGACAGAAGAGCAGGGCGAAGACCCGTTAGCGAGTGTGAAGATGTAAGAATGTAGGGGTGGGCGGTGGGCCCGTCAGGTGTCACAAAGCAGGCGGGCGGGGCGGTAGAGGATGAAGGAGAAAGAGGGGAGGTGGGTGGGGCCGTGATAAGGTATCACGAGCCGAGGGTGAGGGAGGCAAGAAGGGAGAAGAGAGTCGTTGAGGAGAAGGCAGAAGAGGGCGGGCGATGGGCCCGTCAGGTGTCACAGAGAAGCCGAGCGCAGCGGTGAAGTAGAAGGGGTGGGCGGAAGGCCCGTGGGGAGGCACAAGAAGCGCCGCGGTTGAGAAAAGAGAAGAGGCAGGCGACGAAGTCGTGGTGAGGTATTACCGAGAGGTCCGCAACCCGTGAAGAGGCCCCCGTAACCCGTGCGATAGTGACATGTAAAAGAGGGTGCAGCAGATACCCGTCCGAGTGGCAGGAGCCCGTAGAAAGGCCCCGGAGGCGCAAAGAGCGTAACGTAGAGCGGTTCAAGAGCGCAGCAAGGGTAGGAAAGAGCGAAGTAAAGAAGAAAAGAGCGGCAACCGGTAGCTGAGGGTAGGACGCAGGTAGAGGGTAGGACGCAGTTACAAGGCCCCGCAAGCCGAGGAGGTTTGCGGTCAGTAGCAGACAGCAGGGATCACATCATCAAGGCGTCAGGGAGGGCAAGAAGAGAAGTAGAAGGTAGAGGGTGAGCGGAGAGCCGGCAAGGTGTTTACAGCGTGAAGTTGGGTTCAGGGCCGGACGCAAGTCAGGGTTAGGGTTATCCGTATTTGGGGAAAGTAGACAACAGGACAGAAGCAAACGCGGAGGCCGAAACCCGGATCCCGTTAGCCGTTATCCGTTTCGGCAGTCCGCAAGCGCAAACCGTTGAATTCAAGGAAAGTTCAAAAGTTCAGCAGCTCAAAAGTTCAGCAGTTCAAAAGTTGAAAAGTTCAAAAGTTCAAGAAGTTCAAGAAGTTCAAGAAAAGTCAAGTTCAAGGAAAGTTCGAGAAGAGAGAAAAGATAAGCAGAGGAAAGGGAGTAAAGAAGAGAGTTGAAGTTAAAAGATCAAAGAAAGCGGGTGGGTAAGAGGGCGTAAAATTGAAAAGAAACGTTAAAGGTAAAAAGAAAAAATAAGCAGTTTAGTAGTTTAGAGAAATCAGTAAAGAGAAGAAAAAAGGATTAGAGAACACAGTAGAAAGGATTTGAAAGATTTTTTTCAAAGATAAAGAGAGTTTCAAAGAAGAGTTAGCAAGTAAGTGTTGAGAAATAAATAATAACAAAGAAAAGAGGTAAAGTTATAGGAAAGAAGTAAAGAGGAATAAGAAAAGAAATAGAAATACACAGGCAAACAGAAGAAACAAGTAGTTTAGTAGTTATAAAAAAAAAATCAAGGGAAGATGAAAAAGTTAAAGAGTTACAAAACGTGTTTAATAGAGAGAAGGCAAGGTAGAAACAAAGCAAGAAGGGGGATTAATGGTTTCAAAAGAAAGTTGACAAGAATAAGCAGGGGTTAAAGTAGCAAAAGAGGATAGAAGAGAGTGTTTTAAAGGAGGTGAAAGAAAGAAGATAAAGAAAGTAGTAAAGAAAAGAGAGGAAAGATTGAAATGAAAAAGATAGAGGGAGAATTAGGACAGAGGTAAAAGAGAAAGAAAAAAGGTTAGTTAAGAAAAGGGTGAGGGTAGAGACAATAGTAAGAGTAAGAAAGAAAAGAAGAATAAGTAGAATAAGTAGAAAAGAGATTCAGATTAGAATAGATTTAGAGATACAAAAGAAAGAAAGTGCAAAGTATTGTCAAAAAGTAGTAGGAAAAGAAGAGCGGGGTTAGGGTTTTATAGTTATAAGGAAAAAGAGATAAGAAGAAAGGAGGAAAGAAGTAATAAAGTAGATAAAAGACAGAATAAAAAGAAGTACAAATAAGTTTAAGTAGGGGTAAAAAACACGGAAAGAAATACAAGCAGAGGCGAGTATAGATACAAAGAAAAGGTGTAAACAAGTGAGGAGGTGTAAACAAGTGAGGAGGTGTAAACAAGTGAGGAGGTGTAAACAAGTGAGGAGGTGTAAACAATGAGGAGGTGGAAACAAAGGAGGAGTTTAAACAAGTAAAATAGAAAAGAAAAGAAAGAGTAGGCAGTAGGCCCGTAGGGGTTTAAAGAGAGCAGTTATTAGTTAGTTACAAGTAGGGGATGTGGGTGGGAGCCCGTCCGAGGGTGAGGGAGAGAGAGAGAGAGAGAGAGAGTGAGAGTGAGGGTGAGGGAGAGAGTGAGAGTGAGAGTGAGGGTGAGAGAGAGAGTGAGAGAGAGAGTGAGAGTGAGGGTGAGAGAGAGAGTGAGAGAGAGAGTGAGAGTGAGAGTGAGAGTGAGGGTGAGAGAGAGAGTGAGAGTGAGGGTGAGGAGAGAGTGGAGAGAGAGTGAGAGTGAGGGTGGGAGAGAGGGAGGGTGAGAGAGAGAGTGGAGGGTGAGGGAGAGAGAGAGAGTGAGAGAGAGAGAGTGAGAGAGAGGTTAGGGTTAGGGTTAGGTTAGGGTTAGGGTTAGGGTTAGGGTTAGGGTTAGGGTTGTAGGGTTAGGGTAGGGGTTAGGGTTAGGGTTAGGGTTTT